>JAMPIV010023208.1:147500-540307 GCA_024509875.1 Oreohelix idahoensis | reverse complement strand
CCGCTATCTTTTTTTCTTGAGCTAGCTTCAACGTACTGTCGCTTTATCAAGCTTATTTGAATTAGTGGTCTCGAACTAACGCTCCCAAGTGTGTATATCAGCGAGACTGGCCAATGAGCCACGTTTCGACAAGTGTTTGAAAAAATGTTATCTTTTCCCGTCTCCCCTAATAACCAAGATAGTATTTATAGCCCGACCAATCGTGGTTAGGGAAATGATTTTATGCTGTCAGGCAGCCTCACTATTTTATTTTGGGTATAATTTATTAATTCCTGGACTATTTGCGTAACGTTTTACATATTATTTGTCAGCAAGCCCTAAGGAACCCAAAAATACTAATTTAAAGGAGCTACGTGGCTGCGTTCAAAATATGCAATTTCTTCTACCTCCTGTTTGGAAGATGTGCTGTCTGGGTACTGTTATGTGTTCAAACGTAAACCCATCTAATGTTATCTTTTCTAATAAGAGTTTGTTATGATTTATAAACCTAACTCTGGGAAAGGGTAGTGTATTTTATCACTGTCCGTCTGAAAAAAAATTTAGTGCATGTAGACTTACACGCGTGATGGTAGTAATTGTGTATCGCGCGACGCGGGTTTAGTGTTCGGCTTTCTGCCTCTCCCTTCTCTTTTTTATCCTTTTGTCCATCTGTTCGTTCGTTTTGGTAACGCAGTATAATTAATGTTAGGGTTAATTTAGGTCATTACGCAGTACGTCTCAATGCTTTTCCAAGAAATACAGCACACGTTTCATTGAAGAAGGCGGGTAATAATACAGTAAGCTTTACTATCAACGTGAAAGCGTTACAATTTGCAGACGAAGCAGAAAACAAGGGGGATTTCGAGTACATTCTTTGTGATAGCACTGTCATTTTACCATTGCTCTTTTCTTTATTATATGTATTTATTAGGCTTTATATTTAATTGATAATTTATATATGTGGATTAGAATATTCCATGACAATCCTAAGAACTTGGAAAAACTGCAGAGAGCACCTAGGCCGCAAACAAAAAAGGACGTGCGATCATTTGTGTCGTTATGCGGATTTTATCAGAAATACATCAGGAATTTTAACGCTATTTGTGCTCCTCTGACTGATCTGACTCGCAAGGGACTTCCAGATAAAATTATTTGGACTGCACAATGTGAACTAGCGTTCCAAGAGTTAAAGGAAAAACTCACTAGCAAGCCTATTCTCAAACTGCCTGATTTGACACAGGACTTTGTCTTAAGAACCGATGCAAGTAATGTAGGACTAGGAGGGGCTTTGTTGCAAAGATCATCTTCACCTGATGGGGAACTGAAACCAGTCGCTTATGCAAGCCGTAAATTGAATGTCGGTGCAGATTTCCTCAGTCGGCACCCCTGTGATCAAAATTAGAGTAGTGGCAGACGTGAGGAGTAATTTTACCTATGTGTATCGCTGGTTTTGGAACTTGCCATAGGCATGTTTTCAAGTGGGGAGATGTGTAGTGAAATTGACAGAGATACAACGGTAAAATACCTCCAAAGATAACATGTAAGGATAAAAACATAATGCGTAGGCTGCTGATAGTACATGATCGTCCAGACCGCGGGTCATCACCCTCCATAAAAATTGACTTGCTAGACAGGAGGGGAACGGCGGATAAAAAGGAAAAAATATGACTGGAAAGATTGCGTGAGACTAGAAAGGCTAAGGAGACGCAATTGGGGGGGAAACGGAGAAAAGTCACGTTTCCCAAGTTAACATAAAGTAAGGAACTCGACAGAAGGGACCTTGGATATGTTACGCCACAGTCATTTATTGGTCGCTTTTGCGATACCAAGCCTTTGATTTGAATTCAGCGGCAGAACGCAGATGTTTGGAATATTACAAAAATTAAAAAGTAACTTTTTCGTAATATTAATGTTAGGAAGATAAAAATTAGCTGGCCGGATGGCCCATTCTGAGCAGTGAACTAATATGTTCTTAATTTTACAGACGGATAGATAATATTGAAGATAATGACAAAAGACAGTGTTGTTCACATCAGCGACAGACTGTATTGAATAAAAAGTGTCGCTATTTGCACAAAAAAACACGACCTTGAGACGCAGGTGTTCAAATCAACTTAGTAGGGAAGCGAAGGGACATTGGTGGGAGCTGTGTCTAAATATAACTTTTAACGACAAAATTTTGGAGGGGAGAGAAAGGTTGGTTCAAAAATCAAGTACGTTTTTGAAAAAAAAAAAACAAGTAGAGACGGACAGACTAACAGATAAACATCCATACTTGACTGAAGCATGACTGAAATGACTTTAGGGTAGGAAATTTGAATTTGAAATAAACCTAGGCAGTGATTGGCCACAGACAATCATTTTATCGGCGCTCAGACAATAGTTGTTCGATGATAGACACAGTATTTTAAAGTGTGGTGATTTCCAAATGAAAGAAAGTGAAATAATTCAGGGACGCCATACTATAGCCAGCAGCTCAGCTGAGTTTTGCTAGCATTTCTGTGTTCTTTATTCATAATCTGAGCTGTGAGTTTCAGTTGTCAACAAGGCGGTGTCCATTCAGTTGGTGATTTTACTCGAGTGTATCTGTGCAGTACGTTGTGACAGAGACCACTATTATTGCCCGCCAGCACGGAGAGGTGGGACCACCAGATTTCAGCACCAGAGCTACATATGCAAGATGAGTGAGCCTCTGGTCTGCTGGAAGTTCACCAACGCCTTTTAGTTACTAATACCCCATAAAATTCCTGCAATTTACCGGACACTGTGTAGTCAATATAGACAGGTGTGATGAGGCCACCCCAACAGCACAAGCATTAACTATCCTCCCAAGTAGATGACTACTAGAACATTTTAATAAAACTAACTAGTCTAGTACTTATATATGTACACTCTTGCATTTATTATGTAACATTCCATGCATTTCTTTCATAATTTTTAAATCCTTTTTTTTAAAAAAAGTTCTGGTCAACATAAAACTTGATCCAGAACAAATAAATGTAATATAATTCTATCAAAAATTTTACACGCTTGAGTTAGTTCAGTGTATTATAATATTTGTTAAATATTATTAGTCTGCTTAAATATCTGTGGGTGTATCCATAACTATCACACCACATTACATATCATTACCCTAGACATTTTACATAGCTACATTCATTAAGAAAAAAAATTGAGTGTGAGGTCGTAGTGGTAGCAAGAAAGGCCTTCTGACAATTCACAACTACATTTTATCTCAGGAGCCTTCACAGCTGGCCTCATACATTACATTTAGTAATATCACCATCATACAATACCATCAAACCCACTACAAAGGGATCCACTGTAACACGACTCTTTTGTATTGCTGACATAGTCTGTGAAGTGTTACTCTTAGGTCATCCAGTTCAGCATTACTTTGACTTTTCAGCGTTGTAATTACTGACAGCGCATCTGAGAAGATAGCTACTGGTCTCTCTGAGCTTTCTTCTGTCATTAGAATTTCTGCTGCAGTTTTTAAAGCCTCTGCCTCTGCTCTGAAGTTACTTGAAAATGTCCCTGTTGCGACTGCTATCTTTTTTTGTGTGCCATTGCTTAAGCTCAGGAAGACTCCTCCACCCCCATCTTCTGTTGCATTAGTTACTGATCCATCTGTGCATGCATGGATCCAGGTGTTGCTTGGGTAATGTTTCTCTATATATTTTGTGGTTAGGACTCTCCTTTCTGTTTCATTTTGGCTGTTTAGCAAAATTTAGATCAGGAACTTGTGTGCTATCTCACCGGATATTGAAGGAGATGGGTTTCCAAAGTGGATGGTCAGATTTTAATTCATACGTAACGGCTGAATGTGATAAATTATATTCTCAATGAAAGGGAAGATTTTGTCAAGGTTTTCTGAAGAGAAGCGGTTATCAAATTGAGGCTGCCTAGAGAAATTAAGGGTTTTCATCCAGATGTAGGTTTTTCCCATTTAGCGCCCGTTTAGAGATCTGTGGTTTGTTTGAGAGAGAAAATACTGTGTATGATGTTTTCCCTTCATTTATCTTTACTAGCCATGCCTTGGCCCACTCCTCCAATGATGTTAAGGCTTGCTGCATCCGAATGGTTGCCGTAGTGATATATTCCTCTGAGATCCACATGGCTAAGTCGTCTGCAAAGGAGGCATTGTGAGTTCTTCTTGGAATATTCTCTGATATGTCATTAATATATGCGAGGAACAACGTGGGTGACAGGACTCCCCCTTGGGGAACACCCTGCTTCAATACCATCTTCCTACTGGTCTGTCCTTGTAGTTGGACTCTGGCAGTTCTATTCTCAAGATAGTGGCTGATCTATTTGAACATTCTCCCACACACTTCACTTCTTTGCAGCTTGACTTTTAGTCAATCTTTCCACACTTTGTCAAATGCTTTTTCTAAATCGACCCAAACCACCAATATGTGCTTGTTGGTGTCGTTTTCATAGTGATGAATTGAAACGCGAATGGTTACAACGGAATAAATGTCAACAATGTTTTTCAAACGAAAACCAACAAGTATCTTGAATTGGGTGAACTGGTCAAGTATTGGCAGCACACAAGTCGTTGGTAACTTTACATAGATTTTATTCACCAGGACACGAAGTGGACAAGACGGACATCGTCACAGGCGCAAAGATCACACGACAACATATTAATTATTGCTGCTAAAGTTCCTGAAGATTCTCTTCTAGTAAAGACCTCTGTCCATAGACTAAGGATTACAAAACTGTTACCGTATAATATCCTTCTCAGTCACGACCGTTGACCTTCTTTCAAGGACGTCTATCATGGTAACGTATTCATACTCTGGGATGAAATCTTCCATATTACATTTGTTAAAATTCCCAGACGTTCATCCTACATAGCGTTGTACATCATATAAGTTCACACAAAGTCATATACGATAATCCTATCAGTTAAAGGCTTTCAGTTGGCTACCCTCTCTTTACATCCATGCCACGACTTTGGCATTGAAGCATGTACGGCATTTAAAACATGTGCATAAGGTAAACAATATAACTTCTTCTACTCGTAGGAATTCTCCGTCTACGATCCAATCTTAAAGGCAAGCGACTCTGTAGATCCATTCCAGGAATGATAAAATTCCCGCTAGATTAGTAGTAGAGCGGCCTTTTTATGCAGCATTAAAATAAGAAGTGGGCGATAACTTACGTGACATAACTGCGACTGGCTTCGACCTGAAGACCAATACAAATCACAATAATAAATGGCTTCCTTCAACATGCCATTGGATACACAATATAAAATTACAATCATGGACACAAGCCAGTTCCATGTTTCCACTTCAAAACATGACGTCACAAACTACTCAACTAGGTTACACGTGCGTCCAAAGCAACACTCACAGCTTTGTGCACGTCAGTGCGTGAATCAATCGAACGCTCAAACAATATAACTACATAAAACTGGTGCGTACATTTGGTAGGACCGAAGACTACCCCCTTAGGTAATAAATGTACGTAACAGCTCCCTTATTACCTCCCCTTAAAAAAATTAATTCTATTAATTTTTTTCGAACTAATTACTCGAGAGAGGTGAGTCAAAACTACAACAAGATTTATGACATGCATAAAATTATCATATTAAGAAGAGAAAATTTAAAATAAATCAATATAACTAAATGACAGTATGCATCAAAGCACACATCCACCATCGACCTACTTTGGAACGATGTGGTAATATACGAAGTAAAAAGAAGTTGAAAAAATGAAAATGAAAATGAAAAATCAACAAAAAAGATGATAATAAAATTCAACTAAGTTTTCAACAAAATTTGAAACATATGATTTCAAAATGAAAATGAACAGCAACACTGATGATAATCAATGATAAGAAAATCAAAAGAACAGAAAATTTTTTTAAAAATACAACATGCAAAAATGAAGCAATGCATAATTAAACACTTTAAGAAGCAACGCACTTACTGATATCTAACACTAGTAAGTTTGACTAGTTATCTAAAAGTAAAATATCATGTAGTGGAATACGTGAATACACGTATTGCGAGACACTAATAAAGTTAGTAGATGTGTGATTCATAATCAATTAAATCGATTAAATTGAATTATTCTACTTAATATATGTCTTAATTTATCAACAAATAACTAATTACTAATTTATTCTAAGTGATTTCAATTTCACTCATTGTTAATATTTTTTTAGAACTATTTAGAATCGACAAGAATATGTTCCCAACGTTCCATGCACGAAATAAGTTTACGAACACGATATGTAGTGTAATATGTTCCATAACAATAATGAATGTATATTTGTTGCTTTTTACCAATGTTTCCATACTAAAAAAAAATGTTACTTTAATATCACTGTTCCCGTTCTAATAAAACGTTACTTCACAAGAAATAATGTTATAATCCATATGTAAGTATGTTCTGAAAGTTATATTTATACGAATACTGTAGCACTATAACGCCGTTTGGTGATCCTGCGACCACTTTATTACATTAGGTGTGCCCTTCTTCAGTAAAGACGAAAGAGGTGCAGTTATAGTAGACAAATGAGGGATGAATTTAGAATAGAACTGTATTAGTCCTAAGAGTGACCTCACTTGTTTTTTTGTCTTAGGTGCTGAGATGTTTAAAATTTTAGAGACGTTACTGTCTTCTGTATACATTAAACCGCGACCTATACGGTGACCAAGAAATGAGATGTCATGAAAACCGACAAAAGCCTTTGAAGGTTTCGCTGTTAAGTTATAATCCTGTAAGGTAGAAAGTAAAGATTTTAAACCCTGAATATGTTCATCCCAAGAGTCACTAAAAAGACAGATGTCATCTATATAAGTAATGACATCGGGACGATGAGACAATATGCGGCGCATCATGCGTACAAAGGTAGCTGGCGCATTCATTAACCCGAAAGGCATAAAATTCCATTGAAAAAGACCCCGTGGTGTCGAGAAAGCGGTGAATGGCTTTGCTTTCGTAGTGAGTGGCACTTGCCAATAACCCTTTGAAAGGTCAAATTTCGAAAAGAATGTGGCATGAGATAATTTCTCTAATAAGTCGTCTAAAAGAGGTAATGGTTCCGCATCGAATTTTGTAACTTTGTTTAACTTCCTGTAATCTACGCAAAGACGTATATTGTTGTCTTTCTTCCTAATGATTACCATAGAAGAAGAATATGGTGATGAAGATGGTTCAATTATATTTAATTGGAGCATATCATCCAATTCCTTATCAACCTTATCACGAAAGTGTAAAGGAATAGGATATGGGCGAACTCGAATCGGTGTATCGTCAGTCAGAATAATGTCATGTTGGATGACTGACGTATGACCTGGGATGTCAGTGAGGACATCCTCATACGTGTGTAGAATTTTAGAGACTTGCTGACGTTGATCATCAGTAAGAGTAGATGAGATAGTAACATCATTCCATTTCTCAGTGGAATGGAGTGGTACAACTGGTATTGGTAGTTGTACATCATCGAAAGAAGATTCCTCTTCTTGGATGACTGACAAACTAGAATAGTGTTGAATAGGAGGTGTAGGATCGTCAGTTGCCTGAAACACTGACTGTAAGTAATCAGGACGTGAGTAATATTCCTTCAACATGTTAATGTGGAAGGTTTTATGTTTGCCATTAACATCAACGATGTAGTCGACATCGGATATTCTTGAGATGATCCTGAAAGGACCTCTCCAGGTAATTAAAAGACGATTGTTATGCGCAGGGAGTAATACAAAAGCTTCATCACCAGGTATGAGCTGGCGAAGACGTCTATATTTGTTTGCAGATAGACGAGCTTTTTCTTTGGCATGTTCGGATGATGCAGTAGCTAGTCTACAAGCATCTATGATTTTCTTTCTAAGAGAGATCACATACTCATAAGAGGATTGAGTTTCCTCTTCAATATTCTCATCCACCAATAAGTCGTGGATTAACGACATCGGACCGCGTGGTTGCATGCCAAAAACAAGCTGGAACGGAGAAAACCCCGTTGCTTGATTTTGTACCTCGCGATACGCAAAGAGACAAGCGGGTAGGACCCGATCCCAGTCTTGGGGATGGTCTTGAGTCATCTTACCCAACAACTGCTTGAGTGTCCTATTGAGACGCTCAATTAACCCATTTGACATCGGATGATAAATAGAACTAAGAGATCTGTCTATACCTAATGTCTTCATAACTTGAGACATGGATTCAGAAATGAACTGAACCCCATGATCCGACAAGATTTTCCGTGGAAAACCAATGCGTGAGAGGATTAACATCAATGCCTCTGCTACACTGGCAGATGAAGTGTTCTTGAGAGGGATGGCCTCAGGCCAACGAGTGCACATATCAATGCACGTAAGGATATGCGTATGCCCTCTAGCAGATGGAAGCATTGGACCAATAATGTCAATGGCCATTTTATCAAATGGTCTAATCGGGATGTCCGCAGCTTGAATAGGAGCCGCATGAAATGGACCCCGTACCTTAACTTCTTGACATATCAAACAGGACTGACAATAGAGAGTAACATCTCTATGGACGCCTGGCCAGTAGAATGCCGAAAGCACTCTGGATTTGGTACGCGAAAAACCCATATGGCCCGCACATTGCGAGTCATGAGCATGTCGTAATATACGAGATCTCATACAGGATGGGACAAGAATCTGAGAACATAAGGATAAATCCTTTTCCCGTATTACTCTAACCAAAATCCCATTTTTAAGTATAAAGTCATGTCTAGATTTTGCAAGTTTGTTGCTTGTATTCTTTTTGTTAACATACTGAAAGAATTTTTTTAATGAATTATCATTCTTTTGCAATGTTGCAAACAACTCCCGTGAAATAGGAGCATCATCATCACAAGTGGTATGAACTGTAGGTTCAATAGGTGTATCATGCGACATATTAGTAGCTTGCGCTCTAGTCACTACTGCATTTGCAGTTTGAATATGTCGCTCTTCCCATTCAGCTATTTGCTGAGGTGTACACTCTTTAATACCATGTATGCGACCCTGTATTACATCACAAATTGGGTTAGGCAGAAGACATGCTTGGATCTTTCCTGTAAAGAAAGGAGTATGAAGATCAATAATAGCAGTGGGAAATGTTTCAATTGTGCCACCAAATGTTACACATTTGACAACCCGGCCCGTGGCACAACTTGGGTTGATCAGCGAAGTCCGGACACCGATTGTTGTACAACCTGAGTCAAATAGGAGAGAGCATGAAATATTATTGACAAATCCCTTGTGAAACTTAAGAGAGCCCTGTCCCTGGTGTACTGAC
The DNA here is from genome assembly GCA_024509875.1 of Oreohelix idahoensis. Lineage (NCBI taxonomy): Eukaryota > Metazoa > Mollusca > Gastropoda > Stylommatophora > Oreohelicidae > Oreohelix > Oreohelix idahoensis. Next base: position 531,067 of record JAMPIV010023208.1, on the reverse strand, counting down.
GCAGCAGTGGCTGTACAGACTGCAGGCAGGCTAGGCAAGGTATGTCCGCAACGCAGCGTCGTGATCGCCTTAGGCTGGAAAAGAGTCGAGCATTCTGGACAGTCTTTCACCTGGGAACAATCTAGAGAACAAGACATAGCATTGTGAGTTTCAGCTACTTTACCCTGTTCAATGTTAGCCTGTGTATCATTAAAAGCAACATTAGAATGTCTACCTGTATTATTCGACGATCTATCTCGTCGGCGCGATCGATTGTGATTTTTGTCATTAAAATTGCCATAATTGTCGTTTCTGCTAGAGTTAAAATTTGGATTAGTCCGATAATTTGTAGAATGATCGTTATGATGTTGATTAAATGGTTTATTTCCAAAAAATTGTCTGTTTTGCGGACCCTGAGATCTTGATCTCCAGTTTTGTTTATTATAATGTCCTTGATTATTTTTAAAATAATTGTTACCAAAATCTCGCGATCTGTGAGTTTGGTTCCAAGAAACATTAAATGGAGCAGATTGTTGAAATTGCTTCCCTTTGTAAAAGTTATCATTGTTGAAATTATGATTATTTCCCTTATTGACATACCTATCAGCACTAAAAGAACGATTGCGTGAAAAATTGTTTTGTTGTGCTGCAAAAGCAACAGGCAATTCACTCTTAATCTGCGCATTACTCAGATCCATGGTTGGGTGAGCAGTGCAGAAGTTTTTTGCATGTTCTTCTAAGTTTTTCATTGATAAAGGTTTCCGTTCGTGTAAAAATGCGAGAAATGTAGGATTTACCGACGAAAGTACCTTATCGCGCATCAGTAAATCAAAGAGACTTTCATACGACTTTTCAATTTTGGATAATTCGATCCATCTTTCTAATGTTAGTCGTATCTGTGACAGAAAATCACTAAAATTTCTGGCAGATTGAGGTAGTAATGTGTGAAATCTCAAACGATATTCGTTCTCTGTCATTTGGAATTTTTGCAGAAGTGCTGCTCTAAGAGCATTGTAGTCATTTTTCTCACCAATGCTGGTGGTATGATAAACTGCTAATGCATCTCCTGTAAGTAATCTGGATAAATATGTACAGTATAGAGCTTTATCCACGTTATAAGACCCACAAGTGGCCTCAAACCTATCCAGGAAGAATATTACGTCATCAGACGGGGGATTAAATTTTGGTAATTTAAGGTGAATTTCCTTAAAATTATCATGTCTGGATGAAGTTTGGCTTTCAAAAGTTCTCTGAGAATTAGCTTCCTGAGTTAACCTAATTCTCTCATATTCTGACTCTGCTAATTTCAGTTCATGCTGTCGTTTTTTCTCATTCTCTTCCATCTCAAGCTGAAGTCGTTTTACATTTTGTTCCGCTATCAATCTTCTCTCTTCCATTTCCTTTTGTTTCTGTTCCATTTCCTTTTCAGCTATTAATCTTTTTTCTTCCATTTCTTTTCTAAGTCTTTCTTCAGCCTCCTTTTGTTTCTGTTCTGCCTCTCGCAGAAATCGTTTCTCTTCTAATTCAGCGGCTAATCTCATTTTTTTCTCCTCTTCCTCAGCTATAAATTTCCTCTTCTTTTCATCCTCCTCAGCAGTTAATCTCATTTTTTTCTCATTCTCCTCAGCCTCAATCCGTTTTTGATCTGCCTCAAATTTCAAATTTTCCAATCTTAACTTTTCAGCATCCAATCTTTGAGCTTCCAACCTTTGAGCCTCTTTATATTCTGACATAGCGAATTGTCTTACCTCTTCAGCAGGTATTTGCAAAGCTTTTGCTTGCTTAATGAAATAGTCTAAGGTAGCCATTTCAATATTATTATGTAATAATACTACTTAAAAGTGTTACTACAACTAGTGTTCTTCGTTCCTGTTCTAGAACGGTAAAATCAATTTATATAATAGGCAATAATATTAATAATTAATAATGTAATTTATAACATGTAATGGTGTGAAAGCAGTAATGTGACAGACAATAGCACAATAATGACACGACAAGATATTCAAAACAAACGAAGACGTTCGCAGAAATCCAATTAAAATAAAATGAGAAACTAAAATGGAATGTCGTAAAGAATTACGATGATAACTGCGATTAAATAATGCACAAGACAATTGACAACACAGTGTAAAAAACATAGGTTTTGTAAAAAAACTAAACGACAGGAAAGGTGAGATGGACGCGAAATACAAACAAAATTCATCATAAAACCAAGGTGCAAGTAAAAATAGCTACCAAAAACAACAAGTAAACGTGACACTACAGCTAAAACAGACAGGTGTCACAGACCACCAGACACAGTGGACCTAGAATCCTTCTACGCTCACGCGTAGGAACATTCCACTGCGGGAAGTCTGCAAAATAATGTCCTACAGAACGTCTGACGAAGAGCCCGAATTGGCTTCGAGATGGATCTCGTTCGTCAGATCTACCTCCCAACCTCCCGCGAAGAATACACAAAACATAACACATAACATAGAAAATATATATATATATGGACATTTAAGGCACAGCTAATTGTAATAAAGTGTATAACGGATACAAGTTATACTTAGCTCGCGTGCAGGTAAAAATCAAAGTGCCTCGTCCCCGTGTATGTACGTTAGAGGATGCAATACTTCGCTCTGCGTATATCAAACTAGCTCGCACGTAATAATGATGAAGAGATGATCTCCCAGTAATCAGTCACTGTGAAACTTGACGTGGAGGTTGATTGAAGACCTTGAGCATTTGAGTTGATTTTGATTCATATTCCGCTAGGATCCAAATTGAGATGATGTCGCCTTGAAAGTAAACATTCTTCTTTTCAAACGATCAATTGGATGGGTACGTTCCTTTGAAATATCTTCCAGACCGCACTGGCCTACCAGTTATTGTTGGTGTCGTTTTCATAGTGATGAATTGAAACGCGAATGGTTACAACGGAATAAATGTCAACAATGTTTTTTCAAACGAAAACCAACAAGTATCTTGAATTGGGTGAACTGGTCAAGTATTGGCAGCACACAAGTCGTTGGTAACTTTACATAGATTTTATTCACCAGGACACGAAGTGGACAAGACGGACATCGTCACAGGCGCAAAGATCACACGACAACATATTAATTATTGCTGCTAAAGTTCCTGAAGATTCTCTTCTAGTAAAGACCTCTGTCCATAGACTAAGGATTACAAAACTGTTACCGTATAATATCCTTCTCAGTCACGACCGTTGACCTTCTTTCAAGGACGTCTATCATGGTAACGTATTCATACTCTGGGATGAAATCTTCCATATTACATTTTGTTAAAATTCCCAGACGTTCATCCTACATAGCGTTGTACATCATATAATTTCACACAAAGTCATATACGATAATCCTATCAGTTAAAGGCTTTCAGTTGGCTACCCTCTCTTTACATCCATGCCACGACTTTGGCATTGAAGCATGTACGGCATTTAAAACATGTGCATAAGGTAAACAATATAACTTCTTCTACTCGTAGGAATTCTCCGTCTACGATCCAAATCTTAAAGGCAAGCGACTCTGTAGATCCATTCTAGGAATGATAAAATTCCCGCTAGATTAGTAGTAGAGCGGCCTTTTTATGCAGCATTAAAATAAGAAGTGGGCGATAACTTACGTGACATAACTGCGATTGGCTTCGACCTGAAGACCAATACAAATCACAATAATAAATGGCTTCCTTCAACATGCCATTGGATACACAATATAAAATTACAATCATGGACACAAGCCAGTTCCATGTTTCCACTTCAAAACATGACGTCACAAACTACTCAACTAGGTTACACGTGCGTCCAAAGCAACACTCACAGCTTTGTGCACGTCAGTGCGTGAATCAATCGAACGCTCAAACAATATAACTACATAAAACTGGTGCGTACATTTGGTAGGACCGAAGACTACCCCCTTAGGTAATAAATGTACGTAACAGTGCTATTTTTCTTGGAAAGCGTCCTCAATTTTCTGAGTTATATAAGTGATCTGATCTTCAGTGGATCTGTGTTTTCTGAATCCTGCTTGCTGTGTGGCTAAAAGATGTTTTTCCCCCAGATGCCACATTATTCGGGTATTAATTATGCGCTCCATCAATTTTCCAACACAGCTAAGTAGACTGATAGGCTAGAAGAGATGAACGTATGGGAGGATGAATCCGTCGTGTATATAACCAACGATTTATAACATATAAGGAAGGGAAACCCGAGGCCTGTAAACAGTAAATAAATATTAGACAAACATAAAGGTATGTTTTCAGGCACTCGTAAGAAATAAAGAAGTAGAACACTAGACAACAGAAAAACAACAGACGTGAGTTGCTTACCCAGGATTCGAACCCCGGCGTGTCTAATATTTATTTACTGTTTACAGGCCTCGGGTTTCTCTTCCTTATATGTTATAAATGTTTATACAATACCAGAAACCTACCCTCTGTTCTATACTACTGTTCTTAAGTCTTCTATCATTTACTAGACACAGTATCAAGGTCTTTGTCTTGTGTGGACTGACATATACTGTTTAATAGGGGAACGACAGACATGATTGCGTCATTAATAAGGCTAAGCTGCCCATTGTAAACTTCCGGTGTTGTCTTGTGTTTCGCACTAATGACCGGTCAGTAAAGCATCTTTTTTGGGGATGCCTAGCTGGCCGGGAGGATAGTGTGATTCGCTTGTATAGCTAGGCGGTGTTGTCGTACGGAAGGTCCGGGGTTCGAATCCTGGGTAAGCCACTCACGTCTGTTGTTTTTCTGTTGTCTAGTGTTCTACTTCTTTATTTCTTACGAGTGCCTGAAAACATACCTTTATGTTTGTCTAATATTTTTATAACCAACGAGCTACAGGAATAGTTAGCATTCACACTCTTTGACATATATTGAGGGAAACTGAGCACCTATGAGCTTGCCCGGGGTTCAGCGATGTCGATTCTGTTTAACAATAACAATATACATGTGTGTTTGCACATAATATGATTGAAATGGTATAACATCTAAAGCCTTACGTTTGATGTCTTAGCCTTGATATTCATCGATTGCTGTGTCATTCTCTAACAGGCCATCCTTAATCGTTCTCAGTATCTCTCCCTTATCCAATCCAGTGTCTCCACTATGTGTGCTCTTGATGCTAGTTCATAATACATTTATAAGGTCCGTTTTATGACCTTATATCTTCCACTAACGTATCTCTGTTGACAAATAATCAGACCAGACGTCTGATTTCGCCTTAGTACTGCCTTATTCCATCTCCACGTTCGCTTGATTTGAGAAAAACGTATTCCAAGTTTTTTGGTTACTAGTTGAAAAGAACTAAAAGAAAATATTGCATCAATAATTCAAACTATTAACTGTAAGATATTGTATTTTTTTTCCTATCCAGCGGCACTTGGGCTTCAGCCATTCGGCCCAATGACATGAAACAAATTTCATGTCATTGCGAAGCTGGGGAGCCTGTGGACTTTCCTTCCCACCCGGTCAGGAGCCAGATGTCCGTGCCATCTCCGCTCCTTCCCATCCACAGAGGGTTTTAAGATATTGTATAGCATGATAGATTAATCTATATGCTGTCGGTTTATGACCTCAGGTCAGTTTTGGCCAAAAGTGGAGATGGAAAAAAGCGGGTATTAAGGTGACTAATGGGTCTGCGTGACGTTCAACTGCTGATAGCTCCCTATCATAGTCAATGGTAAAAAAGGTAAAGGATCCCGTTACACGCCCATTGAGGCATTGTCACTGGATGGCCTACGTTAACGCAAGCTAGCACGTTAACAGTAGTTATAAGAATAGCAAAAGATCTTGAGCAAGACTAGTTGGTAACACAACATCACTGGTCGAGCATGACCAATGAAATCGTCGATGGCTATTTTTTGACAACGGCAGTCAGAACAGAGTTCAGTCACGCAGTACACAGTTCAGTGATGCAGACGTGTTTACGGGAGAGGTTTCAACCTTAGTGCGGCCCCCGTGTTTTTTAAGGGTTGTGTGATTAACCTCTGGGCGAGGTAACAACCTGAAAACTTCATGTTATCACAGGATATATTATTCTAGACGATTGTGTTTTCCAGTATTTTGGCAAGTATTTACACGATTTGTACAATTATAGAATAATTACTCTACTAAGTTATGTAGGATTGAGACTCCAGACAAAGCCTATCGACATTTATAGGAAAGCTCAAGAAGACGTGTTATTTATGACGATGTTCTTTTACAAAGGCATCCTGACTTATGTAAACAACAAGCGATCTGGCCGCTGGTAGCCCGGATATTGGGTTGTGTCATTGAACTTTGCAATTTGTCCCTTGGACTCCTTCATTAAACAGTTTTTTCATGATTTGTAGCTATTACTTACATCATGTATGTTGAGTATGTAAGCCCTGATAGGATACAACTGATCCATGACCACCTGCGGTGAGTAGAAAGGATCTGGCCTTGAGCAACCCTCATTTGAGTATTCACATCTCTGGCAGTCGCCAGTTAACACTCATAAGATAAATCAGTAAACCAGTAACCACTACGATCACTTGGGAAATTTAATAACAATGAACTCAGGAGAAATATGTACCACCTGTGACGAAAGGTTTTTCATGGTGTCAAGGTTTGGCTTATAAACTTGATAGATTGCTGTAACGGTCACCTACATCACATAGTGCCGTCACCAGCGGTAACATTAGTTTATTTGGAGCCGTGACCAGCTCACGCCCTTGTCATTGTGATCGTACTTTGTATCCTGTAATTATCATGGATCTTCAAAGTGCCCCCGAGGTCCTAGCTCAACAACAAATGCGCCCACAGCAGATGTTACAGCCACATCTGTCGCAAAATCAACAGCAACAGGGTATACAACCTCAAAATATATCGTTGTCTAATGAATTAGAACCGACAATGCAAGCCCTGATGCAGATCACAGAATCGCTTCATCAGGTAGATCACTATGCTAAGTTCCATTTAATTAGATCAATTGTTAGACCATTTTCTGGAGACCCCGCACTATTCCGCAAATGGCTTATTGACATGGATAAGTTCATCCATCATTGACACATCTACTGATTCCGACTGCAAGCGAGTTGCCTTTTTATCTTCTGATGGGTTGGTTACAGACTTTCTACGTCGTTGCAGTAAAGCCTTCCCACAGGAAACGTTCGAAAGCCTTCGCAAGGAATTGGTAAGTCGATATTCAAACATCACAGACTCTCAGCGTGCTTGGACGCTTTTAAGGAAGATAAAGCAAGAACGTCATGAGCCAGTGCAAATGTTCGGAGACCGGTTGCTCAACCTAGCCGAAGATGCTTTTTTAGGAGGTTCAATCCCCATGGAAGAATTGGAGCGACACTTAGTAGGCATATTCATTGATGGTTTGTGGGCAGACAATTTGAAACTCCACCTATTGAGAAAAGATTCGAAGTCAATCACAGAAACAATTCAAACGGCTGTATACGAAGAGAATGTTCGGAAAAGATTTCATCAAAGGATCGGCAGAGAACCGCAATCAGACTATCTTCCCGAACCAATGGAAGTTGACCATTATCGTCCAAGATGGCGGAGAGACAATGCAACCTTCAACGATCATCAAAGATCATCTTATTCACACAATGTACGCCAAAATGACTCATATCACAGGAACGAAGACAAGAGACACAACCGACACACTACCCCAGTGAATTCGCATCCTTCTCCAGTTCACCATGTTAATCAGATTACATGTTACAATAGTGGGATGATTGGACATATCGCACGCAACTGCAGACAAGAATCACAATATCGCAGTCGACAACCATTCAACAATCCTCAACAAAGGACTTCCAACAATTATTCCCGTGGTCAAACTCAATTCGGTTCATCTCAGTATACCAATAACTACTTTCCGGGAAATGCTCGAACCACTCATTAGTAGAGACGATAGTGAAGGGTTCGCATCATCAGTCTCATACATGGCAGAATTACCAGCTACGTTCTACAACCAAGAACACTACGAAACAACATTGTACAAATTCAGCTAACACGAATATACGACAAAACAGCTGTAATGTAACACCTGACCCCAGTTCATGCCTAATTACCATCGCAAGTAACACATACCGGGCACTTATTGATACTGGTGCTACTATCAGTCTAATTATTGAAAAATGTTATCACAAAATACATCGTCACGTACGTTTTAGTCCTTCTCATACCTATATGGCTTCTGTAACAGGATAAGTATTGAAGGCTATTGGTACTGCACATATCGACTTTTACATCGGATCACAACGGCTTTGTCACCCATTCATCATCACAAGGTCCATGTCTAGGAACCTCATTATCGGTCGGGACTTCCTCACTCAACAAGATGTCAGAATTTATTTCGATCTTCATAAAGTCAGAGTTAATGGAGAATATGTTCCACTGCAGGATGATGTGCATATAGCGTCATTAGTTCGTTTAACGGCACCGGTTACCTTACAGCCCCAGTCACTTACAATAGTCAAGGATAGGATAAAGACATCTCCATATATCCACAAAGGAGAAACTGTTTGTATCAATGGACTATCAGACACAGACATCAATGATGATCCTCATATCATCATCACAGACGGTATAGTTGAAGTCTCCACTCATCGTGATTTCCCCTTGATGATTGTTAATGCTTCAGGAAAGATGACATCCATTGCTCGTGGTGCCATAATTGCACAAGTTAAAGCACAGAATCCTGTTCCTATTTCACCACAATTATCGGACGTACAGCTGCCACACACACAATTCGAAGATGTTCCTTTTAGTTCTCTCCATAATCCCCACCCCTCAAGTCTACCCCCACAACCTAAACCACGATATTCCCATGACCCATGTCCTGTAAGTCATAAGCATACAACGAGATGTTATTCAAACCCGACACAGAATGATTTGTATGATGGATATCGTCGTCAGAGATTTCGCGACTATCTAACGGTAGGTCGATCAACCGACTTCCACTCTGATACTTACGCGGACATCATTGATCAAGATATTGTACGCTTTGCTCATAGACACTACAGACACAAGTTGTCTTCACGAAACATGATATCTCATGAGAACGCTAGGCGAAACTTGCGATATGCAAAGACCATGAATAAGGATATCGGCAGGATTTTTAATAGACGAACTATTCTCACACAAGTTCATAGACAGCCCTGTTTCCAAACAGGTGAAGTTGACTTTATTACCAGATCACATACACCTTGTCCACAAGCCAGTATTTTGCCATCCACTAGAATAGACCAGTTGATGGATCAACTAAATACGTGCGAACCACATATCCAGCGTTTACAACGATTTATTCGCAAACATCAGGATATCTTTGCTCTTTCTGACATGGAGCTCGAGCGAACATCCACTGTCGCGATGGACATACCTATCACCTCTGACGTTCCCATCCATCTTAAACCCTACCATACTCTTTTAAAGAATCGGGAAATTGTCAATTGTAGAAAATACTATTAATGAGATGTTAGATGCAGGAGTCATTGAAAGATCCCGTTCACAATGGTCCTCGCCGGTCGTTATGTCAGCAAAAAGGACGGGTCACACAGATTTTGCCCACATGGTTCACTACCCTTGATGCACGCTCCGGGTTCTGGTGTATACCTATGACTCCAGATGCAAAAGAGAAATCTACATTTTGCACCCACATCGGCAGTTACTCTTGGAACGTCATGCCGTTCGGTCTCAAAGGCAGTCCTGCGACTTATATGTCACTCATGGACGAGGTACTTAGAGGAATGCAAGACTTCGCCCTAGCGTATATTGATGTTATTTTAATTCATACGGCTGGGTCCATTGAAAATCATCTAGAACATGTTGAAAAAGTTTTTCAACGCCTTCGACAACACTACATCAAATTGAAGCTGAGTAAATGTACTTTCTTAAAGGACGAAACTAAATATCTAGGATTTATTATCAACATCAAGGGTATAAGACCTGATGACGATAAGGTAGCCGCCATTCGTGACATGCCCACTCCTAAAACGGTTCGACAGGTCAGAGGATTTCTGGGTTGCTGTTCTTATTACCGCAAGCACATTATAAATTTTTTCCGTGCTGCTGCCCCAATAAAAGATCTAACAAAGAAATATGCTAGATTTAGATGGAACGAGACTTGTCAACTGGCTTTTGATTATTTGAAAAATGCTTTGACCGCCATTCCTCTTCTAGCGCACCCAGATACGTCCAAACCCATGATCTTATATACGGACGCCTCCGATAATGATGTAGGTGCCAGCCTAGTACAGAATTGCGACCCACATGAAGTTCCGATTCTGCCCCACATTCCAAACGAGAAACCAATCGCTTTCATTTCACATGCCCTGAGCCGCTCACAACGACAATGGACCACTACTGAAAAGGAAGCGTTTGCGATCCATAATGCAGTACACAAGTTGGACTTTTACTTACGAGGTACTATCATCATGTCAAGACGGACCATCAGCCTCTAGTCAATTGGTTGTCCAAGACTTGAGAGCATCCTAAGAAACTTCAAACGTGGGCTCTTAATCTACAGTCCTACGACATTCAGATAGAATACATTGCAGGCTCGCTTAACACATGTGCTGATCTATTGTCTAGAATTCCGTACCCTGTGGATACCCCAGATAAACCACGTACCACACGTACGAAAGCTGAATTAACTGACATTAACGACAATAGTAAGGAAGTTAACCTTCTTGATTCTGCCCGAGTCGATGACACGACTCCGGAAGACATGCCCGTTATTGATGATGACATTTCTACACTTAATATGCCGTTGGAACAAGCTAAAGATCCAGTGCTGGCCAAATTGATCAAACAAATGAAAATTGACCCAGAGAAATGCAAACATTTCATCATCCTTTCCGATGATGGCGGACTCTACTATGTTGATGAAAAGTCTGATATTACATTGAGAACCTGCATTCCTCATCATCTAGTTCCGAAAATAATGATCCAATTTCACGATGAAAATGGACATTTAGGTCGAGACAAAACTTTGGATGTTATAAAAAGAAGATACTATTGGGACTCATTATCTCGAGACGTGATTGAGTATACATCGAAGTGCAAGATCTGTAAGATACGCTACATGAAATCCACCAAAGTTCACATACAACAAATGTCTCCCTCTAATTTCCCCATGGAAGTAGTCAGTCTTGACTTATCTGGTCCCTACCCTGTCACTTTGTCAGGCAACAAATACATCCTCCATGTTGTTGACCAGTATTCTGCTTGGCCAGAATGCTTTCCTCTTAAAGATGCCACTTCCACTTCCCTCACTGATTTGTTTCTTACCGAATTTATTCCCAGACATGGTTACCCTACTAGAGTGATTACCGACAATGGTCAACAGTTCATAGGAAATCCGTTTCGATCGACCTTAGAGACACTGTACATCAAGCACACGACGACTAGTTACTATCATCCTCAATCCAATGGGAGGAATGAACGTATGCACGCTACGCACCACGATATTTTGGCAAAGTATATTGCAGGGAACTCTCAATTTTGGGACGTACATCTACACCATGCATTGGAAGCATTGCGTTTTAATGTTAATGACACTACATGATTGATAAGGTTGGATAAAGTTGGTTTTTTTTTTATTCCCGTAAATGATATCCACCAAAAGATAGATATAAGTGGATGGAAGCAGACATCATCATCATCATCAGTTGATAAGATCTCTATGGTGTTGTTTGCTCCACTGTAGTGTATGGAATGTCAACTTGACTTACGCAGTGGTGTGTAGACATGGATTGAGTGTATAATGTGCGAATGTTAATAAGGGTTCGTGGTGTTGACAAATGTTCTTTTCTCACACTCATGTATGACTGGAAGTCATCGACACCAACGACTGTGTACCTTTTCTAAAGTTTAATTGGACGTACACACTCGACAGCACAGATAGTGACAAATCACAGGTTGGCATAATACATCATGGTACAGTGGATAACTGGTCTTGCAATGTTATGTTACATGGGCACTCATGTGGAATAATAGTATCAAGGACTGTCAGTAGCCAAGCCCTCAGTATCGCCCATACATATATATCATCTGACTTCACTGACTGAGCACGTCAGCTTATAAACAATATTTCAGATGGCTTCTAAACCTAATCTCGTCTAGCGACGATTCTTCAACATAATGTTCAGCACATATTTTTCCATATAATAATATTGAACCGCTAATAACGGGTTCTCATGTGTAGCAGTGATCTCTGGACTAAACAATCGATAATACGGGCATCCCTTTTCTCTTCTTGAAAGTCACTACATGTTTTGGTTCCAAGATGGCTTCACTCGTGAGCTGTCACTCACGTTTGGATACAGATAATGAATCTGTCCTAAAGTTAGTCATTCATAAAACATTTCATTGCTCTGTAGATTTGATCATGAACAATTGACTGCAATCTACAGGATATAGTGCTGCTAGGAATCGAAGTCGTTTTCATCGAGTCAAATATATTCTCTTAGACATTCAAATCGTACCTATCGAAAATGGTGGCTTCGTACGAGAGTTCATAAGAGTGTCTATTATTACCTTGGTATCAGAAATATGAAAATGCCATTCCTTGGCAATACGAATAAACACTGGGGTAAAGCATACACGATAGGTCTAGACGACTATCACTTTCCCCACCAATACTGAGATCACTTTTTCCCGGCGACAAGCCGACATAGAAAACACAGTCCCTATCGGGACGAAGCCAAATCACACCACACTCTAGCGACACATCCGCCGAATAGCCTTTGACCTCTCTAGAGACAACAGAACATATAGTTCGACTTAGATATGTAAAGATATACAGATATAAGACAGACTCGTCCTACTCAGACAAACAATACACATAAATTCAGGCCATAGATATTCTGAAGCAAGAACAATCTATTATTACCCAAACGAAGAATAAATCGCAGAAAACTGGACTCACCCGCGGAGTTCGATCGAAGAGACGGCACAACTTTCAAGGGAAGTAACTCAATAATGACTTTCCCTTAAGCACTATTTTGTTTACAAAATATTTGCGAACATAACAAGAATACCAATGTATAATATTGTAAGATATCCAAGACTGCACGTAACAATCTTCTTCTTCTTCTTCTTCTCGTTCGCTGTTGTTTAGAAATGTCTACACAAGAAGTCCGGTTTTCTGGGTGTATGTTGCTGTGGTTGAAAGTTCTTCAAGACTCCCAAACATTCTTCCTCATCTATGGTCGAGAACCAGCATTCCCTATTGATCACTTACTCGCCCCTCGACGGAAATATCTAGGAGAAAATCCAATTGAGATGATCCTTCAGCAGATACATCGAGCACACTGTATAGCACATAAGAATGCAACAAAGGCATTTAATAAACGCGCATTATTACGTAACAGGAATGCAACTCTGGATACTTTTGCTATTGGCGATCCTGTTTATTTTAAGCAGTACGTTCGGGATTCCAAGCTTGACAATCGTTGGCTGGACGGTTACAGAGTCCTCGAACAGACTTCTCCTACAAATTATATCCTATGGCACGAGAGACAGAATGTTACTACTAAAGCTCACGTTTCTCAAATGAAATTAGATGATCACCGACCTGTTGAAATTCCACACCTTCGCTCCTCACGACCTATCAGGAAATCCACCCTTTGCCATTATTCGTCCTCCACCTCACTTGCCTCTAGCATTGATGACATGCCCCCACAACCAACTGTCCCCACGTTAGTCAGAGATACGATAGAACGATATCGACGCGAACGAGATAACTCATCTGAAGAAGATGACATTCCTTTACAGGAGCTCCGACAACGGACCCAACACCGCAACGACCGTTTACTCCATGACAATGAACCACGAACAGAGGATACACCTCCAAATGTTGAACACTCTGGTTTGACGCCATCCACAGTTACTGATCCACCACATTCATCAACTGTACATTCGGATTCTTCGGCAACCATCACAGAAAACTCATGGCAAGATATTACGCATGACCAGACAACACATCTGGTAGCCTCTGATGATGATTCCTATATTGTTCCCATGGACACTGTAAAGTTTCTTTTCTTCTTTCCACTCTGTAAAGTGTCAGTCTGTATGCTCTGTAAGGAAGAGTGGTGTGTTGTTGAGATCAGGCATGCTCCAGTCTACCCAGCTGTAAATGGGTAACTCACCCTAGTCCTGAGTTAGGGAAGGCAAAGGCTCCAGGGGAAGCAGGCCCTAAACTTGGTCACTTCAACCGACGCAGGATGGTGTATGTATGAAGTAGAAGTGTAGAGTGTGATTACCGCGAATGGTGTACTGTTCGTGTGCTGACCAATATAACCACTCATACACTTGTGTCTACAATGCACCAATGCAGACTGCTGGAATCTTTGTTTACTCAATTTATTCAGACGTACACACTGGGACATACGAGTACATCATGGTATGTTGACATATCAATTTGTAGGTATACATAGCAGATCTGAAGTCATGACACATTCAGAAATAATGGGCAGTACATCAAAAGTTCAATGTCATGATATATTATGGCCGCATCCCCCTATCTGACTAAACGCGTCAGTGAAGGCAGATCGGTAAATAACTAAAGTTACTTGACGTCCATAGTTTGTAGCATATCTTATGAAACCACGAAAGGGGTTTCTAGCAAGATTGAGATCTCCCTGTCACTGTCCGATAATAGGATAAATAATCTGTTCTCTTGGCAGTGATCAAAACATATGATGACCGAAATCTAACATGGCCGCCTCCCTGAGTTGTCGTTCACTCATTCATAGGAAGGAGAATATAAGCCAGAGTTAATTTATAATGGGTATATAAATGATTTCATAAATGTTCCCATACAGCTCTACGGTGATCAGGTTAATTCACGTAGCCATAACCGCTGTAGGAAAGTCTGTCATCTTTGTCGATACAAAACACGACCCTAGCGATACGAAGCACAATGTTCCATCTAGGTCGAATCGACATGAGATCATCAAAATAGGGTCTGGCAATACATGGAGTCCGAATTATACATTGTACCGTACCTTAGGAGAGTCTCTAACATAAACTATAGTAGAGATACCATCTCCTTTAGAAGAAAACCACTTCATGAATCATATTTCCTTAAGAATCTACCAGCCCTTTGAAAAGTGCGTACCCGCCATTATCACGGTACATCGGAACTCATCACGACTTGTCAAGACAACTCATACTTCCGCTAGACCGGAATAACAAGAATCTAGTCCCGCCTACCCATCCAAAATATACAATATAGGACTGATTCTACTTGTACTAATAATATGTAATACATATGAATTCAGGCCATAAACATAATAAGCAAATTAATATATTTTCTGGCCCTAAAAATAAGTACAAACGTAAGAGCAATATCCGTACGCCGGATCAATATCAAGAACGATTACTCCTATAATCAAAAGTGTGAATCAAACATGGATTATCTCGCTTTTACCATAGACAGCATTTTCATACACAAATGAATGAATGTCTATATTTTTCCCATATTAAATAGCCATATCGATTTTTGTAATATGTGCGTCAAAATATGCACGCAACAGATTACCACACCCCTCGGGAAAAAAAAATGGTACATTTTTTTTTTTGAAACACATCTAGGAGCAACATACAATAGGCTCACAACGCACCAATAACAATGCGCAGATGATAAGCATAAGTTTTATGACCTTAGAGAAGGTACTTCTCTAAGTATTAATATTTCCAGAGAGGTGTCACCAACGCATACTACAATATTAGCAATGACACAATTTCCACATTAGTTTATACATAAATTTCATCTAAGATATCTTAACATCATGATCATCAAAGACGAAAAACATTGAAAGATCAGCGGTGAATAAATATCAATGAACCGCTAAGTAGTGTTACAATCAATATATGATATATTACATATGTGTACACATTTCAACATAGAAACAACTGTATCAAAGTTGTATAACAGTTATGAATCATGTGGGCATCTAGACAAAATATCTGCCATCACATTTTCTGACCCACGGATAGCTCGCACCGAAAAATGAAATGGCTGTAGAGCAATCGCGTATCGCGTTGATCTCGCGCTCTTCAGATTTTTACTCTGAATAGACGTAAGAGCTTTATGGTCAGTTTCCACAATGAAATGCGCGCCCAGAAGAAATCTTTGCAGTTTAAGGATTGACCAAACCATAGCCAATAATTCACGGTCTAGGACCGAGTAATTCTTCTCTGCGGCATTTAATTTCCGAGAAATATACATCACAGGATGCAGAGTTCCAGAGTACTCTTGCATTAGTGCCACTCCAATCCCGGTGGATGAAGCGTCACTACGAAGAATAAATGTCTTATCCTTAGAAGGCAATACTAGGATAGGTGAAGTAGAAAACATAGTTTTAATCTTATCCAAAGAGGATTGACATTCTTGAGTCCAATGGACTACATTAGGAGACCCTTTCTTTAGCAAGGAAGAAAGAGGTGACATAATGGAGGACAGATTCGGGATGAATCGTCCATAAAATTGTATTAGACCTAAGAGACTTCGTACTTGCTTTTTAGTCTTAGGAATAGAAATGTTAAGTATCTTACTTGTATTATGGTCTTCTGTTTTTAGGAACCCATGACCAACACGGTGTCCTAAGAAAGATATTTCGCTAAAACCAATACATGCCTTCGATGGTTTCGCTGTCAGGTTATGCTCGCGTAAGATAGACAATAGTTCATTTATACCATTATAGTGATCGTTCCAAGTATCACTGAAAAGACAGATGTCATCAAGATACGCAATGACATCTGAGCGATGAAATAGGATTCGACGCATCATGCGTACAAATGTAGCAGGAGCGTTCATAAGACCGAAAGGCATGAAATTCCATTGGAATAGACCCCTAGGCGTCGAAAAAGCAGTAAACGGTTTGGCGTGTTCGGATAGTGGAACTTGCCAATATCCCTTAGACAAATCGAGTTTAGTAAAGAAGTGAGAATTCGATAGTCTCGTAAGTAGCTCTTCTAGTAAAGGCATAGGTTCCGCATCAAATTTAGTCACTTGATTCAATTTGCGATAATCCACGCAAAGACGTATGTTATTGTCTTTTTTTCGTACAATAACCATCGGCGAAGAATATGCTGATGTGGATGGTTCAATAATCTTTAACTCTATCATCTCATCTAACTCTTTCTCTACCTGTGCTTGAAAATGTATCGGGATAGGATACGGTCTGACTCTTATAGGACTATGGTCAGTAAGAATAATGTCATGTTGAATGACATCAGTTTGACCAGGAATGTCAGTAAGGACATCCTGAAATTGTTCTAACATAGTAGAAACTTGTTTCTGCTCTCCTGGAGATAATTCTGGAGAAATTGCAACATCTTTCCATGATTCATTAGAGTGAAGAGGAATCAGTGGAAAAGGTAAATTTACATCCGAGAAACTCGTTTCCTCATCCTGTATTACTGACAGAGATGAGTACTGTCCATGTTGGACTGGAAAATCGTCCGTTGCCTGGAAAACAGGTTGTAAATAATCAGGACGTTCATGGAATTCCGTGAGCATGTTGATGTGGAAGGTTTTACGCTTCCCGTCAATATCGACGATATAGTCAACATCGGAAACTTTTGATATTATATCGTACGGACCTTTCCAAGAAATGAGAAGTCTATTTTCCCTACAAGGTAGCAAGACAAATGCTTTGTCACCTGGACAAAGTTGACGCAAACATCTCTTTTTATTGGCAAATTCCCTTGCCTTCTGTTTCGCAAATTCAGAAGAAGCAGTTGCCAATTTGCATGCTTCAATAATCTTGTGTCTAAGTGCGATGACATATTCATAAGAGGATTTTGTGTCATCGACAATATTATCAGCAGTTATAAGATCATGAAGTAAGGACATAGGACCTCGCGGTTTCGCGCCAAAGACAAGTTCAAAGGGAGAAAATCCTGTATGTTCGTTGGCGACCTCTCTATATGCAAAGAGAGCCGCGGGTAAAACCCTATCCCAATCCTGAGGATGATCTTCTGTTATCTTACCTAGTAGGTTTTTCAGAGTTCTATTTAAACGTTCCACCATCCCATTGGACATAGGATGATAAATACTACTCAGCGATCTCTCTATCTTCAGAGTCGACATTACTTGAGACATGGTATCCGATATGAGTTGGGTACCATGGTCGGATAATATTTCTGCTGGAAACCCCAGACGAGAAAATATTAACCAAAGAGCATCTGCGACATCAGCAGTAGTTATGCTCTTTAGAGGAACAGCCTCCGGCCAACGTGTGCACATATCAACACACGTCAAAATAAATTGGTGTCCTCTAGCAGACTTTATCTTAAATGGACCAATGATGTCTATCGCCATTTTTTGAAATGGCCGAATGGGAATGTCTGCAGCCTGAATAGGTGCATCATGGCGTGGACCTCTGGATTTAATCTCTTGACATACTTTACAAGATCGACAATAGATTCGTATGTCCTTATTCACAGCAGGCCAAAAGAAAGATTGAAGAACTCTAGCTTTAGTACGGGAAAAACCCATATGTCCAGCACATTGCGAATCATGAGCGTGCTGTAAGATTTTAACTCTCATATTTTTAGGCACAAGGATTTGAGAATGAATGGACTTAGCGGAGTCTTGTACCATACGTACAAGTACGCCATTCTTCATCGTAATCCAAGATTTACGATTTGTATCCTTATTCGGATCACCTTTTGTTGCCAGAGTAAAGAATTTCTTTAGAGTAGGATCATCTTCCTGCTGTTTGATAAAGGAATCGTGGGAAATCTCCAAGGCATCATCTTGGATCTGCGCATCATTATCTTCAGAATGTGAAGATTGTGGCATATTAAGAGCTTGAGCCCTAGTGATTACTGCATTAGCAGATTGCATATTAACATTTTCCCAATTAGAAATTTGCTGTGGAGTGCATTCTTTCACTCCATGAATGCGACCGATGATAAGATCAGCGATCGGATTCGGCAAGAGACATGCTTGCACCTCTCCTGTAAATAAAGGCGTAGCAATATTGATAATGGCAGTGGAGTACTTCTCCAATGTGCCACCAAATGTTACACATTTGACTATATTGCCTGTAGCTCGAGAAGGATTTACGAGTGATTGCCTCACTCCAATGGTAGTGCACCCCGAGTAGAAAAGAATTGATACCGGAGTACCATCTATTAGGCCCCTATTAAAGACAAGAGCACCCCTTCCATTATGCGCAATTGACGCATGGAGAGCGGGAAGCGGGTGACCGCAGCTTAAAGTAGAAACTGTGGTTGGATCGAATAATGTTTTGCATTGTGAACACTCAGATGCTCTAGCAAAATCGAAAGCGGAATTTGCTACACTGTTGGAGTCTTTTTTATCATTATTCTGATTATCTGTGTCGTGGAACTCCTGTTGTGCAGAGTTAGCCTGGTAATAAGATTTACCATGTCTTTTGTGTTGTGATCTACCTCGGTTATAATTGTCTCTATAATTATTATTGCCTCTGTTATAACCCCTATTTGGGTTTGAATCATAATATTCATGATCATAATCATCACGCTCATTATATTGAGTATCCCTGTAATATTGTTTCTGTTGTCTCCATGAAGCACTTGGGTAGTTCCTATAGCTACTCCCTTTTCGAGAATTTCTAACATTATGGGTACCCCTCGCGTGTCGAGGACTATCAGCCCGATTCCAGTTCTTCGAAGAAGAACCCTGATTTGAGTGGTTATCTTGGTTTTGATACTTATTCCAATTAACCTTTTTATCAAATTTATTTTTAGCTCCTTGGAATTTGTGTGAGTAATTCTGATTATATTCTGTTGCCGAAGCAACTGGCATACTCTCTTTAATGTTAGAGTTACTAAGAATCATGTCAGGGTGTGCCGTGGCATACTGGTCACAATATTCTTCCATTTGCTTTATTGTACCAGGTTTACGCTCATGTAAGAACTCTAGGAATGATTTATTTACAGAAGACATGACCTTGTCTCTTAGCAATAAATCCGTAAGACCATCAAATGTTTTCTCTGTTTTGGATAATTCAATCCATCGTGAAAGTGTAATTCGTGCTTTTGAGATGAAATCTGAGAATTCTACACCTACCTCAGGTCTCATTGTTTTAAACAAAAGACGGTAACCTTCCTCAGACAGCTGATATCTCTTTATCAAAGCTGCCCTAACAGCATCATAATTATCTTTGTCGGCCTCTTCAACAAAATATAACTTACTTAGGGACTCCCCTTTTAGATTTTCAGACAACTGATTCACATACTGTGATTTGTCAACATTATGAGATCGACAAGCCCGTTCAAATCTAGAAAGCCAAAATGTTATGTCATCACTGGTAGGGTTAAACGCTGGTACCTTGACCTTGTACACAAAGGGTTTACCATTACCACCAGATGCCTGATTAACATTACTCATACATGTCAATTTTAATTTCTCTAATTCAAACTCATGTTCTCTTATTGCTTTTCTCTCTTCTGCAGCAGCAGCAGCTTCTAATTTTTTCTGTTCTGCAGCAGCAGCAACTTCTAATTTTTTCTGTTCTGCAGCAGCAGCAACTTCTAATTTTTTCTGTTCTGCATCAGCTTCTAATTTCTTCTGTTCTGCCTCAAATCTCCTTTCCTCCACTTGCATCTGCAATTTCTTAAGTTCAGCAGCAGTATCAGCTTCTTTTTCTAATCTTTTTTCTTCAGCTAGAGCTTTCCTTTCTTCTGCAGCAGCTTTTTTTTCTTCTATTTGAAGTTTTCTCTCCTCAGCCGCAGCTTTTTTTTCCTCAGCAGCAGCTTTTCTTTTTTCAACAGCAGCAGCAGTTTTTTTCTCTTCTGCAGCTAATGCTTTGTCATATTGAGCAACAGCCCATTGTTCTAAGTCTTTTCCAGTCTTATCAAGAGATTTTCCTTGTGCAATGAAATAATCTAATGTAGACATATTGTCTTCTTAAATCAGAAACCTGAAAAAGTAAATAAATTACCCTATTTCACTTTAATGGGAGACAAGTCTATACCATAGACTTAGTCTTAGTCCAAACTTGTATGGTTTATAATAACCAATGATAACTTGATTACCTGTGGACAACAATAACTGTATCTCAAATACTGTGGGGACAAGCCTTACAAAGGTCTTGTATACCTCAATGTAATCAAAGATCACTTGAGTACCTGTGGAAAAAATATTTCCCTTTACCAATCACTTTGGGAGACAAGCCTTACAAAGGTCTTGTACATTTTGTTTTATAACAATAACAATCATAAAGTACTGATCTGTACTATACTATCAGTGTATACCACTATACGTCATATGTCAACTAAAGACATTACAAAGGACAAACAAGAAAAGACAATATGGACACATTTGCAGAGATCAAATTAAATTAAATAGGAGAAATGAAAAAAATGATCACAGAATCCGTGATGATAACTGCAATAAGATGACAAGACAAATAACGCCACAGTGTATAAACATAAGGGTGTAAAGAAATCAAAAATAGAAAAGATTAGACCAACAAATGCAAACAAATCAAACAAAACTAAGGAACACAAAATTATTAACAAAAACAACGAAGAAAAGAACACCTCATCACAACTAACAGAAATAGCAGCAAATTGTTGCTAACAAATTTCCAATTAAGAAAATGTGTACCTATAGAATACTAGTACCAGACCAATGTCACTCGGCATACCTTGTACTAGTCACACAGAACATAAACTAATTTACCACATAACAAATAACATGTAAACATAAATAGCATATAGCATACAATATAATTTATGTCATGAATGGAATGTGTTGCAGGTATAGTGTTGTAAAGCAGGCACAGTTTATTTTAATACTAATAACTTGCCACTTTATTCAGTAATAGATTTAATTTTAAACTATTACACTGTCAATTTTTCTCTGTTTAGCATATGAAGATCCAACGATGAACTATGCACTTTATGTTCAACAACACTGTGATTCTTCTGTACGTTGAGAAATGTCAACAATACTGCTCCAGATATTTTCTACACTTGATACCACTGTCCTGTGTAATACTGTCTGTACAGCGAAAAACTGTCAACAAGCGCTGACCTAGATACAGCATCCTATCGGTAATACAGGTCAAGCTGACATCGACTGTATAGCTGTCCTACTGGTGTTGATGTGGTCAAACAAATGTTCTTTCAGCTGTAAACTGTGATTCTCAACACAAAACTGCGTAAGCTGGACCCAGGAATCTGGCTCGCCACTGTAAAGTTTCTTTTCTTCTTTCCACTCTGTAAAGTGTCAGTCTGTATGCTCTGTAAGGAAGAGTGGTGTGTTGTTGAGATCAGGCATGCTCCAGTCTACCCAGCTGTAAATGGGTAACTCACCCTAGTCCTGAGTTAGGGAAGGCAAAGGCTCCAGGGGAAGCAGGCCCTAAACTTGGTCACTTCAACCGACGCAGGATGGTGTATGTATGAAGTAGAAGTGTAGAGTGTGATTACCGCGAATGGTGTACTGTTCGTGTGCTGACCAATATAACCACTCATACACTTGTGTCTACAATGCACCAATGCAGACTGCTGGAATCTTTGTTTACTCAATTTATTCAGACGTACACACTGGGACATACGAGTACATCATGGTATGTTGACATATCAATTTGTAGGTATACATAGCAGATCTGAAGTCATGACACATTCAGAAATAATGGGCAGTACATCAAAAGTTCAATGTCATGATATATTATGGCCGCATCCCCCTATCTGACTAAACGCGTCAGTGAAGGCAGATCGGTAAATAACTAGTTACTTGACGTCCATAGTTTGTAGCATATCTTATGAAACCACGAAAGGGGTTTCTAGCAAGATTGAGATCTCCCTGTCACTGTCCGATAATAGGATAAATAATCTGTTCTCTTGGCAGTGATCAAAACATATGATGACCGAAATCTAACATGGCCGCCTCCCTGAGTTGTCGTTCACTCATTCATAGGAAGGAGAATATAAGCCAGAGTTAATTTATAATGGGTATATAAATGATTTCATAAATGTTCCCATACAGCTCTACGGTGATCAGGTTAATTCACGTAGCCATAACCGCTGTAGGAAAGTCTGTCATCTTTGTCGATACAAAACACGACCCTAGCGATACGAAGCACAATGTTCCATCTAGGTCGAATCGACATGAGATCATCAAAATAGGGTCTGGCAATACATGGAGTCCGAATTATACATTGTACCGTACCTTAGGAGAGTCTCTAACATAAACTATAGTAGAGATACCATCTCCTTTAGAAGAAAACCACTTCATGAATCATATTTCCTTAAGAATCTACCAGCCCTTTGAAAAGTGCGTACCCGCCATTATCACGGTACATCGGAACTCATCACGACTTGTCAAGACAACTCATACTTCCGCTAGACCGGAATAACAAGAATCTAGTCCCGCCTACCCATCCAAAATATACAATATAGGACTGATTCTACTTGTACTAATAATATGTAATACATATGAATTCAGGCCATAAACATAATAAGCAAATTAATATATTTTCTGGTCCTAAAAATAAGTACAAACGTAAGAGCAATATCCGTACGCCGGATCAATATCAAGAACGATTACTCCTATAATCAAAAGTGTGAATCAAACATGGATTATCTCGCTTTTACCATAGACAGCATTTTCATACACAAATGAATGAATGTCTATATTTTTCCCATATTAAATAGCCATATCGATTTTTGTAATATGTGCGTCAAAATATGCATGCAACAGACACACATTCCAGAACAGCCATTAAACGCCACTATTCATCATCGTCTGACGATTCCGTTCCTTTAGCAAAGTTGATTCGTCCCTCACATGAACATGTTCGTGTACAGATTCGCAGGAAGCGTCGTTCTATGCATTCCAACCGTCACGACAGTACTGAACCATGTACTGCTAATCGTCACGTTGCTCATTTCACAGCAACTGCTTCCCATCCTAAAGGACACACGTACGATCAGCGCCTCTCGTCGAAGGAAATTGCCTTGTTGGAACTGGCTTAAATGTTTCTTAACAAGCACTAACTTTATGCAATACATTTTTTTTCTATTACAGGTTGACAATGGTTAGTCCTTTCTTCTCTTAGCCTTGCAGTTTGAGATACTCGTCCGCACTCAGACGTACAGCCGACTACTGTGGCGGAATGCAACATTATTCGAGAAAGGCAAAGATGTCTCCGACGCCTCTTCCACATGGACTATTACTTTAGTCGCCTCCCTGCAACCATTACGAACAGAGTTACAAGACATATTACATTCTTTTGTTATAATTGAACAGTATATTACTGCGACTATGCAGCTTTATAGTAGATTGAATATTATTCC
The DNA here is from genome assembly GCA_024509875.1 of Oreohelix idahoensis. NCBI lineage: Eukaryota > Metazoa > Mollusca > Gastropoda > Stylommatophora > Oreohelicidae > Oreohelix > Oreohelix idahoensis. The sequence goes on along the minus strand of JAMPIV010023208.1, from coordinate 506,797 downwards.
TTACGTTGATTTTTTTTTTTTGACCATGTCACATAGAGAGTCAATACGGTTACGACAGACTCTCACCGTATTGCAAACTAGATTTCAGGCTCTATGCAATGTACATAGATAGCGCAGAGCTATCGTTCCTTTTGTAGGACAGGCTCTCCAACTTTTTATTTGGAACGTTCACGGAGGTTAATATTAATAGTCTCACTTCACAAGTGTGGACTATAGCTGCAAATAAACAGCTCATATATCATGTTCTTAACGCCAGCCTCACAATTGTAAACAACACTTGTACGGCTGTTAATTCAAATCGGTTACGTATTAATTTGTTACCAGGTACCAGGTACACAACTTGTAAAAAAATTTTCCGGATTTTGTTATTTTTGAGTTGCATGATGCTACTCAACGAAGTGATATGTTTGGGCGACATTATTTTTTCTATGTGTTATGTATTATGGATAAGAATAGAGATGTATTATTTTTCTTCATGTCACACACTATCACTACTTTTGAAAGTCACATAGACTCTTTATATAAACATCATTTACCACTTACACTATTACCTTACACGGACCTTCAGCTCCTCTTCACACAGATACCCTCTATACTCCCAAATACATTATGTAGAGCATTGCTCAAAGTTCACAATGTTTTATCTTTGTACGGTGCTTTTGATACTAGTGCACATTCCTTTAATGGTTACTGATAATACATTTGCATTATATTGGATACATTACATTCCTACGCCTCTTCCATCTCACATATCATATGTCTCCACTCCTCGCTCGCACCCTTGCAACATACGACATCTCCACATATGCTATTGCAATTAACCACGCACACACCTATTATGCATTTACTTGTGCGCTACAATGCTGTTAATGGTATTACTAATACTTTTGATTTTTGTATGATATGTCAGCCATTGTATCATATCGGTAAAACATTTTCATGTTCAATTGCTGTTTTTTTTTTAATGAATGATTCCGTACAAACTCATGTACATTGTATCGTGGAATATTGTCCAGTTCGACGTCTATTCAGAGCTATAGAGTTCAACCAGTTGTCGTCACTCCTCACTTTAGACGTTTCATATGGACTCTACTATTAAGTTGTTTATTCTCTATTATCCTTTGTCATATTGCTAGGATATAAGTATTGCACTTATTGAGATTCCTGTTGATAAGAAGTACGATATCCCTGAAGTTATTCCATTACAGGCTCTTCCTGCTCCCCAACCTATGTCCACTGGCCTGACATGCTATCCTACATTGCCCTTTCATTAAATGTTCATATTATTAGACCCCATTGATTTTGTGTAGGTCTATGCTGTATTCATATTGACCATGATTGTTTTGACATAATATTTTGTTTTATGCTTTTTGGTTTATATTTGAGTTTGCTATGTATATATTTTTGGGTTTTGATAGAATTAAAATGTCTCCCGTTAGGATACATTTTTGTAGCCCCGGGACGTATGTCACCGGATGGCCTACGTTAAAGCAAGCTAGCACGTTAACAGTAGTTATAAGAATAGCAAAAGATCTTGAGCAAGACTAGTTGGTAACACAACATCACTGGTCGAGCATGACCAATGAAATCGTCGATGGCTATTTTTTGACAACGGCAGTCAGAACAGAGTTCAGTCACGCAGTACACAGTTCAGTGATGCAGACGTGTTTACTGGAGAGGTTTCAACCTCAGTGCGGGCCCCGTGTTTTTAAGGGTTGTGTGATTAACCTCTGGGCGAGGTAACAACCTGAAAACTTCATGTTATCACAGGATATATTATTCTAGGATATTATTCTAGGAGATTGTGTTTTCCAGTATTTTGGCAAGTATGTACACGATTTGTACAATTATAGAATAATTACTCTACTAAGTTATGTAGGATTGAGACTCCAGGCAAAGCCTATCGACATTTATAGGAGAGCTCAAGCAGACATGTTATTTATGACGATGTCCTTTTACAAAGGCATTCTGACTTATGTAAACAACAAGCGATCTGGCCGCTGGTAGCCAGGATATTGGGTTGTGTCATTGAACTTTGCAATTTGTCTCTTGGACTCCTTCATTAAACAGTTTTTTCATGATTTGTAGCTATTACTTACATCATGTATGTTGAGTATGTAAGCCCTGATGGGATACGACGGATCCATGACAACTTGCGGTATGTAGAAAGGATCTGTCCTTGAGCAACCCTCATTTGAGTATTCACATCTCTGGCAGTCGCCAGCTAACACTCATAAGATAAATCAGTAAACCAGTAACCACTACGATCACTTGGGAAATTTAATAACAATGAACTCAGAAGAAATATATACCACCTGTGACGAAAGGTTTTTCATGGTGTCAAGGTTTGGCTTATAAACTTGATAGATTGCTGTAACGGTCACCTACATCACATAGTGCCGTCACCAGCGGTCACAGCATATTGGGAATAAGGTGTTAGGCCCTTATTTTCTTGACCATCGGCACACTAGGGGTGATATGGTCAGCATCACGCCAGCCGCCTTAACCTTCCCAGAGTTGTTCTGGTACCCTATTCATGAGGCTGGGTCGACCCCGGAGCCGATTGCGGTCTGAAAAATCCCACCTCACCTGGGGATCGAACCATGGACTACCGAGCTAGGAAGCCAGAGCACTAACCATGGCACTACCGCGGCTCCTATGATAGTTAATGACCGAATTATATTGTTGTTTTTAAGGCGAGTATAACATTTATGTAGCCCAGTGGCGTATTTAGGGGGGGGAGAGAAGGGTGTGTGTTTGGGAGGGGGTGTACTATTCGGTTGGAGGCGCCTACATTGAGGCTCAGTCTTGAAAGCCTACGTTCCTTTTTTTTGTATAGCCTTCTCTCGCTAGGAAGCCATTTTCTTATCGTCATCTTTTCTCTTTTCGTTCTTTGTGTAGCATGGAGCCACCACTACAACTGGTTCCCTGTCATGGAGCTTGCACCAAGCATTCGCAATCTTTTACAGCGTTGGTTTCTGTAGCAAGTTGTTTTCCATGATGAGGTTGTCAGCCTCATGCACATCCTTGTCACGAAATACGTTCGTTCTTTTTTCTGGTCTTCACTTCTCTACGGCATTATTACTTTGCCATTCTTTTTACGTGATAATTCTTCTAGTATTCGTTGTTTTCGCTTTCATCGTTCAAGGTTTTCTTATCACATCTTGTCACACCTCTCACCCACCACTCTCTCCAGGTTATTTTCTCCTTTGTTATAGGCAATACTTAGCGAATGAGCGAACTTGCCGCATTGACATTTCGCTTATTGCCAGCTTCAGACGGAGTAAGAGTCTACTTCCGGCAGATGGACTTTGATGTGATAAACAATTACCGGAAAATGACATCTTGGAGGAGATTATAATGTGAGATCTGTGAAAGAGTGAGTTGTAAACATGACAAATACCCACGGAAGTGGTAAGACCTTATATGGCAATGGAGTTTGAAAATTGTTTGATCACTAATGCGGAGCAGGAGAGACAATCACGTCAAAATCCCTCATATTAGTCACCTTGTACGACATGCCTATGGGACCAGTAGTCCTATTGTGTCTTTGTCTCATCAGAGACCCCGGGATTACATATTTTGTTCTCAATTATTCTCCGCACATTGTTAAAAAGTCGGATAAACATCATGTAAATGTGGTTGTTAATATGCACTTTGATGTTTGTAAGGTTAAAAAACAAGAAGAAAACTATTTCTGAGCCACCCAGCAGTGACAGGAAAATCTATTCAACACGAGGTGACCTAATCATCCGATAGCTGGTAAGTTAAAACTTCTTGGTTAATTGTTCTGCCCTCATGAAATATATATTTGTAAATTTGAGGCCTAGTTTTGCTGTTTGCCTTCAACCTTGCAAAATCGGTGGTTGCAGCCATCTCATATTTAGCACTCTGTTGTGTGGCCATGTATATCGCACTTGTCCTAGCGACACCTTACAAGTTAAAAAGTACGTGTTCCAGTACATGTTTCTCTTGGTGTAGAGAGCATTGTGCGTCATCCGACTTTTCCTATCTCTTACGATTTGTGGTACATGGCAGAAGATCAAGCATTGATCTGACAAATGAAGTTGAGTTTTAGAGATGCGATTCGAAATAGTCTATTCCATATCAAGAACCTTCGCAGACCTCCTTCTCAGGTAGTGCATTGGACATGTTAAAATAACTATTTTCACCATCTTACAATCTGCTGGTTTTCTGAGTCATGAACTATTATATCTCTGCGTTCCCAGTTAGACGCTTTAGACCAGTGGTTCTCAAACTGTGGTCCGCGAACCACTTATGGTCCGCGGCGCATTATCTGGTGGACCGCGGCTGCGTTATCGATTTGGTATTAAGTGCTTGGTTTTGCTTTAATCCTCCCTACGTTTTGAGTGCTATAAAAGCGAAGCACAGAAACCGTTTGCAAGTAGAACCAGCTTTGAGACTGTCTTTAACTTCTATGAAGCCTAATATTGAAAATCTAGTGAGCGAAATGCAAGCACAATTGAATATTTTGTAATTTTAACCATTGAATTGTATGAATATATAGTATTTAACCAAAATGTATGTAACCAGTATGTAAAAGGAAAAAAAAAGGGTAAAGGAACCCGTTACACGCCCATTGAGGCATATTGGGAATATGGTGTTAGGCCCATATTATCTTGACCGTCGGCACACGAGGGGTGATGTGGTCGGCATCACGCCGGCCGCCTTAACCTTCCCAGAGTAGCTCTGGTACCCATTTGGGGGCTGGGTCGACCCAGGAGCCGTTTGTGGCCTAAAAATTTTCCGCCTCATCTGGGGATCGAACCATAGACCACTGCGCTAGGAAGCCAGTGCACTAAGCACTATGCTACCGCGGCTCCATAACCAGTATGTATGTAACCAATAAATTGTATGTATCATTTATTTTTCATTACTATTACCTTACAATTTCCTTGTCATCTGGCAAATAATTAACATCTTGTGTTATTGAATATAGGCCTTGTCACATTATTATTTTTTGGTCGATCTCTGCTTCACTACGGCCGCATCCTGGACATTTGTTGTACTGACTATTTACGTGCTTTTCCATGGTCGGCATCTCTTTCTTTCTCTGCTATGTAGCAGATATTTTGTATTTTCAAACATTCTTACACTCCTCTCAGTGTTAATTCATCTTGTCTGTTTACCTGACCACCCCTGCTGAGATAGTAGACAGGTGATGCAATATTAACCGACAACCATGTTGGTTAATCTCGGGTGTGGCCGACATCAGGCTACAGAGTAGCATCAAAATCGCCCAGCGTATTTGCTTAATCGCTGATAAGGCCAGGGTGCGCTGAAATTTTGATAGCACTACGGGGAGATAACTTATTTGTCAGCGCACAGGAATGACATAATCGTTTCCTGCACACCTTGTGGCAAAGCAGGAAAGTAAGATGTTACATCTGACACATATTGTCGAATGAGTTTACAGATGTGTTTGTGAGTTTGCATACAAGGCATCGGATGTTTTATTTCCATATATGGGAGAGGTGACCTTTTGCATCACGCACATTATTTCAGGCGGAAATAATTTTGAAATTACCCCACAAAACACGCATGTTTGAAACGATTGGCGCTCTGATTAGCATCGTAACAAACAAATGCGGGGGAAGAAGGGCCATATAACCTGACCTTTTCGCAGTTTTAAGACACTGTGAAAATTCACTGTGAGGATCGCTTGCCAAGACGAAACCAGACTGCCAGAAGTTAGAATTCAGAATTCTCTTTATCAGACCGGACTTTGTGGAATATCTTGAAGGACCTAAAGAGCCCATGAAAACTATTTTAATAAGGAAGACCGACATCTGAGGGAACTGAAACACGGAGTCATAGTGTGAGTTTAATGCTGACATAACGACCCCCAAGACACGAGAAAAAAAGGCATCTTTTTCAACCTACTTCTCTGAGCAAACAGTCTGTGAGCCAAAATTGGCGTAAGTTGTGCATTTTACATTCTATATTTTTCATTACTAACATGTGAACTAATATGTATATATTGCCATGTGAAAATTAATATGTGAAAATTGCTAAATGGATGTACTAGTCATTTGAGGCTGGCAACCTCATCATATAGAATGGTGATTTCATGAACCCCCACTGCAAAAGCTGGTGACTGCTTTATTGCTAGTTTCTTAAAGAGAACTAAAAGCATAGATAGTCCCAAGTTCCATAGGGAGCTTGGAGGGAAAGATGAAAGAAATTATGTACATTCTAATTATAATATCTACATTTTCAAACCAGTGTAAGTATCTGTGTAAACATATTCACTTTAAAATTAATGAAAGTTTCAAAGCTTTTCAATCAGTGTAGACGTAAATGAAAACATATTCAATCTATACTGTGAACACTTTTCCATCAGTGTAGATGTTAATGTAAACATATTCTATCTATACTATTAACTTTTTCATTTGAATGTAAAGTAAATATAAAGCTATTCAATTTAAATGTAAAGAACGTTTTCTCTCAAGAGATAAAGCTTAAACCTCGTCGAGGGTGCATTCTGAGGTAGATGGAATGGTGGAATTGGAGAAAGGGACCCATAACTATGTGTCGGAAAACGCAATACTCAGGAGAGCGTTTTGTTTCTATTCTTTTACCATAGTTGTTTGTGGTACCAGTTGAGGGTACTATCTCTTGAACAAAAAGGGAAAAGTGGCCTGAGCTTAAAGACGAGGGACCAACTTCGTAGAGACTCCCTGACATTTCTGGGAACGTGTTGCGCACAACAGCCTTGACCAGCGACGAGAGTGATCAGTTTACCAAGAACCAAACCATCAGAAGGAGCATAACCGTCACTGACAGATATGTTACACATAAAAGCTGCCAAGTGACCTCCTTTACACATTTCTATCCCATTTTGGTGGCTATTCCGCGTCAGCTTTCTCGCTAGAAAATCACACTTATTTTTCACCCAGCTTCTCAGTTCCTTACATCTTCTTGTCGCTTTCTTCTGTCACGGCTTCACGCAAGAGCAAGGTAGATATCTTCATCATTTTTCTTTGTGCTCTTTAAGGAGCACGGAGCCGCTCCTGCATCTGGTTCTGCAGGAAGCCTGCACTAAGCTGGCACGTGCTCTTACAGCGGTGGTTATTGTGTCATTTTGTGTTACGTAATGAGGTTACCAGCGCCAAGTACAAGCTCTTATTAGTCGTCGTGTACGACATGTCTGAGGGAGCAATATTCCTATTCTTTCTTGGCCTCATCATAGACCCCCCGAGAACTACATGGAATCTATAGCCAATAAGAAAAGAAATGGTGGCAAGAGGCATCCCTGCCGGACTCTAAATCTTATCTCAAACTTCTGACTAAGTAAGTAAGAGTTTGCCAGCCGCCTCAATCACAACCTTATATTTGTCGGCTAATACGACGTGAAGGAGGGTGTAGCAATGCTATTCTTCCTTTACCACTTCAGAGACCCCCAGAAACTAAACGGGGCAAGGTAGATATACAGTTTCTGAAATGCTAAACAAACATACAACGACGCTAGCTAATGCAACACACGTCGGACTATTACTACTTCTTCTTCTGCGTTCGTCCTAACAAGGACGTATGTTACGTAGTGTCGCCGTTTACAGCAAAGCTGCGATATTTGCGCCTTTCGGCCCGACACATCCGATTTCAGCATTGCATTTTTGGGACCGGGTTAGCCTTCCCTCTTCGATCCCTACTCTCTCAGCCAGACTGCAGTGATGCAGCCTGTTTCCAGGACCATCACTTGGTGGGAGTAGAGTCTTGGTCAGTACGAAAATTGTTTCTCTCTAACGACTTTTAACTCTTTTACCAGCAAACGTTATATCGGCTTCCATGATTGTTTTATTGGGAGAACAGATCCATATTTTAGCTTTTAGCTTTTGTTACGTTTATGGTGCTCTTTTGTACTTTTAGCAACTAAATAAGCTGGTAAGTTTAGCTTATTTGTATTATTGTTTTCTTGTCTTATTTTAACGACCTCCATTTTATATTGAATAATTTGTAAATAAAGTCTTTTATATATTATGCACATCAATAATCTACATGCTTTTATTTCCTTTCAATTACAACAATTAAAGTTATTATGTATATGAACATCACCAAAATGTATTTGCCAGAGGCCAATATTTGCGCACTATAAAAGCCATTTAACTTAGACCAAACCCACATTTCAGCTTAGTACTGAAAGAGTTAACGACTATTGAAGAACGGAAGTGGTAACAGGTATCTCGTCACTGGCTCAACGCTTTATAACGCAGTCCATTCGTTGTTTTCTGTGAACCAAGGGAGATAATTATAATTAATACTCTGCACCACTTTGATACAACACAAAAATAAGAATCTGCATCGCAAATGTTGAATTAGTCTTATTGTATGGTTCTGAAGCACGGAGAACACACAAAAAACTACAATAAAAAAACTACAGACTTTCATAAATGGCTGCTTGCGTAGAACAGGGGGATTTAAATGGTATGACAAGATCACTAATGTGGAACTGATGACGAACACCTGACTAGTTCCAGTGGAACAAGACATGAGAAGAAGACGCGCCGATGGATTGGGCACAAATTAAAAAATGTCTGCTGATAGCATTACAAAGCAGTCCTTGTTCTGGAACCCCCAGGGAAAGAGAGACAGATGTAGACCAACAAACACATGGAGAAGAAATCCGGAGACAGAAGTGAAAATTGTGAGGAACACGTGCAAAGAACGTGAGCTGATGGCACGTGACAGGAGGACTTGGCATGTGTTTGTAGACGGCCTATGCTCCTTGTGGAGCTAATGGGCATTGATTGATTGACAACTTTCATACATGATCTCCAGAATTCTTCCCCGATACGTCTTGTTTTCCTTTTTATTTATCCTCTTATTTGTTCGTTTCTTTGTCGTTTCAGATATTTTTAACAGTTGTTGTTTCATCCCCCCCCCCCCTTTTTTTTGTTTTGTTTTTTTTTGCCTTCTTCTAAGACTTCGTCTTTCTTTCATAAGGGGTGATCATTATTTCATCAAATAATACGTTTTTATTTGTTAATGGCAAACATTTTTTCACGTAAAACTCTTTTTGGTAAACATTCTCCATTCCGCTCCCAATGAAGCATGGAACCACCAACGCAACTGGTCATATTACAGGAAGTTACACTACAGCATTCATATGCTCTTGAGGCTGTAGTTTTTGTCAGGGTTGTGGAGTCAGCCAACAAATTTTCCGACTCTGGAAAGTTTAAAATTCCGACTCTGGAAAGTTTAAAATCACGACTCTGGAAAGTTTAACATTCCGACTCTGGAAATTTTAAAATTCTGACTCTGGAAAGTTTAAAATTCGGACTCTGGAAAGTTTAAAATTCCGACTCTGGAAAGTTTTAAATTCTGACTCTGGAAAGTTTAAAATTCCGACTCTGGAAAGTTTTAAATTCTGACTCTGGAAAGTTTAAAATTCTGACTCTGGAAGGTTTAAAATTCCGACTCTGGAAAGTTTAAAATTCTGACTCTGGAAAGTTTAAAATTCCGACTCTGGAAAGTTTAAAATTCCGACTCTGGAAAGTTTAAAATTCCGACTCTGGAAAGTTTAAAATTCCGACTCTGGAAAGTTTAAAATTTCGACTCTGGAAAGTGTAAAATTCTGACTGAAAAGTTTTAAATTCCGACTCTGGAAAGTTTAAAATTCCGACTCTGGAAAGTTTAAAATTCCGACTCTGGAAAGTTTAAAATTCTGACTCCGACTACAGTTTTTTGATCTAGTGATATGGCATAAGTGTATGCACTTATATGGAGTTACGTGTATAAGTATGATATGTATGTGAATAAATGAATACGTGGATTTCGTAGACTACATTTTAAACTATTCATTCATTCATACAGTAATACAAAATAACAAATCATCCACACCTGCACACAAATGACTGCTTTGCCAAAAGCTATGATGCGGTTTCATTTTAAAAATGACGGGAAAATTGACAGTGTATTATAGTTTATTTTAATTTCTTGTGTGCTTTTTCTAAGTGTGCCAACATATTTGCAATAGTGATATATCGTATTTATGATCAGAAGCAAGTGAAATTTTCGTCCATTCTGTAAAAATGGATGTACTTTAACATTGAGGGTGGTTTAAGAGTTCTGCTACTTTAAAATGATATTTCAAAATTTTTAATGCCCCGCCCCCCCCCCCCCCCCCCACCCCCCCCCCCCCGCCCCCCCTCCCCCCCCCCCCCCTCCCGCCCCCCTCGATCAGCTACAATCCCCTCCACCCGACAACTAGCCTCGTCCGCACTAACACGCTCCCCTCTCCACGTCACTCCCGCCAACCCCCCACCCCCCCCAAACACACACACACACATCTTGCATGAATCAAACATGGATATGCCTTGACTTAAGTCTCGTAAAATTCGGAGTCAGGACATTTTTTACGACTCCGAATCTCTAGTTTCTGTAGCAATTTATTTAACATAATGATACCAGTCCCATGCGCAGCTTCATACTAGTCGTCTCTGATGATATACCCGAATGATCTGTTGTCACTGATGATATACCTGAATGATCTGTTGCCACTGATGATATACCTGAATGATCTGTTGTCACCCTCTTTTTTTTTTTGTCTCTTTAGAGACCCCGGGAATTACAAGTGGCTTCAGCTTATTTTCCTTGTTTGCATAAATCAGGATTTCTTAACCAGTGATCCACGGACTCCTTGACGGTCCATGGGTGGAATTATCATGTACATAGCCTACAATTTAAAATTGTTAAATTAAAGTTTTTTAATTATGCTTTTGTGTATTTTTTTTTTTCATGAAGGAGTCCATGGCCTTTATCGGACATTTAAAGCGGTCCATAGCTTTTATCGGACATTTAAAGTGGTCCATAGCCTTTATCGGACATTTAAAGTGGTCCATAGCCTTTATCGGACATTTAAAGTGGTCCATGGCCTTTATTGGACATTTAAAGCGGTTCATAGCTTTTATCGGACATTTAAAGTGGTCCATAACCTTTATCGGACATTTAAAGCGGTCCATAGCTTTTATCGGACATTTAAAGTGGTCCATAGCCTTTATCGGACATTCAAAGGGGTTCATAGCCTTCATCGGATTATCAAAGAGGTGCTTGGCACAAACAAGGTTAAATAGTTGCCGTTATTATTATTCTGTATATCATTTCCTTTTTTTTGTTTTGTTTAGTTTCGTTTATCATCATCATCATCATAATCATCATCATCTTTATCCTCATCATCATCATCATCATCATTATCCTCATCATCATAATCCTCATCATCATCATCCTTATCATTGTGGCCGTGTATCGTATTTTAAGGTTCGGACCACTGCCCTTTCAGTAGATAGTATGTATTAAGGTAAATGGGACAAACTTCCTTCTCTCAGACTGACAAAATATTTTCTCATACTCTCTGTTGATTCAAAACGAATTTCGCCCGAGTAATAGCAGTGAAGATGTCAAAGGTGGAACTTTATTAACAAGGTTAGCAGTCTTTCATAACAACAGCTTCTTCAGCAACAAAAGTATTCAATATTCAAAACTGCAATTTATTGTCTTCTTACTACTTGCTTTCTTCAGCTATCACAATATCATATAATTCTTCAGGTAGAAACTTCTTGTCTCTCTTCTATACTGACTGTTTATTTTTACGTTTCTTTTCATATGTCTCTTGTTATATCTCACTAAGAGAAAACTGGCCTCACCGCCAGGGCTGTCACTTTGCCAAGATTTCGTCTATTATTCTTCACTGCTCAGACCTGGTCTGCTGAGCTACACATACTATTGATAGATCAAAAATGTTCAACATACCTTGTTTTGTTCTCAGTCGAAAATACACCTTTTCTTTCATAACTATCTTGCCCCCCAAAAAATACTATCACCACAAAATACTGACGTACACCAATTTCTGATCAGTAATGTACTAAGCGTTTTTCTATCTCTCTTTTATTCACAGCACATGTTGCTGGTCATCTACGCTGAGTATGTTTTTCTCACACAAATCTTACGCTGAGCGCGTTTATAAAATCTAACTTTTACACTTGGGAGAAAACCCTTTTCTCTTCCTACGCCTAGCGCGTCTCAATATCAACTGCTCTAAACAACCCCGTTCTCACCTTCTCTGTTCCCCCCAAACTGTGTTCACGCATCTCAACTTTCCCGTGCATACTTTTTTTCCTCAACTCACTAAAATCCGCAAGGGACCCAATCCTACATTATCTCCCTTTGCTGTTTTTAACTGCACACCATACTCTCTTCTTTAAAAGCTTACTACTAAATCCTCATATGCTAATTTACTAAACCATAACTGATAACCCACTACATCTGCTTAACACAAATCCAACACTTTATCTTCTTCTTCTTCGATCCTTAACCACCGACCGTCAAAGCAGTCAGTGGCCATCACGCCTAGTGGCGTCTTGTAGGGCAACAACAAATTGATTCCACTTTGCACGGTCGGTGGCCATCCTTCGTACAGTGCCCCAACTCTGGTTCATTCTTTGCATCTCAGCCTCCACAGTCCTCCGCCAAGTTGTTTTTGGTCGGCCTCTCTTTCGCTTTCCTTCAGGGGTCCAAAGCATAGCTGTTCTTGTGATGGCATCGGGGTCTCTTCTGAGGACATGACCAACCCAGCTCCAGCGTCTGCCAGCTATGATGGTGTGCATGTCCTCTTGCTTGCTACGAGTAAGCAGATCTTGGTTGGTGATGGTATTCGGCCAAAAATGCGGTGAATTTTTCTTAGGCATGTTGTGTGAAAAGTGGACAATTTTGACATTTCCTTCTCTGTGACTCTCCAGCATTCCGCACCATAGAGACGCACAGAAAGCACGCAGCTCTGGTATAATCTTAATTTTGTGCTTGTGCTGTATTGGGAGGACTTCCAGATGTTATTTAGGCTAAAGAAGGCTGTTCTTGCCTTATTCATTCTGATGTTGATGTCTTTGCCTGCCCCACCGTCTGGTGTTACTATGCTTCCTAGGTATGTGAAGGTATCTGTCTGTACCAATTGCTGATTCCTTACTGATATGGGCTCAGGGTTGCTCACATTGAGCGTCATGACCTCAGACTCTTTAAATTGATGTTCAAGCCCACCTGCTGGCTAAATTTATTAAGTCTATCCGTTTTTTCCTGGATGTGTTGATGTGAATGTGCCAGCAGTGCAATGTCATCTGCATATTCCAGATCTTCCAATGTAGAAAATGTAGTCCATCTTATTTCTCTTGGACTGCCCTCTGTTGTCTGGCGCATCACCCAGTCTATGACTGTTAAAAAAAGAAACACTTTATCTACCAACCGAAATATGTGGAGTTTCCTCCCTTTTCTCAAAGTATCCCTTCACTCATTTTATCTCCCTTCAACTAAGACAAATAGTCTATATCTACTCCCATTCATATTTCTTAAACCATTTCTCTACACTCTTTCGCTCTATCAAAACCAAACCACCGTTCACATCATCATTATCATTATTCTTTGCGTTCCTTACGGAGGATGGAGCCACAACTGTATCTGTTCCTTGACAGGAAGCCTGCACCAAGCTATCAACTGCTCGTGCAATAGTGGTTTATGTGGCAAGTTCTTGTACATGATGAGGTTACCAACCTCATGTACAACCTCATGTACAACCTCATATTAGCAGCCTTGTGCGACTACCTGAGGGTGCAATAATCTTATTATTTCTTTCATCGGTATGGTGACCATATCGTTTTTAACAAAAAAGATGACATTTTCTGGCTTTTTGATGTCTTTGATGGCTTTTTGAATCAAGTCCGTCTCTACGTTTTTCACCAAGCATATTAGGAATCTTCAAGGGCACAGGCTCTTGACACAAGAGCTGCTTAAGAATGTATTGTTGACTTTTCGTGCAGAATCGAGCCAGTGTGTTATATTTATCCAGCATTCCTTCTCGTTCTTCTTAACCCTTTCTCCTACAACTTTCAGTTATATCTCTTTTTATTGGGACGATCCTGGGCTTTCTTTTCGTATATGGTTTTCCTATATTGATTTTGTCTTCGATTTGTAGCAAATTTGGAAAAACCATTTACACAGTAATAATTGACAAAATGTCCCACTTTACCTTGATTATCTCCGAAAATAATCCACACAACAGTCTTCCCTTTTGAATATAAGTATGAGGTCTTCGTCTGCATAAAATGTACTTTACCTCACGCGTCCAGCCATTCTTTTTGCAATTTATACAACTCCATGATTCTAAAACGCACATTTACTTTCCTCTGTTTGACGCCATTAGAAACCCGGTTTGTGTCATCGGCGAGCTTGCGCTGCTGTGATTGGTTAACCCATTATCTTGAAAAGAGAAGGGTACGGCATTTGATTATCACGTTACAGTGGGGCAGGAGGGGAAGACTAGAGGCTAGTGCTGGATACCAGTCGATAGTTGTACAAGACAGTCCTGTTTCTGGAATCCCCATCGTAAGATAAATAGAGGAAAACCAAAAGCACACTGAAAAAAGAACTGGTGACAAATATAAAAGGGATTGAGAAGATGTAGAAAGACTTTCAACGGATGGCACAGGACAGGAGGTCTTGACGTGTGTTTGCTGAGGACCTGTGCTTCTCTTGTAGCTGAAATGTATTGCATGATTGATTGATTGATTGATTGGTTGATTGATTGACTGACAAAATATTCTCATTGTTATGAACAGTACTACCCATATTACTATTAGGACGCCTTTTGTTGGGGACCATGACCCCCGAGGACGGCACAACTGACTAAACACTCAACCCTCAATGTGCGTGAGGGTTCGGTTCTTTAGAAACCTCACGTACACTTATTCGTCATCATCTTTGTTTTTGCTTCTTATGGACCATGGAAACACCACTACAGATGGTCTCCTTGAGGAAGCCTACACCAAAGCACGAACTCTAGCAACGTCTCCTTGAGGAAGCCTACACCAATGCACGAACTCTAGCAACGTCTCCTTGAGGAAGCCTACACCAAAGCACGAACTCTAGCAACGTCTCCTTGAGGAAGCCTACACCAAAGCACAAACTCTAGCAACGTCTCCTTGAGGAAGCCTACACCAAAGCACAAACTCTAGCAACGTCTCCTTGAGGAAGCCTACACCAAAGCACGAACTCTAGCAACGTCTCCTTGAGGAAGCCTATGTGGTGGGTTTTTATGTTAAGAAGAATGGTGTGCATATAGTTGTACTTGAGTGAGATCAACTGTGAAGGTCTCTGAGGTAAACAATGGACAACTGTGTTACAGAGTACCTTTCTTGTTACCACCCTACGATCTCACTCTAAGTTATATTCTTTATTGACTAGCGTGACTGAAAGCTACATAAAGTGTCTAGGGTATTGTAAGAGTGTTGTTAAAGAATCTCAATACAAAAACATATACAAACATATACTAAATGCTATGATAAACTCAACTAATTCCAGCTGTTAAATTTTATATTTAAAATTTCTTTTGTTAAACTTTATTGGTCCTGAGCCTAAAGTTGTTTTGGTAAGGACTACAGTTCAATGAGAATCAATTTAGATGGATAGATATATTTACAAATATATATAAAGATATTTACATACAACAGACAATATGTCCATAGTACATTGTTACAAATTTTCAAGTTGATGATAATTACTCTATTTAACTACTGGTACTGAGATGCAGGTTGGGGATTTACATCATCCCAATGTTCTTTTGTTTCACTAGAATTGTTTATGTTAGTCTTTTGGAGGAACGTTTTGGTCTATACAGGAGATTTTTCTTTAGTCGTGATAAGTTGTCCCAGGCCAGATATTGCACTTATCTGGATCCTGGAATCACAGCAGTTGTAGTTGGTTTGGCCAAACACTTCAGTCTCCTCTGGTCTTGCACTTCTTTAATACAAGCAGGTGCCAGAGACTCTTAGAAATCGTGCTGAATTTCTCTATCATCGAGTACCAGCACCAGACAAGTGCCAGCGGGAACTCCTGTCGATGCAAGTTATGGTTCTGTCTTAATATCAAACTAATTCCTCCTAATTTACATGTAAACATACATTCAATACAAAAGAACATGGTCAGCTCTCTCTGACAACCCTGCTTCTCCACTTTAGTGTAATGGAACAATTCGTACCAGTATTCTTTTCTCTTCCCTAATGGATGCTACGCCTCTGTCATTCCTGCAGTAATCTTTTCCATGCAATAAGATAGGTGTAATGTTCCTGTATGACCATCATATATATATAGTCTTGTAGTTTTAAACATTCTTAGATAGTCCCTTATATGATGGATCAACATCTAGGCCATGCCTAAGTCTGCCATGGAACCATTTAATTACAATCTTTTACATGACCTTTTCTTTTTTCACACAACCCTTTTTTAATAAAAAAGTCAATAAAATCAATCTTACCACATATCAAGAAAATATAAACAAGTAAAGATGAATTAGGCAATAGAATATGGCACATTTTCATCACTGCCTCTGTTCAGACTGCTTTCTGTTGTTAGTTATTTTAAAACAAAGCACAGGTCTGTTCATCGCTGCTTGTTCCTCAGAATATTTTGAAAAAATGGCAGCGAGCAGCCTACTATTTCGTTAAAGTAAAAGGCTTTGGTCAATGAGACCAAGCATGTCTTTTCTTGAATGAAACTCTATTTTTTTTTAAATATCTCAAACCACTATGTGTTACTATTACCAACTAGATTTGTATATTTAGGTTAGCCAATAATATTTCGGCTTCCTTCAAATTTCATCCAATCCACTTCATCGTACTATCTTAGCCTTTCTTTCACCTAATTTTGTCCCAAAAATATGCTATCCAATCTAAGCAGACATGACTTGACCTGACAGTATCTCCGATTCTCTATGTATTATTACCAATATTTGATTATTTAATGGACTATTTAGATAACTAACAACATATTCTTGGTCAGCAAGTCTTCAGGTACACAAATATATGATTTTTATGGGGCTAAGTGGCTTGGTTCAAAATTCTATCTTTTTTTTTCTATGTTAGTTTATTTTAAAACTACCTCCTTTTCAATTCTTTTTCCATGCACTTTCAAGCTAATTACGAGAGTCTCTCGTAACACGTCTAGAATTACGTCATTCGCAATAAGAGCTAAGCGTGTTTTCTAACCGTAGTGTCCACATTTTCTAACGTTTTCCTCGTATTCTGAAAATCGCCTAAGGGCAAAGCTAGCAAGTTAGTTTTATTTTTAGAAACAATGTGAGACGTGATTTGCGTTGGTTATCTATCCGTCCCCTTCCCTTCTACAATGTATTCTAGGCAAATACTTCATTGAACTTGGAAAAGTGGTACGTTTGTCTCAAGGACGAATTTGAAAAATAGGGTACCCTTTTTGGTTCGGCCAAAGCGTTATCAATTAATACGCTGAAGGCGTAGGCGACGACTACAATTCTTGCCGAAACTTTGTAGTACTATCCTATCTTTGACTTTATGCACTAGACTGTTATATTCTAATTTAGATATTGTATTTAGAAGTTCACCACAGCCTACACCAAAGCACGAACTCTAGCATCGTCTCCTTGAGGAAGCCTACACCAAAGCACGAACTCTAGCAACGGTGGTTTCAGTATAGTGATATGTATTACATGGTGAGGTTGCACAACCTTCCATTAATATCATTTTATGAGATGCATGAAGGAACCGAGCCCTATTCTTTATCTCCCCACAAACCCCCGGGAACAGTACCGGTGCTACCATTAGGCCAACTAGGCGGCCGCCTAGGGCGCAGACTTCAGAGGGGCGCAGAGTGTAGAGTGTCAGTGTGTTAAAAGAGTGAGAAACCAGAATAATTCCTTAGCCTTGCCTAGGGCACAAAATAGTATGTCACTGGTCCTGCCTCGGAACTACACGGGACAGTAAAAGTATTAGGATTTATTTTTGATGTAGTACAGTAATAGTAGTATCAGTAGTAGTGATTGTAGTGTTACAATTAGTAATAGTAGTATCAGTAGTAGTGATTGTAGTGTTACAATTAGTAATAGTAGTATCAGTAGTAGTGATTGTAGTGTTACAATTAGTAATAGTAGTATCAGTAGTAGTGATTGTAGTGTTACAATTAGTAATAGTAGTATCAGTAGTAGTGATTGTAGAAGCAGCAATTACAGAGTTACAATTAGAAATAGTAGTATCAGTAGTAGTGATTGTAGAAGCAGCAATTGCAGTGTTACAATTAGTAATAGTAGTATCAGTAGTAGTGATTGTAGAAGCAGCAATTACAGAGTTACAATTAGAAATAGTAGTATCAGTAGTAGTGATTGTAGAAGCAGCAATTGCAGTGTTACATTTAGTAATAGTAGTATCAGTAGTAGTGATTGTAGAAGCAGCAAATGCAGGGTTACATTTAGTAATAGTAGTATCAGTAGTAGTGATTGTAGAAGCAGCAATTGCAGTGTTACAATTAGTAATAGTAGTATCAATAGTAGTGATTGTAGAAGCAGCAATTACAGAGTTACAATTAGAAATAGTAGTATCAGTAGTAGTGATTGTAGAAGCAGCAAATCCAGCCCCGCAATTAGTAATGCCGACATTGGGAGTAGTAGAAAAGGAACTACGACCTACAAGAGCGTTCAAGAACCTTGATCACATCTTAACCTTTGACCTAAGCGTGTCAAAATCATCAAGTAATTCCAGTCAGGACATTTCAGATTGTTACACATAAATTGAAATTTCCGTTTCTAGGTCAGAATTTTGTCCCACACCTTTCTCATATCTTCTCCCCTCATTTATGCATTAGTATGAGACAGTCCAAAATTGGGGAGGGGGGTGGCCTGGGTCGGGGGAAGTAGGATGTTAGTAAAAAACCCTCGAGATCACGGTACCGTGAAGGTCTGATTTCAGTACCCATAAAAAGTACTAACTAAAGAGGTTTTGTTGAAATCAAAATTGACCTTCGACTGTAAATTTATCATTATTTCAAAGACGATTTCAACAGACATACTTTTTAATGGTTCAAGCCCGGGCGCGGCATTTGTAGGAGTGTCATCGACCGGGAATTTGACTGAATAACCTGAACGGCTCCTGCAGATAAACCCCCTGTGTATGGGAAGGAGCGAAGCTCCTGACCGGGTTGGAAGGAAAGTCCACTGGCTCCCCAGCCTCGCAATGACGTGTCAATGGGCCAAAAGGGCTGGAAAGCTCGAGAGCCGCTGTTAGAGGGGGAAAAAATGGAACACGGACAAGAAAAGAAAATTTAAAACTATACTTTTTAAAGTACACAAAACAGGCCAAGGTCACACTCTCGGATTAGAACTAAAAGACTTGGAAATTGGACCGTTTATATTTAGTTGCATCGTTAAAGGACAAAGAATTAAATCAACGAGTAAAATTTTATTGGAACTCGGAAATTGAGCGGGAAAGATTTTAAAAAAATTAAATAACTGATAAAATTCATAAAAAATAAATAGATAGAAATATTGAGAATCGCAGACGACAGCCATATGGGACACAGTGTCCTGCTTTTTCTCTTTATTCTTCTTCAAGTATAATGCCTGATGGCGTTGGTGATCATATCCCCCTACAACTTCATGTTTCCAGTATTGTTTATCCGTTCTGTTGTTGGCTTATTTCCATGCAAGGATGTCAAACTGTCCAACATTTTATCTCTTTGTCGTTCTCTATCTTCTTTTTCCTTCAATCTTTCCTGCTGTCACAATATATTCCATCTTTCTTCTTCTCATAATATACCCGAAGAAAGTCGATTACTTCCTTCTGTCGTGACAAATAAGCTTCCATTGCGCACTGACCTCTTTCAGGACATCCTCATTACACCTTTTAGCTAGTCCATGGTATTTTTAAATATATCAGTAGAAGAATTAAATATAAAAAAGAACATAATTAAAAAAATAAACAAAGAAAAACCACCAATCCAAAACCAACAAAAGCCCAGCAGATAAAAATATGTCAATAGAGAGAGAGAGCAATATGGTATCTGTTACGGTATATGTTATTAACGCCGTCTGCTAAAGGTTAGCAGACGTGCAATTGTAAAGGTTAAGACATTTAATATATTACGATAGATGTTTCAATTATTGAACGCTCCATACACGATCGATTATGACGTGTCTAGCGTTGTTTGGGTCACAGTCGGTAACTAGGAGACGCTACCCTTTGTTACTTGACCGCCAAGCTGAATAGCTGCGTTTTCTAACCTTCCAATTCAATGGCATGATATAGCCATTTATATGTGCATTTATGATGGACCAGGGTCAGTCCTAGAACTCTATATGAGAGGAAACTTATGGAGGTTAGTGTTTAACTAGAATCCTCAGAAGGAGGAGAATAATCGTCCAATCCGTATGAAATATTCAGACTCGCAGTCTCACTGTCGGCAGGTAGCCATGTCTATCTGCGCGTGCATATAGCTGTGATGTTCTGACGACAATACTGCATTGTATCCTTAAACGGACATTGACACGTAAACCAGCAGTCTACGTTATTGATTAATTTATGCATGACTTATACGGACTTATGTTCTGCTCATATTTGAAATGATCATCCTGTGTGTACATGTGATTAAATATTACGGACTCAACCTGAAGGCATTAATTACTTCATTAATGTTGCTGAGTTCAAGTATTACATGTTACTTCTTCATACCATGCTACTGAGTTGTATGAACGCTTCACCCTAATTCGTGTAATGATAAAACAAGCACGATGAACAAGAAATCACTAAAATAACTATACTCAGCACATGATCTTCAACCGGCAAATAACTCAGCAACAAAGTGGCGGCCGATTGTTGAGAACGACAGAAAAAAGAAACAAACTTCTGTTCCTTACGCACATGTTAACCACAATATTTACGATCAAGTTTCGATCACATGATCCAGTCGAAGATGACTTTGTACTCATTATAATGCCTAACAACGTGACGTCACCGAAGGTCGTGTAGGTGAACTGTCGGAGAAACCAAAGCCGTTTTCTAAGTCTAACCGGGGGAAACATGAGCCATTTGAAGCAAACACACGATATGGACTACAGGAGCAGACAGTCAGGGGCTTTAGCCTAGCTGTTGACGACCTCTAGCACTGATCTAAGCAACGGAAAAGATAAGTCTAGTTGTTTAACTGTCGTCATTGCAAACAGTAATACTGAGTCCATGCCTTTTGCCTGCATAGGCATGTTTTTTCTGAATGTGTTTCATGTATTTTTTGGTTGTTTTAATGTGTTGTTAATTAGCGGGCCGGTTGGAGGGAACTGAAATCTCTGGGGAATGTCGCGAACAGCTGACCACCTAGATTTCAGTCGGTCTTAGGGCAGTTAAACGATTGCACTTTTGGAAGCCCCATTGAGGTTTGCCGGTGGACTGCCTGTCCAGATCTGCTATCGTTCGACGGTTTGTGTTAGCTGTGCCGTTCCGTAGATAACTGGCGTATTTTATTTGTACTAAGTTCACATTTTTATTCAGTTTTGTATCATGTTCGTTAACTATTTCGTCCAGTCTACTCTTACTATCAATTTATTTTATAATTGTTAAATGTTTGTCCGTTATGAGTCCTGTGATGTCATCATTTTTTGCATTCATTTTTTTTTGTGTACTTTGTATATTAAGTTGACCTCGGGTCAGTCCTTGACCCTTCATTTGGCTTGTGACACTTCCGCTTGTTTTATTTAGTTCATAAATTCATTTTTAATTGTGAAAATGTCTTGTTTGCGTCTTGACATTGTTTGTACCCTTTAGTTGCATCATTGTTTTGTTTGTCCTCATGATATATATTAAATACTACATTAATAATATGATATTATATTCAATAATACACTTGTAATTTAATTTAATTAATTTTTTCTGATATTTAAGGTTAATATGGGACATTGCATAATTATGCAGTGATAGTCCAAGAAATTAGCACTACAATTTATAAGAGATGCCTAGGGCATAATAATATAATATATATATTGACCAAATAAAATAATCTTATAGTCTACCTTTGAGGTAACAGACCCATTGTATATTATTTAATATACTTTTCTGGTACTAAGAGAGTGACTTAGTACATTGAACAATATAATTACTAGGAATCATGCCCAACATTATTGGATATTAAGATTAATTGTGTGATGTAATTACATTATAGTTAACAGATATCATAACTATTTATGATATAGTTAGTACTTAGATACAATATTGTTACAAAATATTGTCTATTAGTTGAACTTAGACATAAGAGTTCAGTACTATTGTGATTATTTATATTGAATATTCCTAAGTTGAGTAAGTATAATAATTACTCTGAAGCTACTATTGACTATTTTAATCAGTAATTATCAATAATTACTTACCAGATAAAAGTCAAAATGCTTACTATATACCATTTCGTTAAAATTGGTAAAGAATATGGTTATAAATCTCAAGAACTTCGTCAGTTTGCTGAGGCAGAACTGGAAAAACATAAAGCAGAAATGGAGGAACGTGAAAGAAAAGAACAGAGAAAAAGGCTGCATTAAAGAAAGAGGAAGAGGAACAAAAGGCTGCATTAAAGAAAGAGGAAGAGGAACAAAAGGTTGCATTAAAGAAAGAGGAGGAGGAACGTGAAAGAAAGGAAGCAGAACGTGAGATGAAGCAAATTGCCAAGGAAAATAGATTAAGAGAGATTGCTCAACGTGAAAGAGAAGAGCAAAGAGCAATTGCCAGACAGGAAGAAGAGAATAAATTGAAACGAGAGGAAATTATTTTACAACAAGAAATGGAATTGGCGCGTATTAAATTGGAGACAGCAAGATTACAAGCACAAAGTGCTGATGCAAACCAGAATAATAACGCACAAAATGGATCGTCATCCAGCCAAACTAAACATTTCTACAACTTTAAATTACCCACTTTCAACTTAAACGTGGACGACCTTTCATCATTCCTGTCACGTTTTGAACAGACTTGCAAAACAAATCATTTGCCCGAAGAGTCATGGGTACTCAAGTTAAATGAATTCTTGGTTGGAGAACCATTGACGGCTTCTCAAAATGCTGACCCATCAATAGCAAATATCTACGGTGCTATTAAGTCCTTGCTTTTACGAAGGTTTCACCTGGACGAGGAACACTGTAGGTTGAAATTTAAGGGAATTTTACCTGAATCTCCAAAAGATTTTGCAGGACTCATTGCGAACATACGCAATACATTTAATAGATGGGTTGAACTGGCAGAAGTCAACAAATCGTACGACAAATTAGTTGATTTACTACTACGGGATAAGGTATTATCTTCGGTTAGCCAACCATTCTTTGCATATTTGCAGGAGAGTAAACCAGGTACTATTGACGAGTTGGAAAAAATTTCTTTAAACTACTGTTCGGCACATCCGAATGCGAACATTTCTAACTCTTCATTAAGAGAACCTCTACCTGTGGCGTCTAATATGGCCTACAATCATAATAACAAACAAAGACATCACAGTGTAGACAGAAATAGGTTCCAAAGAAATCACAATGTTAACTTTCAGAAGGGACATAATAATGATTTCAACAATAAAAATGAGTTCAACAGAGGTAGATCACGAGATAGAAATTATTCACCTCAAACAAACTACCACAATAGTCAACATAACACTAATTATAATCGATCACATACCCCCAATAATAACAATAACTGGAATGGTAATATTCATGGCTCGAGACATCGAGATAATAGTTACTATAGAGGACGACGAGATAATTCTAACAATTATACTCGTAATCGATCTCATTCTCGGGGATCATCTCAGTACAACCATAATACAGGGGCGGCAGTTACAAATAATACTACCCCTATAGCTGTGTCATCTCTCGGTTAAAATTGGTCTCCAAATAAATGCCTCTAAAACTAAAGCTATGAACTTTTCTAACGAGACCTTTGATATCATCTTGAACGGGGAAAAACTACAGAAAGTTGAAAGTTTCAATTATTTAGGCAGTAAAATGACTCAGGATGGTGACACAACAAGAGAAATCCATACTAGAATTGCTTTGGCAGCTAGCGCCTTCAATAGATTATCTAACATTTGGAAATTACGATCATTGAATATACATACCAAGCTTCGTCTGTTTAATTCAAATGTTATCTCAGTGTTAACATACGGCTGTGAGAGTTGGAAAATAACAAAATCATTGGAGAACAAGCTGAATACATTCGAGAACAAATGTCTTAGAAAACTCATGAACATCAGTTGGAAAGAATTCAAGACTAATCGACAAATAAGAGAAGACTCTAGGCAGAAATATGTCTCCGACTATATAAGGAAAAGACGATGGTCATATATCGGTCATGTCCTACGAATGCAAAACAACAGAATACCACTACAGGCGCTCACTTGGGTTCCTGAGGGTAAGCGGAAAAAAGGAAGACCAAAAGAAACACTCAGAAGAAGAATAATAAGAGAAGGAAGAACGTTGGGCCTAAATAATGTGCAAGAGCTAAGAGGAGTGGCGTCACAACGAACAACCTGGAGAGCACTGGTTTCTGCCTTATGCGCCGTGTTTGGCGCTTAAAGAATTTATTATTATTATTATAGCTCAGGTCCCACTTGACGATAATACAACACAGTCTTCTGCTGCATGTTTTGCTATTAATTATAATGTGGCAAATAGTTGCCAACAATGCAATCTTATTTTTCAGAAGGCGAAAGAAACAGTGCTTAACTGCGGACATATTACGCCAGAGGTAGGTCTTGCAGTCAACGATGGAACAGGCTCACTAATTTTTAACAGGGGAATCGTTAATGGATCCGTCGTCTCAGTGCTGAGAGATTCAGGATCCACAACGATTGGTGTACGTCAGTCGCTGGTACATCCTAGCTGTGCGACAGGAGAATATGTACGCTGCATGACATTTGGTGGAACTATTGAGTTCTACCCCACAGCTATTGTTCATATTAGAACACCCTTTTTCACAGGGAATGTAAAAGTATGTATGCTAAAAAAGCCTATTGCTGATCTGATGGTTGGTCGTATACACGGCAGTAAAGATTGTACTCCAGATGAGATCATAGAATGGGAGAAACATAACCTATGCACTGGAAACGCCGTGACGACTAGAGCGCAGACTCAACTCATGGAGAAAGTTAGTGATAATAAAAATGGATGCAGACAACCAAGAGGAGTTTGTAGTCAATTCACCTATTGACAGGGAAACATTTGCAACTAAACAAAAAGAGGATAAATCTTTAAAAAAATTTTTTAAGCTGGTTGATAAAGTTGACAATCTATCCTCAGGTAATAATAACAAACATTGGTTTGTTATTAAAAAATGACATATTGATTAGATGTTTTAATGACAAATCACAAATGAAACAACAAGTTATGGTCCCGTATACTTTTAGACGGTACATTCTTCAACATGCGCATGACTCACAGTGTGCTGGACATATGGGATATACTCGAACACGATCTCGAGTACTGTCTTCATTCTTTTGGCCAGGAGTGTCAAGAGATATTTCGCAGTATGTACGTTCCTGTACTACATGCCAAGAAGTGAAAGCACGTGGAGCTTTTCACACGGCGCCTATTCAGGCTTGCGATATCTCAGTAAGACCGTTTGACAAGATGGCCATAGATATTATTGGTCCATTGCTACCATCGGCCAGAGGACATAGATTCGTCCTTACGTGCATTGATTTGTGCACACGATGGCCAGAAGCTATCCCATTAAAGACCACCACTACCACAGATGTAGCTGATGCACTACATCTCATCTTTTCTAGAATAGGGTTTCCTAGAAAACTTTTATCAGACCATGGGTCACAGTTCATATCTGACACCATGAAGGAAGTCATGAAAACCTGAAACATTGATAGGAATTTAAGTAGTATTTATCATCCTATGAGTAATGGTGCAGTTGAAAGACTTAACCGTACACTTAAACAACTACTACATAAGGTTACTGTTAAGCACCCTCATGACTGGGACAGAGCACTCCCAGCTGTTCTATTTGCTTATCGGGAGGTACCGCATGAACAAACTGGCTTCTCTCCCTTTGAATTAGTTTTTGGTGCTCCCCAAGAGGTCCTATGGGACTAATAAAAGACTTATTAATTGACGCAGAGATGACTCAGGACACTCAGTCATCTTACGAGTATTGATTAATCTTCGGAAGAACATTATTGAGTCTTGCCAGTTGGCAACAGCTTCTTCTGAGGCTGCAAAAGCTAAGGCTCGATCTCTACAAAATAGGTCTCGACGATTACGCCAATTATTCCCAGGCGATGAGGCTTATGTGTTACTTCCTCACAATAACAATAAATTATTGATATCTTGGAATGGTCCTTACAAAGTCATTGATAAAATTTCCGACGTTGATTACGTCTTAGATATCAAGGGACACAAAAAGATATTTCATATTAACATGCTCAAGCAATTTCATACACGTCCTGAACACTTACAGTCAATTTTTCATGAACTAGATGACACCACAGTATCTACTTGTTATTATTCTAACTTATCCGTCATCCAGGAAGAAGAATCTTCTTTTCCTGAGGTACAGTTACCGTTACCGGTACCAGTAGTTCAACCTACTGAATCTTGGCGGGATGTAACCATTTCTTCAACGGTTACACCGCAACAGCATCTACAGATTGCTAATCTATTACAATCTTATCCAGATGTGTTGACCGACGTCCCGGGTCGCACATCGGCTATCAGTCATGACATTACTCTCAATGACGATACACCTATTCGTGTACATCCCTATTCGGTTCCTTTACATTTCCTTGCTAAAACTACTAAGGAACTTGAACAGATGTTGTCTCTGGGAATCATTGAGACTAGTAATTCGCCATTCTCTTCTCCATTAGTGATTGTCCGGAAGAAGGACAATAACATCAGACTATGAGTTGATTATAGAAAATTAAATGCTAAGACTATAGTTGACAGCGAACCACATCCACTTATCGACGACTTACTGCCACGTCTATCCAACGCAACTATATTTAGTAAGATAGACTTAACTAAAGGTTATTGGCAGATACCACTGACCGAAAAGGCTAAGTACTACACCGCATTTTCCACTCCACAAGGTCTATACCAGTGGAATGTGATGCCTTTTGGGCTTGTTAATGCGCCAGCTACCTTCATTCGCCTGATGCGACAAATTTTATCAGGTAGACCAGACGTTATTACATATATTGACGACATATGCTTGTTTAGTTCGTCGTTTGAGGAACATGTTTCGGGACTTAGATATGTTTTCGACACTCTAAGGAATTATCATCTAACTGCTAAACCTACAAAGGTGCAGATCGCGTGTAATAAGATAACCTTTTTGGGACATATCATTGGAGCGGGATATATCCGAACGTTACCTAGTACGGTCTCCAAAATTCTAAACATAGCAGTTCCTCAGACGAAGAAACAGGTCAGGAGTTTGTTAGGACTTGTTCAATATTACAGTAGATTCATACCAAACTTGTCATCCATCACGGCTGTATTGTCTTCATTGTTAAAAAAAGACATGCCGGTGAAGGTGACATGGACTGGTATATGCAATGAAACTTTCAACAAAATTATAAATTTGTTTTCGCATGAACCAATTTTAAGACTTCCCGATGCTTCCAAAAGATTTTTCTTACGAACAGATGCTAGTAACTACGGCATCGGTGCATGCCTGCTCCAGAACCATGATGGCGTTCTACATCCTACCTTATATATTTCAAGAAAGCTAAAGCCGGCAGAAACAAAGTATTCCACAGTGGACAAGGAACTTTTATCACTTATATGGGCAATCACGAAACTAGAGAAGTTCTTGCTTGGTGCTCCATTCACCATACAGACTGACCAGCGTGCTGTAGCATCTTTGCGTAGATCAAACCACAAAAGTCCAAAACTCGCCAGATACGCGATCATCCTGCAGCCATTTGAATTCTCCATTGAACATATTCCTGGCACTGAAAACATTGTGGCGGATGCTTTGTCACGTAATCCTATTGACGACGAATAATCAACATTGACATTCCTAATTTACGTCAATCATCACTACATTGGATAGAACGAAGTATCAACTATAAGGGAACTAACCTTGACTTCAATTTAATATTTATAAACACTATATGCATCACAGAATTGAACTAAAGACAATCAAGGTATGCATATTGACATTGAAACTTCGTCTAACGTCCATACACAATATATGAATATTCGTTGAACAATCATGGAACAATATCTGACGACAAGTCGAACTTATTATCCTATGTGCACTTAATTCTTGGATCCTAGGATAATTGACATTTCTGTCCGACGTAAATGTTTCAACACTTTGTCTAAAAGAATTCATCAGGATCAGGACTACGGATGGATCATCATATCCTATACTAATTAATTAGTTAACTTAACTTCTTAATTGAATTAATATCAATAAAATGAAATGTGAGAAAAATGAAATGAAAAACAAAAAAAAAAAAGAACGAAATATGAAAAGAAGAAATTATGAAAAGAGAAAATAAATCTCACACAAGTATTAGATTAATATTTTTTTTTTAATGTACCTATACGTTATTTAGTTAGTTAAATTAGATAGTTATTATTCACTAACACTTAACACACACAATTAAGTTAAACTTATATTCGAATTTCTTTCTATTTCTTCTCACTTATTTGTCTTTTCTTCTCTCATAACATCGCGTTACATTAGAATCTTAATAATTTAACTCTTAGTTTAATTAATTAATTTAATTTTAATTAGTCAAATTAATTCCTATATGACATACTAATACGACAGACCTTACTTTAATTTAATTCTATCATTCACTATTGACATTAGACATTTTATTTAGTTGATATAATAATATGCATAATATTGATATATAATATGATTAGATGACTATGACAAATAGTTAGTTGACATGACTGCGACACGGTTCTACTCAGAACATCGTCGGCCATATGTCACAATTGTGTTAAATTTTTTTGAAAAATTGTTAAGTCGGATAGATCTTGAAAAAAAATCTATCGATTTTTTTTTTCCCCGGTGTACAGGGAATTGTTACGGTATATGTTATTAACGCCGTCTGCTGAAGGTTAGCAGACGTGCAATTGTAAAGGTTAAGACATTTAATATATTACGATAGATGTTTCAATTATTGAACGCTCCATACACGATCGATTATGACGTGTCTAGCGTTGTTTGGGTCACAGTCGGTAACTAGGAGACGCTACCCTTTGTTACTTGACCGCCAAGCTGAATAGCTGCGTTTTCTAACCTTCCAATTCAATGGCATGATATAGCCATTTATATGTGCATTTATGATGGACCAGGGTCAGTCCTAGAACTCTATATGAGAGGAAACTTATGGAGGTTAGTGTTTAACTAGAATCCTCAGAAGGAGGAGAATAATCGTCCAATCCGTATGAAATATTCAGACTCGCAGTCTCACTGTCGGCAGGTAGCCATGTCTATCTGCGCGTGCATATAGCTGTGATGTTCTGACGACAATACTGCATTGTATCCTTAAACGGACATTGACACGTAAACCAGCAGTCTACGTTATTGATTAATTTATGCATGACTTATACGGACTTATGTTCTGCTCATATTTGAAATGATCATCCTGTGTGTACATGTGATTAAATATTACGGACTCAACCTGAAGGCATTAATTACTTCATTAATGTTGCTGAGTTCAAGTATTACATGTTACTTCTTCATACCATGCTACTGAGTTGTATGAACGCTTCACCCCAATTCGCGTAATGATAAAACAAGCACGATGAACAAGAAATCACTAAAATAACTATACTCAGCACATGATCTTCAACCGGCAAATAACTCAGCAACAGTATCATGGAAGAAGAAACATTACAGGCGCCATGGACATTAAACATTGCCATAGCAAACGGCAGATACATTACAGCCTGGAAGAGCCAACACAAACAACAAAGTAATACACTACGGTATATGGAAAGATGAACACTATATACCCAAATTATAACCCACATGGGGTTGAACCGGGTATCCCTTGCACACAAAAAACATCAGTTTTCAAGTGCGGGGCTCAAAAACCAAACCAAAAGACCCGAGCATAGATGGTCACAGATAATGATAATATCATTGATACATTTTTTTTTTTTTTTGTTATTAAAAAAAAAAAGAAAAGCAAAATGAAAAGACGTCATTAACTTGGGCAAAATAAAATTGAGAGATGAAGGCTACAACCTTTATTAACTTTCTGCTCCTGGGGGAGCACAAGCTGTCAACAAATACATTCTAAGCCTTTCTGCTCAGTGCCATCTGTTCGAGGTCTTTCCATGTCTCCTTTTTCCCTCTCATTTCTGTCACTAGCTCTCTTCTCTTTGTTTCTTTGTCTCCTTCTCTTTGTTTCTTTGTCTCCTTCTCTTTTAGTTTTCCTGGGGATGCTAGAATAGACACCGCATCGTAATACTATCAGTTGATTTTCTTTATGTATGTCGGCTGCAACCAGCTACCCTTATCAATGATGCAGATTGAAATCCAAGATCCAGTGATGAGAAAAGGAGGTTCAGCGGGTAGGAATATTTTTAAGAACTATTCAATCCATCTAGAACATAAGAAGATGTCGTATTCAACTTGATAACCTAGTTAACACCAAGAACAAAGCCAATAATTTCGTGAAATAGACGCAGTTCCAAGGAACATCGCAAGACTTCTTTTTTTTTAATTTAAGAGAAGTTTTACCTAGTTTTGGCGAGGCGCTCCCTTTTCAACTTAGACCCAGGTCCGTCGGGTACATTAGGTTGCATATCCAAATGTAAAAAGACTTTTCATCGCAAGGCGATGCAAAGATAATGCTTAGTTACATTCAGTTTTAATTTCTTTATTTGTCTGGATATTAACACGTGTCTCATGTTACATGTCACTGTGACCATTCATATTCTCTTCGGGACTTCTGTGTCACATCTGCCACGCTCTTTTATTTTGTGTTTGTTACGTGCAGTCTTTGATATCTTGCAATATTATACATTTGTATGCTTGTTATGTTCGCAAATATTTTGTAAACAAAATAGAAACTCTTTTGCTTAAGGAAAAGTCAATATTGAGTTACTTCCCCTTGAAAGGAGTCTCAGATCGATTTCCGCGGACGAATCCAGTTTTACTGCGATTTATTCTTTGTGTGGGTAGAAATAGATTGTTCTTGCTTCAGAATATCTATGGCCTGAATTTATGTGTAGTGTTTGTCTAGGTAGGACGAGTCTGTCTTCTATATGTATATCTTTACATATCTAAGTCGAACTATATGTTATTTGTTTGTATAGTATTTTAGTTTATATGTCAGCGGGTTGTGTTTAGGTTGGGCGGTGTCCTCACAACAGAATATCCCACGTCATAGAGGGTCCGTTGTGGGGGTTTTCTTTAGGTGCAATTTCCTTAATTGGAAATTTGCTTGCAACAACTAGTTGCTATTTGTGTTAGCTGTGAAGACTGTAATTATTGTTATTTTTGTAATATTTCTTTGTTCTTTAGTTTTGTTTTGATTTGTTTGTAATTTGTTGGTCTACCCTTTTCTATCTTTCAGTTCTATTCACAATTTATATTCATATACTGTGACGTCATTTGTGTTGTTATTCCTTGCAGACTCAGTGATTATTTTCATTGATTTCCCTATTTGATTTATTTGATTTCTGCAAACGTTTTCGTATTGTCAGTCTTATTTGTACTTTATGTATGCTGTTGGTTGACATATGTTTTATATAGGTATATTTCATAAGACACTATTGCTTGTGCACTGCACTTGGATTATGGTATAAACCAGTACTTTATTATTATTACTGGTATACAAGAAATTATACAAGACCTTATTAAGGCTTGTGACCCACTGAGATTGAGATAGTGTACTGATTAATCAAGTCATTAAGAACTTGTGGTATTATTATTGTTTCAAGTAATTAGTATTATTGTTAGACATCATGCCTACATTAGAATACTTCATTGCACGAGGGAAATCCCTTGATAAGACTGGTCAACAATTAGAAGAATGGGCAGTTGCTCAATATGACAAGACATTAGCAGCTGAAGAGAGAAGATTAGCAGCTGAAGAGAAAAGACTAGACAGAGAAGCTACTGCTGCTGCTGAACAAAAGAAATTGCAGATGCAGGTGGAGGAAAGGAGATTTGAAGCTGAACAAAAAAAATTAGACAGGGAAGCTGCTGCTGAACAAAAAAGATTAGACAGTGAAGCTGAACAAAAAAATTAGACAGAGAAGCTGCTGATGAACAAAAAAGATTAGACAGAGAAGCTAAAGAAAAAAAAAGCAATAAGAGAACATGAATTTGAGTTAGAGAAATTAAGATTGACAAGTATGAGTAATGTTAATCAGGCATCTAGTGGTAATGGTAAACCTTCTACTTACAAGGTTAAGGTTCCACCGTTCAATCAGTCCAGTGACGATATTACATTCTGGCTGGATAGATTTGAACGTTCTTGTCGTACTCATAATGTGGATAAATCACAATATGCTAACCAATTAGCAAAAAACTTGAAAGGTGAATCTCTGACTAGGTTATGCCTTGTAGGAGAGGCAGATAAGGATAATTATGATGTCATTAGGGCGGCTTTGATAAAAAAAATACCAGCTAAGTGAGGAAGGCTATCGCCTTTTGTTTAAGACGATGGTGCCTGAGACAGGTGTAGAATTCTCAGAATTCATTGCAAAGGCACGTCTCACAGTTGATCGTTGGATTGAGCTTTCCAAAACAGAAAAAACGTATGAAGGACTTATGGATTTGTTGCTCAGAGATAAGATTATGTCATGTGTTAACAAACCATTCCTTGAATTTATACATGAGCGTAAACCCAAATCACTAAAGGAAATGGAAGAATATTGTTCCCAATATGTCACTGCACACCCCGACGTGACTTTTGGCAACACTAAGTTTAAGGAGAGTATGCCAGTTGCTTCAGCAACACCATACAATCCCAATTATTCACACAGATTTCAGGGACCTCAAAACAGATTTGAAAAAAAAGGTAACCATAATAGTTATCAAAACCAAGGTAACCAATCATTTCAGGGTTCTTCTTCGAAGAACTGGAGACGAGCTGATAGCTCTCGACACAGGGGTGGTCATAATTATAGGAATTTCCATAGAGGAAGTAATTATAGAAACTATCCGAGGTATCCGTCTTGGAGTCAACAAGATCATAATTACAGGGATACTCATTATAATGAATATGATAATGGTAACCAAGAGAACTATGACTCAAACCCAAATAGGGGTTACAATAGAGGTAACAATAACTACAGAGGTAATAATAACCGAGGTAGATCTCAAAACAGAAGACATAAACCACATTTTCAGGCAAACTCTGCACAGCAAGAGTCTCATGAAGCCTATAAACAGAGTAAAGATAATTAATGTCGCTAGTAATATGGCATGTTCCGCTTTTGATTTTGGGAGAGCATCTCAGTGCCCCCAATGCAAAACATTATTTGAGCCAACCACAGTGTCTACTTTAAGCTGTGGCCATCCTCTTCCTGCTCTTCCTGCATCAGTCGCGCATGATGGAATAGGTTCTCTTGTCCTACATAAGGGTTTAGTACATAACAATCCAGTCTCCGTTCTATTTGATTCTGGATGCACCACAATTGGTGTTAGGCAGTCACTCGTAGATCCTTCCCGTGCCACTGGACAAGTAGTCAAATGTGTAACATTTGGCGGCACATTAGAGAAATACTCTACTGCTATCATTAGGATTGCTACTCCTTTCTTTACAGGAGATGTACACGCATGTCTTCTTCCAAATCCGATCGCTGACCTTATCATCGGTCGCATTCATGGAGTCAAAGAATGCACTCCGCAACAAATTTCCGCGTGGGAAAAGCAAAACATGCAGATTGCTAACGCTGTAGTCACTAGAGCTCAAGCTCTTAATATGCCTCAAACTTCATCTACTGAAGATAATGAAGTGCATAACCAAGATGATCCCTTGGTAATTTCTGGTGACTCGTTTATAAAACAGCAAGAAGATGATCCCACTCTGAAGAAATTTTTCATTCTTGCAACGAAAGGTGATCCGAATAAAGACACAAGTCGTAAATCGTGGATTACAAAGAAGAATGGCGTACTTGTACGTATGGTTCAAGACTCCATTACGTCAAGTCATTCTCAAATCCTGGTTCCCAAGAATTTGAGAGTTAAAATTTTGCAGCACGCTCACGACTCTCAGTGTGCTGGACACATGGGTTTTTCCCGTACTAAGTCAAGAATTCTTGCGGCTTTCTTTTGGCCATTGGTAAACAAGGACATACGGATTTATTGTCGATCTTGTAAAGTATGTCAGGAAGTTAAATCCAAAGGTCCACGCCATGCTGCACCCATTCAGGCGGCAGACATTCCTATTCGGCCGTTTCAAATTTGCCAATAAGAAGAGATGCTTACGACAACTTTGTCCTGGTGACAAAGCATTTGTATTACTACCTTGTAGGGAAAACAGACTACTTATTTCTTGGAAAGGTCCGTACGATATAATATCGAAAATTTCCGATGTCGACTATATTGTCGATATTGATGGGAAGCATAAAACCTTCCACATCAATATGCTTACTGAATTCCATGAACGTCCGGATTATTTACAACCCATTTTCCAAGCAACGGACGATTCTCCAGTACAACATGGTCATTACTCATCACTGTCCGTGATACAGGATGAGGAAACGAGTTTTTCAGATGTAAATCTTCCTCTTCCAATGATCCCACTTCATTCTAGTGAATCATGGAAGAACGTTACTGTCTCTCCTGATTTGTCTCTAGGAGAACAGCGACAAGTTTCAACTATGTTGCAAACATTTCAGGATGTACTTACTGACATCCCTGGACAAACTCATGTCATTGAACATGACATTGTTCTAACTGACCATACTCCTATTAGGGTTAGACCTTATCCTATCCCTATACATTTTCAAGCACAGGTCGAGAAAGAGTTGGATGAGATGATAGATTTGAAAATAATCGAACCATCCACCTCTGCATATTCTTCGCCGATGGTTATTGTTCGGAAAAAAGACAATAACATACGTCTTTGCGTTGACTATCGCAAATTGAATCAAGTAACGAAGTTCGATGCCGAACCTATGCCTTTACTGGAAGAGCTACTTACTCGACTTTCCAAATCTCATTTTTTCACTAAACTTGACTTGTCTAAAGGATATTGGCAAGTACCTTTATCTGAACGCGCCAAACCTCTCACGGCTTTTTCAACACCTAGAGGTTTGTTCCAATGGAATTTTATGCCTTTCGGTCTTATGAACGCACCAGCTACATTTGTACGCATGATGCGCCGAATCCTATCTTATCGGTCAGATGTCATTGCATATCTAGACGACATCTGTCTTTTCAGCGATACTTGGGAAGATCACTATTCAGGGTTAGATGAATTGCTGTCTACTTTGCGCGAGCACAACCTGACAGCGAAACCCTCTAAAGCCTATATTGGTTTTAGCGAAATTTCTTTCCTAGGCCACCGAGTTGGTCATGGTTTCCTAAAGACAGAGGACCATAATACTAGTAAGATACTTAACATCTCTATCCCTAAGACTAAAAAACAGGTGAGAAGTCTGTTAGGTCTTATTCAATTTTATGGCAGATTCATTCAGAATCTATCCTCTATCATGGCACCTCTTTCTACACTTTTAAAGAAAGGTTCGCCTAATATGGTCCACTGGTCTCAGGAATGCCAATGCTCTTTGGATAAGATTAAAACATTGTTTTCAACACCACCTATTTTAGTGTTACCTACTAAAGATAAGACATTTGTTCTTCGTAGTGATGCTTCATCCACTGGGATTGGAGCGGCACTAATGCAAGAGTACTCTGGAACTCTGCATCCTGTAATGTATATTTCCAGAAAACTTAATGCGGCAGAAAGGAATTATTCGGTTTTAGACCGTGAGCTATTAGCTATGGTTTGGTCAATTCTCAAACTACAAAGATTCCTTCTAGGCGCACATTTCATAGTAGAAACCGACCAAAAAGCTCTTACTGCTATACAGAGTAAGAATTTGAAGAGCTCGAGGTCTACTCGATATGCAATTG
Source organism: Oreohelix idahoensis (assembly GCA_024509875.1). NCBI lineage: Eukaryota > Metazoa > Mollusca > Gastropoda > Stylommatophora > Oreohelicidae > Oreohelix > Oreohelix idahoensis. The sequence continues at coordinate 470,894 of JAMPIV010023208.1, read as the reverse complement.
CTCTTCAACCTTTTCATTTCTCTGTGCGAGCTATTCGTGGATCAGATAATGTGATAGCAGACATTCTGTCAAGATGCCCACATGATTCCACATAACTATTAGGTCTTAGACGTCTTAATATGTCTAGGTCTATAGTAGTTCCTTTCTATATCAAGATAGATACACATTTGTAATTTAATAATATAATGATTGTATCACTACTTAGCGGTTCATTGATATTTATTCACCGCTGTTCTTTAATGATTTTTCTTTATAAATCATAAATTTAAGATATCTAATACGAAATTATGGTATGAATTTTTGTATGCATTATGTAATGGCCAGAATTGTATTATACGGTGACACCTTCCTGGAAAAATTTACTTGTAGAGAAATAATTTCTCTCAGATTATGAGATACATTCTCACCAGTCGCTTCATAAGTCGACTTAGCCTCATATTAGGCGTTATATTTATTCCTGATATTTGCATCTGCGCAGTATTCATGCGTTGTGAGCCTATTGTACGTTGCTCCTAGATGTATTTCAAAAAAAAAAAAAAAATGTTTCATTTTTTTTTTCCCGGGAGGTGTGGTAAGACTGTTACGTGCAGTCTTTGATATCTTGCAATATTATACATTTGTATGCTTGTTATGTTCGCAAATATTTTGTAAACAAAATAGAAACTCTTTTGCTTAAGGAAAAGTCAATATTGAGTTACTTCCCCTTGAAAGGAGTCTCAGATCAAACTCCGCGGACGAATCCAGTTTTACTGCGATTTATTCTTTGTGTGGGTAGAAATAGATTGTTCTTGCTTCAGAATATCTATGGCCTGAATTTATGTGTAGTGTTTGTCTAGGTAGGACGAGTCTGTCTTATATCTGTATATCTTTACATATCTAAGTCGAACTATATGTTCTTTGTCGCTAGAAAGGTCAAAGGCTGTTCAGCGGATGTGTGGCTAGAGGGTTGTGATTTGGCTTCGCCCTGATGGGGGGCTGTCGTGTTTTTCTGTATCGGCTTGTCGCCGGGAAAAGTGATCTCAAGATTGATGGGGAAAGTGATAGACGTTTAGACCTATCCTGTATGCTTTACTCCAGTGTTTATTCTTATTGCCAAGGAATGGCAGAATCATATTTCTGATACCAAGGTAACAAAAGCATTTCTTATGAACTCTTACGAAGCCATCGTTTTCGATAAGCAGACGCACGATTTGTACGTCTGAGAGAATATTTTACTAGATGAAGAAGACATTCATTTCTAGCAGCACTATATCTTGTATGATGAAGTCAATTGTATCATGATAGAATCTACAGAGCCATGAGAACATTTAATGAATGACTAACTTTAATACAGATTCATTGTCTGTATCCAAACGTGAGTGACAGCTCACCAGAAGCCATCTTGTATCCAAATATTTTGTGACTTTCAAGAAGAGAAAAGGGATGCCCCGTACTATCGCTTGATGAGTCCAGAGATCACTGCTACAGATGAGAACCCATTACTAGCGGTTCAAAATGATTATATGAAAAAAAATATGTGCTGAACATTATTTAAAGGAATCTTCGCTAGACGAGGTTAGGTCTAGAAGCCATCTTGAATATTGTTTATAAACTGACGTGCTTTGTCAGTAAACTCAGATGATATATATATGGGCAATACTGAGTGCTTGTCTACTGACATTCCATTGTGCTATGATTCAACGAGTGCCCATGTATCATTACAAGACCATTTATCAATTGTACCATGATGTATTATGCCAACCTGTGATTTGTCACTGTATCCGTGCTGTCGAATGTGTACGTCCAATTAAACTGTAACAAAAAGTACACAGCAGTTGGCGTCGATGACTTCCAGCCATACATGAGTGAGTAAAAGAACAGTTATCAACTCTTCGAACTCGTTCATCATTCGCGTATTATACTCTCACTTCGATCTTTACACTACCCTGTGTCGGTCGAGTTGACCTGTGTTTATCTTCACTGTGACAGCACCCCTTTGAACACGATTGTAACCATACAACCAACAGATTACCACTGGCCCGTATATTTAACAGTGTTCAATATGTGAGAGACTGTTTACTTGTTCCAGTTACTGTCAATTTATTCTTACACTTAATGTTGCCTTGTGATATGTTTTGTTAATAATTACAGTTTTTGCGTTCTCTTGTCAGTGTGCAGTCTCTATTCACGGCTTCTGTTGTTTGCATACCCTACTAGTTATTACAATTCGTGTTCATTGCCAGCCAATAAAAATGCAGCATCTACATATCTTAGATTGTTTATTGATCTTTCATTAATGCTAAGTAATGGAATTTCTTTTAGAACGTCAAGGAGTAACGGCCAAGTTGGTCCTGCGTCTGTCTATAAGACCCTCTTATGATGGCGTCTCGTACAACCGTCAGTCCACTTCTACCTTCACTTGGTTCCAGAGATAGTACTTTTAATCTGACTTTTGTGTGTGTATGTGTGTAGATGTTAAATAGGAAAGTGGGTAGTGCGCATCCTTATCTCAAGCCTCTGTTATGATGAGTGTTTGTGGTGATTAATTCTTGCCACATCTTATTGTCACAGTTTGTTTCCAGTGTAAATTAATAATTGGTCTGATTACTTTTCTTTGTCTTATTTCTTTCTATTTCTTTAAGGCATTCAATTAATTAATCTAGATGGACTCATAAATATTAATGTGGACGTCCATATATTTTTTGGGCTCATATTCTTGTACAGAATATTGCTTCTCTTGTTTTTCTGCTCTGTGACAACCACACTGGTCTTTATTCAGTTGTTTAGTTTACTTTTTATTTTCTTCCCTTACTCGTTAGAGAAGTCACCCCTTTCCTCCCTTGCTTTGTAAAGCATATTTCTTCCCAGCAGTCAAATGTCACCAATGTAGCCTTTACCTTTGATCGATTGCTGTCTTTGAGGCATACAGGGTGAAACCGCATAGTGGTTTCAGAATCTTTTTCAATGCGTAGATAACACCTCTAGTGTGCCACTCACATTGCTGTTCCGCTTCGTGATCTGGTGACCTTTTCAAGTTCTTTAGCCTCACTCACTGCCTCAGTATTTATGTATGAGAGAAGGGTATTCGCTCATGTTGTTTAGACAATCCAATTGAACCACTGCTCGGGGTTTAGCCCCCACTGTGCTCAGTACTCACTGAGTCATGCATAAGCTAGGTAAACAGAGAGGAACGAAATAGTTTCCTCACTTTTCGTCAAGGCTGAGTAACTATTCGTCAAGGCTGAGTAACTATTCGTCTGAGATCGTGTCAGGTATCTCGAGAACTAAAAATTTATGTCAATAAGAAACTTCTTAGACTGCAAATCGGAATGGGCTGTTTTAGAAAAGAAGAACCTTACTATTAGAATGTCTAGAAAAAAATAATATAGAGCATTTCCTACTAAAATGTAGGAAGTATGAACAACAGATAAAACCAATATTAGATTATTTACAGGCATACATTTCATCCATAACTGTGGAACAGGTGTTGAGAATAGATAGACAATATAGTACAACAGTATATAACAAGATCTAAAACTAATATATAACTGTTCAAAAAAAGAAACGCAACTTTTTTGGTTTTACTTTTATAAAAGATATTCGCTGATTGGACATCAGTCAACCTATTGACTGTGTCCACCTGGTCATTAACTTCTCGTGGTTACCTGAATTGTACTCACCTCGTGATTCGTGAGGTCATGAAAGAGGTCAAGGTCAAAACAACATTTTTGACAATAACTCGTGACAGGTTCATGAGAATCCCGTGAAACTTACTGAACACAAAAGCCTCTGACCATATTATTGAATGAATATAAAAGATTGACGCTCCTCGAATAAATTCAATTGAAAATTCAATGCGCAAGTATGGCTCATTTCACTACAGAACAACGACTCATCATCATTGGACGTTTACAGACTGGACAGTCACAAAGTGTAGTGGCCAGACAATTTAATGTGGTTAGAAGCACCATTAGTTGCCTTTGGAGGCGATTTCAAGAAACTGGCTCAGTGGCAGACCGACCGCGCAGTGGAAGACCCAGAGTCACAACTCCCGCCGAAGACCGCTTCATACGGCAGCGTCACCTCAGGAATCGACTTGCATCTGCGTCCTCCACAGTCCAGTCAATGTCAGCAGCTCGTCGAATTTCAGATCAAACGGTCAGGAACCGGCTGCACGACTCTGGTCTTTGGCTAGAAGACCCTACAGAGGTCCTGTTCTTACGGACCGGCATCGCCAGAACCGACTGCAGTGGGCGAACCAGCATCGTCAATGGACCGTTGGGAATGATTGGAGACGGGTTTGGTTTAGTGATGAATCATTTTTTGTGCTCCAGCGACACGATAGACGGAGAAGAGTTTACCGCAGAGTCCATGAGCGCTATGCCCAGAGCAGCGTTGATGAGGCTCCTCCACATGGTGGTGGGGGTGTACTGATGTGGGGGGCGATCAACTTCATGAGAAGAAGTGACCTGGTGTAAATTGAAGGACGCCTGAATGCCCAACGATACGTCGCTGAAATTCTTCGTCCTCACGTCCTTCCACTTCTGGCTGCACGATGGTCAATTTTTCAGCAGGATAACGCTCGACCTCATGTGGCACAACTCACCACCCAGTTCCTCGCTGACAACAACGTCCAGACCATTCCGTGGCCAGGCATGTCATCAGACATGAACCCCATAGAACACTTATGGGATGAACTCGACAGACGACTCCGCCAGCGAGACGTGGCTCCAGCCAATCTCCGACAGTTGTCTCTTGCACTGCGGGAAGAGTGGGCAGCCATCCCACAACAGCAGATCCAACGGCTAATCGGATCCATGTCAAGGAGATGTTAAAATGTTTTGCGTTTCAAACAGTATATAAGTATCAATTATGGTGTGAATATAAGGGATAGTCTGATGGGGTACTCGTGTGGATGATGGCAGATAACTGGTGGATTGGGTATCATTCCCGACACCCCCAGGCTTACTCACTCCTGTTCACCTTGTTAACAACAGGACAGTTATGAGAGAATTTATGTTTGTCGTTTTTTGGGGGTTTGTTATGTTAATTGTTTGTTTGCTTTGAAAGGGGAGGGTGCTCACATACATGCATTCGCACAATTTTACAGTTTTGATTTACTATATTTGGACAAGGTGGAGGGGGAATGTCGTAAATTTATTTTGAGAGGAAGAGTCTTAGAAATAATGGTCCTGTTTAGAGTGGAGAATGGTGGTGAAAGCTCAGTGATAGAAAAGGGAGAGAGTAAATAGTTGCTTCACAGAGTGCTAGGGAGAGTAAGGACAGACTTATTTACGACAAATCGTTCCTCTCAATCTTCTCTTCACTCTCCCGGTCAAACAATTATTTTCCAGTTTCCAGACACACACCTGCGCTCACACCGATTTGGTGCTTCAAACACACAGACGCACGTGAATACAAACTATATTAAACAGATAGGGGAAATTTGGGCTTTGGGTATTCCAACACAGTACTAAATAAGTTTATGTTGTTTATTATCATTTAAAAATCAATCACAACAACTATCATGTGTTACAGGGAAAATATCATAAGTACAGAAAATACAAATAACAAGGTGGGGAGGGGGTGAAGAAGATTGGTATCGACTAAGCCCTTCCCGCTTATTAGACAAAGATAAACCCAGTCCAAAGATAGATATTTATCAGGAACATAGGTAATGTAACCCAACAGTGAATTTAATTACTCTGAAAGAGGTGTTACAATATTAGGTATGGGTGGTAGACAAAAATCCTGTTATTCCCAATTGTTCTTCCCTTTACTAAGCAAATGAAAAAAAAGGGGGGGGGGAGTTTAAACAGAGTTAACAAACTATCCAACTTAAAGGAACAAGACAGGGTATACAGAAAAATGTATTACCCGGTAGGCAAGTTAACAAATGGTTTGCAAAAAAAATAAATCTCCTGTCATTCATGCACGCTTGTGAGGGCCCACACTCATATATACTCACACACACTTACCGATTGCAGCATCAGGCAATCCATCGAATTATATAAACAGCAATTACACTCTTGACATATGAACATGTCTGGTACTTCGAAGTCCCGCCCCAGATGTAGCGAGGTTAGCTGATAGCAAATATTCCAACTTATCGCCGGACTTGAAGCCTAAGAGTTCTTGTGTTTTATTATATAAAAGGAGTCTATGGGATGGCACTAACACAGTTCGACACAGGGGTGAAAATGAAGTGGTCTCTTTAATTTCGCTGCTGGAGGTAAAATTCCTTCAAGGCGTGATGATAGCAACTGACCGGTAGGTTTTTAATCCAGTGAGGAAAAACTAGGCTCAGTCACAGTTCAGGTAAATAGGTACTCTCTCACAACAGAGCAGTAAATAAAATATCGCTACTGGCAACTGTTCATCTTCCAGTTTATCTAACAGATTGTAATTTAATGTGGTGGTTTATTTAAATGTTCTTGGGTAGGCTTTCTTTCATGTAATTATGATAGCTAGGCCGCATCGGACCGCCACAAGATTAAATTTAAAATGTTTCATCAATATATCTGGAAGTTTCATAACCGAGTCTGGAAGACTCTGTATGATTGCTTTATTGCTGGGATTGCAAAGGTGATCATTCTATAGAAAAAGATATAAAAACCATGACAACATAATCATACCGCAAAAATCAAATGATATTCTAACGCGCGATAAATTTACCGTTAAGACTATTATATACACTCGCGTATTTAATTATGTATTTGAGAAACCACGTCACGAGTCTAATGGTTAAAATACACATCTATATATATATAGGACTTAACTAAAATTTATTAATTACAAATTCCTTCGCGACTTTAAAAGTTACTTTAACATTTAAGCATCTATTATTTTTGGAAATATTATAATAGATATATCATTAAATTTACCACTGGAACTTTTGGGATGAGTTTAATTTAATAGATTTAAATAAACACAAAATCCAGTGAAATAAAATGAAAGCACTAGACCACTGATCACTTTAACAAATATATTATACCGTGCACAGAAAAAGAAATCACTCCAATGTAGCCACCAATTCAGATGGAAATCTAACAAAATTTCTACTATAGCTAGTGAATCTTAAATCTCTGGCGACCGAATGATAAAATGTCTTTCTTCGTGGTCTGTATATATCTAAAATGGAATGTAAGATGAGTGGGACATGTTAAAATTTGACACCTTTTTAGATCTCAGGAGACTTTCGGGGATCTGACCGCCAGACTAAAGAGATACGCCGCCCCTGGTCTTCCGTATCTCCGCTCGCTGCGTCCGCGTCGGCTTTCCCGTTCGTCATGATGGCGTCTGATACCGTCAATCAGAGCGAGACATTCTCTTTCGACTACGCTATAGTTCCGTTCAGCTTTATTTAATTTCCGACTGCCATAGGCAACTGGAAATAGCATGTTCGGGTTACTGTCATCGGCTTGAAGCAGTGTTGACCCGATGCCCTGACCTGACGCGTCGACCCGCAGTACAAAAGGTTTCTTGAGGTCAGGCAAACTCAAAATGGGGTATGCAGACAACTGTCCTTTCAAAGTGCTGTACGCGTTTTCGCACTTTTGATCCCAAATGACCTTATCAGGACAACCTTTCTTTGTGAGGTCAGTCAGAGGTGCTGTCAGTCCGTTGAAGTTCTGGATGTATTTCTGATAGTATGCACATAGTGATAGGAACGACCGAGTGTCTTTCTTGGTTCGGGGCCTTTTAGCTGCAATTATTTTCTCCACGTTCTTCTTAACGGGCCAACTACAGCCGTGAGAAATAGTATGCCCCAGGAAGTCCAACTTTTCAAACCCGATGAGACATTTGCTAGGTCTGGCTGTGAGACCAGTTTCCTGTAGTCTCCCGAGGAGCATAGCAACCGTAGCAATATGTTCTTCGTAGGTTTCCGATGCAATTAATATGTCATCCATGAAATTATGGATATGGGGACTTTGCAAAGGTTCTAGAAGCTTCCTCATCATCCTGGTGAACACTCCTGGTGCGTTATGCAATCCGAACGGCATCACATTAAATGTGTAATGTCCTTCACTAGTGCTGAAAGCTAACAAAGGTTTAATTTCCTCCTTGACTGGTATTTGATAATAACCTTTACTGAGGTCAATCTTGGAGAAAATCTTTGCTTTGCTGAGCTTGGTGAACAACTCAGAAACAGTTTGGAGAGGTTCGGGCTGAAATTCCGTAACAGCGTTTAGCAGCCGGTAATCTATACACAGCCGAACCTCTTTATTGGGCTTCTGCAACAGCACTACACTCGAACTGTAAGGAGATGTAGACTCACTGATAATTCCTGCCTGACGCAGCTTGTCTATTTCTCCGCGAAGTGCATCAGCTTTAGCGTACGGGATGGGGTAAACTCTGGTTCGAACAGGGGTCTCGTTTGTTAATTTCATATCAAATTCGATGAGATTTGTTCGACCAGGTACATCCGTTAAGACTGCACTGTACTGTTTTAGTAGCGCCCTGGTTTCTGTTTGTTGTTCTGGTGAGAGATTGTCGCCGAACTTGACATCTTTAAAGGATTCTGTGGGTTGCAATGGGTACTCCATGCAACCATCATCATCTTCCTCGTCTTCCGTTGCTGTGGCGACAGCCAGGAGATGCTCGGAGGATGGCACCGGTCTTTCCAAATATTTCTTAAGCAGATTTAAGTGGAAGACCTTCTCCTTTCCTTTGATGGAGATCTTGTAATTGGTACGTGAGATCTTTTTAAGGACGGTAAACGGCCCTTGCCATCCGATGCGCAGTTTATTGCTTCCGGTTGGAAGTAGCAACAAAACTCTTTCCCCTGGTTGGAGCTTTCTGTCTTTTGCAGCTTTATTGTATCTTTTAGCATGTTTAGCACGGGCTTTCTTAATGGTGGTGTTAGCTAGATCCCATCCTAGCTTTAACCTTTCCTTGAGCTCAGATACATACTTGCTTGCAGAGACGACTGTCTCGTCAGCCTTTTGGTCTGTCAGGGACCGAAGTAAGGCTTCTAGTGGCCCCTTTATAGGTCTGCCAAATAAAAGTGTAGCTGGCTCAAAACCCGTAGACGCTTGGGGTACCTCTCGGTAGGCGAATAAGGCAGCCGATATATATAGGTCCAGTCTTCCGGTTTCTCCTGACCCAGCTTACGTAACATGGTGGTGAGGCTGCCATTAAAACGTTCCACGAGCCCATTTCCGGCCGGATGGTAGGGACTTGTGTGGATATGTTTGTCCCTCAAGATCTTAAAGATCTCCTCCATTAACAGGCTACGGAATTGGGATCCATTGTCCGTCAAAACTTGTTGAGGGAATCCCAACCCCTTCAGTTTTTGTCATTCGGCAACAAATTTGGCGCAGGCTCCCTCTCCTTCTTGGTTTGCCCTCTTGTGGTTACCGCTTCTTTCTTCTCTGCTCTATCCTGTGCTTCTTTCCTCTCTGCTCTCTCTTTTTCTTCCTTCCTCTCAGCTTCTGCTCTCTGTTGCTCCGCGTCATACGTTTCAAGTTCCCTGTTGACAAACAGGTTCGCGGCTTCTCCTTCTAATCCTGAGTCCTTCGCCTCCTGTCTCAAAATGGATCTTATCCTAATTCTCTCTGCCATGCCAAAGAACTGGATGCTTCTAAGACTAGAGAGTAGTAAGAAAGAACAAGAAGGAAAAAAAACTTAAAGCCGCTACGAGAAAAAAGACACAAAGTATAAATTTACTTGTGTTACCTCCTACTAGAAATGTGCAAACTTATCGCTGCTATTATTGTCACTTAAGACTCTTAACGCAAGCGACTATGCCACGTTAAAATGGTAAGTTACACTAGAAAAGAATCTACTTTTACTAACAGTAGAGAAAGATTTATATTAAAACAATTTAAAAGGAAAAAAAACATTTTCCCTAAAGTTTTAATTCTCCGTCACAAAACTCCGCCCCTGAAATCAGTTTATGAGAAGAGACGTGTTAACTAAACTTAAAGAAGTCAGAACAAGGCGCCTTTAGCTAAGTTCAACTCTTTTTAACTTCAAAAACCTTTAGTGACTGTAAAAACAATCACGCAATCCCAGCAACTCTTATAAAGAAAAAAATTTAATTTTCTCTGCCAGAGGATAATTTAGCTAACCGAATTTATCATTATCCGTACTTTCTACTGCTGTGGAAAGAAAACAACCTGTAAATATGCTGTGTGGACAACCCAAATACTAAAAGGCGTTGTCTAGGGGTGTAATTAATTTTATTTATTTCCCTAATTCACAAAGACAGATCATTCACATTATTAGACAAAGATAAACCCAGTCCAAAGATAGATATTTATCAGGAACATAGGTAATGTAACCCAACAGTGAATTTAATTACTCTGAAAGAGGTGTTACAATATTAGGTATGGGTGGTAGACAAAAATCCTGTTATTCCCAATTGTTCTTCCCTTTACTAAGCAAATGAAAAGGGAGGGGGGGGGGGGTTTAAACAGAGTTAACAAACTATCCCACTTAAAGGAACAAGGCAGGGTATACAGAAAAATGTATTACCCGGTAGGCAAGTTAACAAATGGTTTGCAAAAAAATTTAATCTCCTATCATTCATGCACGCTTGTGAGGGCCCACACTCATATATACTCACACACACTTACCGATTGCAGCATCAGGCAATCCATAGAATTATATAAACAGCAATTACACTCTTGACATATGAACATGTCTGGTACTTCGAAGTCCCGCCCCAGATGTAGCGAGGTTAGCTGATAGCAAATATTCCCACTTATCGCCGGACTTGAAAAGTGGTCTCTTTAATTTCGCTGCTGGAGGTAAAATTCCTTCAAGGCGTGATGATAGCAACTGACCGGTAGGTTTTTAATCCAGTGAGGAAAAACTAGGCTCAGTCACAGTTCAGGTAAATAGGTACTCTCTCACAACAAAGCAGTAAATAAAATATCGCTACTGGCAACTGTTCATCTTCCAGTTTATCTAACAGATTGTAATTTAATTTGGTGGTTTATTTAAATGTTCTTGAGTAGGCTTTCTTTCATGTAATTATGATAGCTAGGCCGCATCGGACCGCCACAAGATTAAATTTAAAATGTTTCATCAATATATCTGGAAGTTTCAGAACCGAGTCTGGAAGACTCTGTATGATTGCTTTATTGCTGGGATTGCAAAGGTGATCATTCTATAGAAAAAGATATAAAAACCATGACAACATAATCATACCGCAAAAATCAAATGATATTCTAACGCGCGATAAATTTACTGTTAAGACTATTACAGTTGACATTCAAAAATCCGGCCATCGATAATCCGGTTCCTTCAGATTTCCGGCATGGATTTCGGAGCGCATTTTTAAATTTAACGCGTTGGCGCGCCACTGTTTTCTGGAGCAGTTTATGTTTTGATGCAGCTGTTGGGTCTTGCTTGTACGTGTTAACAGGCATTCCTGCTCATTCCTTCTCATTTTATCATTTATTTGCTGCTGTTTAGCCCCATTATGGATTCAGCAAATAAAAGAAGTGGTGTAAAACGTAAACATCGTGCATTGTCGATCGCAGATAAAGTGTACAGGTAGTCATTTTCTGTTAAATATATACAGAATATATAACCATAAAAAATCCGGCATTTTAAAAAATCCGGCACTCCTCAGGTCCGGAGGTTGCCGGATTTTTGAATGTCTACTGTATATACACTCGCGTATTTAATTATGTATTTGAGAAACCACGTCACGAGTCTAATGGTTAAAATACACATCTATATATATATAGGACTTAACTAAAATTTATTAATTACAAATTCCTTCGCGACTTTAAAAGTTACTTTAACATTTAAGCATCTATTATTTTTGGAAATATTATAATAGATATATCATTAAATTTACCACTGGAACTTTTGGGATGAGTTTAATTTAATAGATTTAAATAAACACAAAATCCAGTGAAATAAAAGCACTAGACCACTGATCACTTTAACAAATATATTATACCGTGCACAGAAAAAGAAATCACTCCAATGTAGCCACCAATTCAGATGGAAATCTAACAAAATTTCTACTATAGCTAGTGAATCTTAAATCTCTGGCGACCGAATGATAAAATGTCTTTCTTCGTGGTCTGTATATATCTAAAATGGAATGTAAGATGAGTGGGACATGTTAAAATTTGACACCTTTTTAGATCTCAGGAGACTTTCGGGGATCTGACCGCCAGACTAAAGAGATACGCCGCCCCTGGTCTTCCGTATCTCCGCTCGCTGCGTCCGCGTCGGCTTTCCCGTTCGCGTCCACTGCGATCGGTTCTGTGGTTAACACCGAGATGCGAAATACCGGCAAGAAACTTGCGTCGCTCGTTTCAGGGACCACTACTGCCTTTGATAGCGCCGCTAGTCTTTTCTGAGATCCCTCAGTGCCTGTTTGATCGTGTGCCGCTACTTTCTGTTTGATTCTGGCACCGCCCCCACTGGCCAAGTTAATGAAAATAACTGCATATGATTGCTCAAGAGATATCCGTGGGCGTGATTTAACCTCTCCTTAAATCAATGCGATGACCAGAATGTACGGTAGATAAACTGTCCACATATTAATCAGCAAACGTGTTGACAATCTGCGTGGAAAGGTTTCATGCTAATGAGTCCAGGTGGAAAAAAAACCGTTTGACGAAAAGTTACCACAATATTCGGGGCCACTGATGTTATCCGAAGGGGTCGTTACGAAGGGTCGTACCATATCATACAACAATTCAGGGTCAGCTGAGTTCGTCTGTCACAAGGGAGAAGATGCTATATTTGGATACCAGAAATCAGATTTTATTACAGTTGACATTAAAAAATCCGGCAACCTCCGGACCTGAGGAGTGCCGGATTTTTGAAAATGCCGGATTTTTTATGGTTATATATATGCTGTATATATTTAACAGATAATGACTGGTGTACAGTCCTTTAAAGAAAGAAAATTAAAAACTAAATGAAAAGCAAATGAAATTTTAATGTTCATCAACTAAATAAAACAGTTCTACAGAATTTTAGTTCAACTGAATAAAATAGTTCTACAGAAAACAGTGGCGCGCCAACGCGGTAAATTTAAAATTGCGCTCCGAAATCCATGCCGGAAATCTGAAGGAACCGGATTATCGATAGCCGGATTTTTGAATGTAAACTGTATCTTGAATTTTCTACGCTGTATATTCTAATTATAACCTAACAAGGGTAGAACGGGATACTTTGTCTTTAAAATAGGGTGACCATATCGTTTAATGCAAAAAGGAGGACAAGAGAGGACACTTTAATGAAAAAGTAGGACATATTTATTGTAATTAATAAATGACAGTGAAACTTATCTTTTACATACCAAACAATAAGTTCATGAAATCACCTTGATTTTGTTACTACTGATATATTAAGATGATAAACACATCAGTGCTCATATTGAGCAATGCTGTTTCTTCCATTGTTTCAAAAAGTGTATCCGTCGGATGATTTATAGTCACTGAAATGGTACTAGCAGTAGTTCTGGTTCTGGCGGGTGCAAATTTCTGAATAATGAAGAACATTGTGAAGCACGTTACATTTATTTGAAACTCCTGTGATGTTTCATAGTATGAAAATGAAAAGGGACTTCTGCAGCAGTAGCTTTTTCTGTTCCAGGCTTGCTTCTTTTGTTTAAAAAAAATGTCAGATTTGACTGCAAACTTTCAGACAGAAGTGCTGTCTTAAGGCTTTTATATTTTCTTTTCTTGCGTGAGTACGTTTGTGTTTCTTCTCTTTTAAACAGCAGCGCCTTTATTTGCAACTGACCCACATGTGCCACCTCTGCACAAGAACATTCTGCTTTTGAACTTTGCCGACCTCTGGCAACGTATAGAAATGTCTTTTTTCAATTCGTCTGCGAATAAACACTTCCATTTTCAAAAATGTAATATCAGAAGTGGAAACGCTGCTAATTGCCGATGTAATTAGTCGAGTAGCCAACTTCTGAATTCTAAATTTAACGCTACTCTGTTACCAATAGAGAAAATCTCACATGTTTACGTGGGGTACCGCCAGAGTGAAGATAAAACGTGTGACCGTGCAATGGCTGCATGCTTCGTCTGCAGCATTGCTTCCGATAATATATAGCTTAACATTATAAAACAGAAAGCTAACATATAATAGGGATTTAGTGAACAATACAACAAGGCTTCATGCTCAGACGGGAGCATTGTTTTAGATAATGTAGTCAAATATAATAAAACAAGAAAGCTAATTTAAAACGTGCAAACGAGAATGTACATTGATATTTTGTCTCATTTAATAATTACAAACTAAAGTTCGCTGCACAATTAGTTGACCAGGATGTCAGGGGCTGTCAATCGTCCAATTGTGGACGCTTAACCACAACAACAGAGGTCGCTAGTGTTGTTTGGTAGAATCAAGTGCGGGTCACTTCGTTCTGCACATCTGTACATTTTATGCTATTGGCATACGTAAACTGACAGCTACTCTAAGTTAACGATGGTTCTTACACTCGTAACCAAAAACTAAGACAAAACAATGTAATTTTGGACTGACATATATATATATATATATATATATATATATATATATATATATATATATATATATATATATATATATATATAATATATATATATATATATATATATATATATATATATATATAAGGAAAAATGTCTTTCGCGCTGTTAGCTGATAACTCGAGAACGGCTGAACGAATTTTGATGCGGTTTTCACCAGCGTATTGGACATTTCTCAGGGAAGGTCTTAGTGTATATATCGTTATGGTACGGCGTCAGGAGGCTGAGCAGTGAATTTTTCTTCACTCCATTCATTTTTAAATGAATTCATTTTTTGAATTAAGTCTCTTAATTCATTCTTATCTCAAGGGGCAAGGGATGTAACTTACAAACTATATAAATCATAATGTTTATTTAAATTTAGAAGAAGTGCGTTGCTTTCTGTTGTGTACGTTTTTTAAACCAGGGTTTTTAACAAGGAAACTTTAAATAATACTCAGCTTTGTAGAGCAGTTACTTAAATTTACAGTGTTATGCTTTCTGTTATGACAATTTTATAAATCGGGATCCCTGACAAGAAAATTTTGATTAATTCTCAGCTATGTTTGTGCTACAAGATTTGTGTATGATCTAGAAGATTCCCGAACTCCATTCATTCTGAAAATCGTTTTGATGTGTGTGCGATGAGTAACATTTTTTTTTTTTTAAAGAATTTTTTTTTCAACTGGAAACAATCCTAATGTCTTTAAAATGATTCGATAGCAATTTAAATAGATAGACAGACAGACAGACGGACGGACATACAGACAGATAGATAGATAGACGGGACGGATGGGACATACGGGACGGACGGGACATACGGGACGGACGGGACATACGGGACGGACGGGACAGACGTCCCATACGGGACACGTTTTGTATTTGTGTATGTGTGTGTGATGAGTACATTATTTTACTTAAATTTACAGTGCGATGCTTTCTGTTATGAACATTTTGTAAATCTGGATCCCTGACAAGAAAAGTTTGATTAATTCTCAGCTATGTTTGTGCTACAAGATTTGTGTATGTTCTAGAAGATTCCCGAACTCCATTCATTCTTAAGGGACGTAAAAACAACGGTTAACGCCCTTAGCTTAGAAATTATATAAGCTATAAATTGTATCCTTTTTCGTTAAACTTAGAAGAAGTGCGTTGATTTCTGTTATGTAAGTTTTCTAAATCACGATTCCTAACAAGGAAAGTTTGAATAGTACTCAGCTGTGTAGAGCTTTTACTTAAATTCACAGTGCGTTGCTTTCATTATGCATATTTTTTACATCAGGATTCCTGAACAATGTTTAATTTTTAAATGTGCTACGGGAATTGCTCTCATGCTTCAAGAGGGTTCAAGAGGAAAGAGAACACAGTGGCAGTCTTTTTTGGATGTCGCTAGAGCATATGATGAATGCTGGAGAGATGGAGCTCTTTACAAAATGAAAAAGATTGGCATTACTGGTAAAACCTATAGGTATCTAGAAAACTTTTTACAGGACAGGTATTTTGCTGTACATGTGAACAATGATAAGTCAGAAATATATGAACAACAGAATGGGATTCCTCAGGGATCAGTGATTTCACCTTCAATTTTCACTATAGCTGTAAATGATTTAGCAGATGAATTTAACGACATTAAGAATGCAGTATCACAATTTGCAGATGACTGTGCCATTTGGCGATCTGGAAAAAACTTGGACCATGTTTACCAAAAGCTTCAAAAACAAATAGACAAAGTTTCAGAGTGGATGAAAAGTTGGGGCTTCCAAATTAATGTAAACAAAACAGTACGTATGATATTCAGCAACGGAAATTACAAAAAATAATAACCAAATCAAAATAACCATTAAAGGACAGAAAATATGTACCTCCTCAACAACAAGATTTATGGGCATAACTTTAGATAAACAACTAAATTAGAATAAACATATAGACAATTTAGTAGAAAGCTGTAAAAAGGTAAAGGAACCCGTTACACGCCCATTGAGGCATATTGGGAATATGGTGTTAGGCCCATATTATCTTGACCGTCGGCACACTAGGGGTGATATGGTCGGCATCACGCCGGCCGCCTTAACCTTCCCAGAGTTGCTCTGGTACCCATTTGGGGCTGGGTCAACCCAGGAGCCCTTTGTGGCCTAAAAAATCCCACCTCATCTGGGGATCGAACCATAGACCACTGCGCTAGGAAGCCAGAGCACTAACCACTATGCTACCGCGTCTCCTAGAGAGCTGTAGGGGACCCCTAAATATACTGAGGATAGTAAAAGGTAATGGATGGGGGGGGGGGCTAACAATAAAATAATGCTTATGTTCTACAAGTCTTTCATCAGGGGGAAACTATGACTCAGCTGCAGCTTCTAACAAAGCAAAACTAGACAGAATTCAAAATGCAGCCATGAGAACCATTACAGGTGCATTTATATCAACAGTAGAAGCACTAGAAGTAGCTCTTCGCATACCGCCCCTTGGTCTAAGACGGAAAGAACTAAGATTAAATTATTGGAGTAAAGTAGCACAAGAAGTGACCCACCCAGCACATAAAGCATTTGTCAAAAACCAACCAAGTGCATGGGACGTCCCCTTAAATAAAGATAGATATCCAACAGGGTGGAGAACTATAGAAGATCTAACGCAGTTCAAAGAACTGTCAAACACAATTAAAAATAGTAATAAATATAGAAGCAAAATACCACCCTGGGAACTAAAAACACCAATCATAGACTACTCATTACTGAAAAGATCAAACAAAACATAGAAGATAAGGAAGCCAAAATGATAAGTAAAAAGTTCATAGATCAACTAACAAAACAAAGTCTGGCCGTCTACACTGATGGATCCAAGGGTGATAGTGGGCAACTAGGTGCAGGAGTAGTAATACCACAGTGGGGAATTAAAAAGAGCTACAGTGTAATTGAAGGAGCTTCGATTTTTACCGCAGAGATGGTAGCAATTATAAAAAGTTTAGAAATAATTGAAGATAACCCACCAGAAGCTGTTACGATATTTACATACTCACTATCATCACTACAACACTAGAACACCCAGGTAAATGTAGCCGGCCAAACATAGAGGAAGAAATTCTAGCAATTAATACATCACTAGGGAACAGAGAATGTAGTGTGAGGCTAGTGTGGGTTCCAGCACACATAGGTATAGCTGGTAACGAGTTGGCAGATTGTCGTACTGATAGGTTATGAGTTATTTTTGGCCCGTCTGAGTAGAGTGGATGGTGATAAGTACGTGAGAAAGGTGTGAGAAATAGATGTCACGGGTGGTAGTTTAAGGAAAAAGATATGTCTCTAGAATGAGTAAGTTTCTCTATTCCAGCCTATCTACACGACTATAATTTAGTACAAGACAACCTTGCCCTCCTCATACATATAAATATAAGTTTAACTACACACACACAGCTATGTGACAAAAAGACACACAAAGGTGAAAAACTACGGTTACTTGGGTATGGGTCTGACCAACACACAAAGGTAAGTTTCTTTGTTGCTTATTATCATTAAACTTGACAACACCAATATCTAAAGAAAGATCAAACAAAAAAAAAACAGATTTACATACATATGAAATAGCAGAATAAATGCCCTCCCCCTATGGAGAAAGGGAAGCCGCGGTAGCATAGTGGTTAGTGCACTGGCTTACTAGCTCAGAGGTCTATGGTTCGATCCCCAGATGAGGTTGGATTTTTTTAGGCCGCAAACGGCTCCTGGGTCGACCCAGCCCCAACTGGGTACCACAGCAACTCTGGGAAGGTTAAGGCGGCCGGCGTGATGCTGACCACATCCCCCCTAGTTTGCCGATGGTCAAGAAAATATGGGTCCAACACCATATTCCCAATATGCCTTAATGAGCGTGTAACGGGGGGGGGGGGGGATCCTTATGGAGAAAAGAACCCAAAAAGTTAATAACCCAAAGGTCGAAGGTTCGCACTATGTTACAGTAAAATAAGCAAGTTCCTACTATATGCTACCCAGTAAAGTAAACAAGTTTAAGCAAATCCAAATGTTGGTAAATTCCCCGTAACAAAGAAAAATATTCACTCTCTTTTTCATACAGTGGCCACTCAATCACTCCTACCTACTCTTGTGGATATCCCATAAAATTACAATTTTTCCTGAATATATATAGAAAGTCAGGTTCACTTCCCAAATTGGCCCCAGTCCATCCTCTAACAAATAAAGACTAGTGAGGTGAACGCCGAATCTGGTGTGCGTTTTTCCTGGATGAACAAAATGTCACCGTCAATAGTTGATGTAGGAAGTGCTCTTGGGGTTCGCAGTTAAAAGAAAAAAATACGTCCAGTATTGGGAAAAATCTGGTTGCTAAACAAATGTTACAATTGATAAATGATGATAATCCATCGGCTGACTCTATGTTAGAGTGCCGATTCTGAAACAGAGTAAATTTCTGGATGCTTCGCTTGAATACGACTGTCAGAAATCGGGAATAAATGTTATTTTGTGTACAACCCAGTGGGCTGATAAAATTGAAACAATATTGCTGGGTTTGTGTCACGAAATGGAGTTAGGACTAGAGACTGTCTACATATAGTGACAAGACACTAGTGAGAAGGAAGACTGGAAAAATTAGATTTTTGAAGAAAATGATAGTGCATATGTGAGAGTGAAACTATTGGCCCCGAGGTTGAGAACCTAGATTTGACTCTTTCCTCGCCATTTCGGACATTTCTGCTGGCTATAGTTTCGAACCACCTCTAACTACCCTATGGGGATAAGGTTCAATTAAGATTCACAAACACCAAGATACAGACAACATATCATGACAACAGTCATGAAATGACTGATGCCAGCTACAATTTATACAAGTTTATTATACACCTATAAACAAACAAACATATGCATGTCCCATACATAAAGTGCGAGGGTGCACACCTGAAAAACAACAATCAAGCACAGTTAAAAAATGCATCAACCCCAACCCTTCTCCCTCAAAAAGGCAACCTGTATGGGGACAGAAGTTTGGATTAGACAAAATTAAACCACACTGCACTTGGTGGGGTCTCAGATGTCGAGCCTCCACTTCCACAAACTATTCTAAATTAAATGTTAAGTGCACAGTCAGCTGGAACTACTATGAAGTGTCTATGCCAACTCTGCACAGACCTCGTTTCCGCACAGCCTATCCTGAAATCTCCCGAACACTGCTACACAATTAACTCTTCTAGAAAAACGTCAGCAGCTGTCATCTGCTATACTTGGGACAACTGCGATGACTTCTGTGGAGAGTATGGTCACCCTCTCTCTCTCCACCATTCTGGAACTGATGACTAAGGTTTAAAAAGAACCCCACTGGATTCTGGAAATTGGAATAGGTAGCTGGTTTCTCCAAACACCTCTGGAGTTACCTGCCCTCGCCCTCCTATGGGTTCAGGCCTTCGGCGTTATTATGGCCGGGACGAAGTGAAATAATTACGACAACGCTGGCAGCATGCCAATTTTGCGTGTGTAACAGAACGAGCTTAGCGCTCATGGATTTTCCCACGAATGCTATTTCCACTAGAGAAATGTCTTCCCCTGCCTGGAAAAACGGGTTTGTTCTCTTTTCTTCGTCCTCCTCTGGCAAGATCTCAAACCCTGCGTCTGAGATGCCAATCTTTTTGCCGGGAGGAAGTTATTGCAACTTCCGCTCTGCCCCCTCAAAAAGCCGCGCTACCTGCTGTTAGACAAAAAAACACAACAGCTAAACAACACGTAAATAATACATTTCTAATAACATATAACTCCCCTACTCTCCCCCGTTAGCCTATTACCATACAAAATCATGCCAACAAAGTCCGCTCCCCCACTGAGCTCCCTTCTCTCCCATCTCTACCTGAGCCCAAAATAAACAATGGCTGACCCAGATCGTCTGACCTAGGGTTCTGCCTGACTGGTTACAACCACAACCGTTTTTCACCCTGAGGACTGACCTGTCCAAAAATACTAAGGCCCACTTCTCACTAGTGTCTTGTCACTATATGTAGACAGTCTCTAGTCCTAACTCCATTTCGTGACAGTTTGGTAAGTCCAGCTAAATTACTTTTAGTGTCAGAACTGTTCTCGTGTATCTTTGGCGCGTACGCTTATAATGAAGATCGGTACCGCTCAAACCAATTTGAGGCACATGTAACTAACAGTAAAATTTCCCAGACCAAAAACAAACAAAAGAAAAGACCGATGGACGCACTTGTGATCAGGTCTGCGAAGAATATAAGAACATTTATATTTTAAACAATGCTACTGTCCTATGAAACTATATTCACACAGACGGGGACAAGACGATCTCTTATTCACTCCGTCAGTCCTGATTAAATTTAAAAGGCACATGATGTTTTCCTTTACGCCTACACGGCCAGACTTCTCTAGAGCTGAGTTTTAGGTCGGATGCAGTTATGCAACTCTCCCGCCCCTGCTCGCGCTTAACGATCAGCGTACAATGTCAATTATCACAAACTATCGCCGGTCGTTAAAGTATCTATTAATTGGGTCGACGTCTGATAGTTTAGTCGTATGATATTAAATAATAGGCACTTATAATAAATACGCGCAATGAAATAAAACGTGAATTCTTTTCTGTCACTATCAGTCGCGCCTAGCATATAAACCAGTCAGATAAAACCGTCTCTTCTTGTGTGAGAAAGCGTGTGGTGAAAATTAACATTATAACTGAACATCTGGTATGAAATAGCTACGCGTTATTTTATTTCCCTAGTATTAACAGCTAGAAAATCTAAGTGAATTATAATGGTAAAAGCTAACACTTTTAATTGGTAAAAGTTAACACTTTTAAACACGTAAGCACTAATTGTTCTTACCAGAAATCAGAATGAAAAATCCCCACGAATTGCTAATAACACATTTAGCAAAATGGTTCTAGAAGTTCTTAGACTATCCAAAAATTCTGAGTGACAACTGATAGCAGGTTTAAGAAAACACAGTTTATATATCATTATATTTCTCTGATCTATCGATGATGTTACTTTTCGCGTTACTATGTGTAACGAAGATTCAGAAACAGTTACAAGATAAAGGCTTTATGGTCGGTCTTCCGTCGAGCGCTTTCGACCGGCATTAAAGACTTATTAAGTAAAACGGGTTTTCTCTGTACGAATGCCCGCTTCTGAAGATCAAAGAGCCCAGGAGTTTCTGACTTCCCATGAGTACGAACTTCAAAAGATTCTATGTTTTTTCACGTGCGGTCTGTCAGGTATCGTATGATTGACAGATAAGCTTCGCGTGAGAAGACGAGATAAACAAACCTGATTCGCTACCAGTTTTGACGGGCAGGTCACGAAAGTTTGTAAACACTTCGTTTGTTTATGTTCAAAGAAAAGAGGCGTGAGGAAAAAGTACGCTTGTGTAAGTAAACACAGGCAGAAAATGCATGGTTTTGCCAGCAAATCATAGAACGCTACGAGATTACAAAAGACTGTCAGATTACTGTAGGCTCTTTTTCCATTATACGTCACACAGACCAGAACGCCAAGAATGAAAGAATAAGTAAAAACAATATAAGAGCAGGACTGGGAAAGTCGGAGATCAAGAGCCATGTGAAGCTAACTATAAACGAGGAATGGAAGACAACATGGAAGAACAGTAGAAAAGGCAGACATGCGTTCAAACTGCTTAAAGAACCAACAAGGACGTGCCAGGTCAGAAAAGAATTAAAGATACCATCGAACAAAAAACTGTGGCGTCTCCGTCTCGGTGCAGCATACTTCATGATAGAGGACCACACTGCCAAGAATGTCAGGAAGAAAATGACATAGACCACCACCTGATCCACTGTAGAAAATATGATCAACAGAGGCTAGAATTAAAAACATACTTTAGAAATAACAATATAGACATGACAGGGGATAAGGTGTTAAGTATAGATGCCCCAGGGGAAGCCCAGTCAATACTTAAACGATATATACATTAAAAAAAGGAAAACATAAAAGGTTAGTAACAATGGCAATATCAAACCATAACAAAAATGATACTTCAGAAAAGACATTCAACCAAATAGACATTAAGCAACAAAAACTAACAAATCATTTTTAAAAAGCCCAGAAAAATTAGCAAACCTATTAACTACTCATAGGTCAAGGAAAGACAAAGAGATTTAACAAAACAAAAAACAAACAAACACTAATACAAATTAAAACCAAGTGCAAAGGACAATAGTTATCTATATACAATACAAACTGAAAATAAAATGACAAATACTAATATGAATTAAAACCAGCAACTGCAAAAGACAATAGTTATTTAAACTTAATACAGAATTAGTAAATAACATGACACTAAATACCCCAATTATAACCAATTTTCAGGTTGAACAGAGTAGACCAAGATGGAACGAGAAGAAGCAATAATGGTCAGCTGTTAAGTGCCCGCTCTCCACCCATCACCTTTTCAAAACAACAACAACTCTCATGCTTTATATTTTATTCTGCAAAAATGGTTTTGTTTTAGAAGAAGCGCACAACTTTTTTGAGGGAAATTATTACTTTATTTTATTTAGTACTATTCTCCTTCCTTTTTATGTTTAAGTATGCAAGTGAAACTACGCGTGTGTGGTTTTATATGTAATGTATCCCCTTATAGCCTTATTTTATAGAGGAAAGGGCATTAGTACTGTACATGCATACATTTCAATACATAAGAGCGTGTGTGTGGAGCTATGTATGTGCATGAATGCAAATGTATGTATGTCACAATATATATGTTCGCCGAAATATCAGGTTGGTCACGCTGTGAGTGACAACATTGATATAATGAAAAACCCGTTTGGTCAGCTGACCGGAAGGGAATTAGAAACAAATTCTGGCGCAAAAGGTAGTTGAGTTCTGGCTACTGTCCGGGCATTGTTGTTCATTGATAGTGTGATGGGGTGGGCGAGATGATGATGATGATTATATTGTGATATGTTTGATCACTCTCTTTTCACACTCGCACCGACCCAAACAACAATAAAACTCTTGATTCTAGAGGCAGGGGCTGTATTGATTTGGCCGCATAAACAACACTCGCGATTATTTGCTTTAGAAGGGCCGAAAACAGAAATATACACAACTATTTCTAGAGCAAAAACACAATTCTACACCACAACTTAATTTTAAGGCATTATTATGGCCTTTTCATCAATCTTGAAGACTTTTTACATCTCAGCATGCTTCGCGCACTTCTAAAATACATGGGCGATAAATCTGCCCAAAAACAGGTAGGGGGCGGGCGTCTCCTTTTCGGCCCCATCACAATAGTGCTTGTCATTTCTTCGTGCGGTGAGGATTAGTTTGCATAATTCTAGAGTGGTGGTGTAGTTTCTAGTGGAATTTCCATAGACCATCGATGATGAGTCATTTGTGATTAAGTATTGCTTTATCATAGTACAGGACTTAGCCGATGAGCGAAAGTCATTGTAATGTGCAATGAATCGAGACATGTCAGTGGGTATGACACTGATAGATTGAGTTGTCATTAGGCAAGTGGTATTGGCATTTGTATTTATATGCATTTCATATTTGTTGATGGCCGTGTGTGGCTTTTTTTTTGTGTGCAGTCTTAATAAAAGGGAAATTACCTGTTAAGAGGTGTTAAACTTATTCATTGTCAGCTAGCTTGTGCTGTGGTCATATCGTTAGATGATGAGCCAGTGATTAGATAATTGTCAGCAGTCCATGAGACTGGCAAGGTGATTCTCCACGAAGGCAAGGTGGAGAATAGACCAGTCCTGTGTTGAGGGACACTGGGTGCACCACAATTGGGGTGCATCGGTGGTGTATCGAAGACTACTGCCTTACAGGCAAAACTGTAAAGTGCACCACGTTCGGGGGCAAAGTCGAGTCTTTCCCCCAGGCGAGTATTAATGTGGACACTCCGTTCCTCTCGGGTAGAGTGAACGCGTTCGTCCTTGAGGACCTGATTGCCGATTTAATCGTCGGCAATGTACGGGGAGTGCACAAGGCCATGGGTGAGGATGGAACAGTGGCCCAACAACTCCAGAGTTCCGTATCGGATGACCAGAAGGTTCATCGCAGACGTGGTTCACGGCAAGTACCAAATGACATGATTAGGAGCAGTAGGAACTTATACGAGGGTCCGAAAGCTAGTGATCGCACAGTTTGGATGCGTAACGTTCCCCTGAGTGCTAGTTGGCGCACACTCAGAAGAGTGTTTGATGAGGTCGCGCCGGTTATATTTGTGGAGGTATTGTCGTTGCGCGACAATACCAAAATGGCACGGGTGACTTTTGCGAATAGGTGGGGTGCGCGTGATGCAGTCAGGTGGAAGCACATGTCGTTGCTTCATAACCACCTGCTGATAGTTCAGCAATAGCTAGGGTTAGGTTTCGGGTTTGTGTTCAGTAAGATGTTTCGGTTGACGCGAACCGAACCTTAGAGTCTGACCCACGCCCCCAGTTCCATTTTGATATGAATATGAGTGTTTTGTAAACGTGTAAATATTGTGTGATGCCTTGTGATGCATATTTATGCTGTAATATGTTATGCATTGCAATGTATGTATGATGATGCCATAAAGGCAGTGTGTTAGGCAGTTACATTGAACGTATGTTTAAACCATGTTATAATATAATGTATATTTATAGCGTGTAGAAAGGATTGTTTATACTATGAAATTGGTTACTATTGTTGATGGTTAGATATGAATAACTAAAATGTAACATATGTTGTGGT
Organism: Oreohelix idahoensis; assembly: GCA_024509875.1. Lineage (NCBI taxonomy): Eukaryota > Metazoa > Mollusca > Gastropoda > Stylommatophora > Oreohelicidae > Oreohelix > Oreohelix idahoensis. The sequence goes on along the minus strand of JAMPIV010023208.1, from coordinate 445,745 downwards.
TGATAGACCAGGTTTGGACAGTCGTTGTTATTTTTCACGACTACCAGTACCTGGGGTGGATTAGTTCGTGCTCATATTGTGTTTAGTGCATAGGGTGAGAAGGCATGAACGACAAAGGTGTTGGACAACTTTGGCACTATCTAGATAGATGAGGAGGTGCTGTCTCGGCATTTTGTTCGTCCATACTCCGAAGGGGGCTGGGCGTGACTCCTCCGGTGGAAGAAAACTTCGTTTTCTTTCTTGGGGGGGGGGGGGGGAATGTCACAGTATATATGTTTGCCGAAATATCAGGTTGGTCACGCTGTGAGTGACAACATTGATATAATGAAAAACCCGTTTGGTCAGCTGACCGAAAAGGAAGTAAGAAACAAATTATGGCGCAAAATGTAGTTGAGTTCTGGCTAGTGTACGGGCAGGTCGCCGTATGTTCCCTGTCAGCATTTTTGCTGGGATATGTATGCCATTGTTGTTCATTGATAGTGCTTGCCATTTCTTCATGCGGTGAGGATTAGTTTGCATAATTCTAGGTGGTGGTGTAGTTTCTAGTGGCATTTCCTTAGACCATCGATGATGAGTCATTTGTGATTAAGTATTGCTTTATCATAGTACAGGACTTAGCCGGTGAGCGAAAGTCATTGTAATGTGCATTGAATCGAGACATGTCAGTGGGTATGACACTGATAGATTGAGTTGTTATTAGGCAAGTGGTATTGGCATTTGTATTTATATGCATTTCATATTTGTTGATGGCCGTGTGTGGCTTTTTCTGTGTACAGTCTTAATAAAAGGGAAATTACCTGTTAAGAGGTGTTAAACTTATTCATTGTCAGCTAGCTTGTGCTGTGGTCATATCCTTAGATGATGAGCCAGTGATTAGATAATTGGCATGTGTTAAAATCAACGGTATAAGTCTAGGTCTGACAATGTATGTGCGTGTATGTATAACTCAGCTATGTAGAGTTGTTAACAATACGGCTCTAAGAATACGTTACATACTGTGACGTATAATGGAAAGAGAGCCTACGGTAATCGGACAGTGTAATCCCTTTAGCGTTCTATGATTTGCTAGCAAAACCATGCATTTTTCTACCTGCGTTTAATTATACAAGCTCACTTTTAGTCCTACCTCTTTTTCTGTGAACACGAGCTAACGCTATGTTTACAAACTGCATGACCTGCCAGTCATAACAGGTAGCGAATCAGGTTTGTTTATCGAGTCTTCTCACTCGAGCTTATCTGTCAATCATACGATACCTGACAGACCTCACGTGAAGAATCAAAGACCCTTTGATGTTCGTATACAGAGGGAAGGCAGAAAAACCCCGAGCTCTTTGATCCTCAGAAGCGGGCAAAATCTTCGAGAACCCCGTTACACGGATATAAGTCTTTTGATGGCGGTCGAACGCCAGAGAAAAGCCGACCGTAAACCTTTATCTGGGGAACTATGTTTCTGATTCTCTCGATACACATGGTAACGTGAAAAGTAACATCATCTATAGATCAGAGAACCATGATGATATATAAACTGTGTTTTCTTAAACCTGCTTTCAGTTGTCACTCAGAATTTTTGGATAGTCTAAGCACGTAGTTCTAGAACCATTGTGGAAGATGTGTTAATAGCATTCGTGGGGATTGTCATTCTGATTTTCTGGTAATAGAAATTAGTGCTTACGTGTTAAAGTGTTAATTTTTTACCATTATAAATTCACTTAGAGTTCTAGCTGTTAAAACTAGTGAAATAAAATAATGCGTAGCTATTTTATACCAGAGGTTCAGTTATAACGTTAATTTTCACCACCCGCTTTCCCACACAAGAAGAGACGGGTTTAGTTGACTAATTTTTATGTTAGGCGCGACTGATAGTGACAGAAAAGAATTCACGGTTTATTTCATTGTGCGTATTTATTATAAGTGCCTATTATTTAATATCATACGGCTAAACTATCAGACGCCGACAACTTAATATTATTAAAGACAGGCGATACTTTGTGCAAGTGCGCATATAGGTAAATGAATAATAATTAACATTGTATGCTGATCGTTAACCGGGAGCGGGAGGGGAAGAGCTGCACTCGCTAAGCGACTCGCGATAGGATAGGCGTAAATGAAAACACCTGTGCCTTTTAACTTTAATCAGGACTGACGGAGTGGATAAGAGATCGTCTTGTCCCCGTCTGTGTGCATATATGTAGCTATATAGAATAGTAACCTTTTTCCATAAATGTTTCTTTTATTTCTGCAGACCTGATCAAGGGCGTCCAGCGGTCTTTTTCATCGGTCTTTTTCTTCATTTACGGATTGGTTAATGTTGTCTTTTCTTGGCTTGTGCGTCACCAATTTCATTTGTGAGCAAGGACTGGCCCAAGATACATGAGAACCATTTTAACTTGTAAATTTTAACTGGACTTACAAAACCCAGCAATATTTTTTTTTCAATTTTACCAGCCCACTGAGGTATGCAAAATAACTTATACTCCCGACTTCTGATAGTCGCATTCATGCGGATTTGTCCAGAAAGTTACGCTGTTTCAAAATCGGCACTCTACCATAGAGCCAGTCGATAGGACTACCATCATTTATCAATTGTAACATTTTAGCAACCAGATGTTTCCCAATACTGGAAGTATATTCCTCCTTTTTTAACTGTGAACCTCAAGAGCACGGTTTGCTACACTAACTATTCGAGGTGACATTTTGTTCATCCAGGAAATATTAAAACACCAGATTCGGCGTTCACCTCGTTAGTCTTGACTTGTTAGAGGATGGACTGGGACCAATTTGAAAAATAAAACCTGGCAATTTTATATTCTTCTTCTTCTTCCTCGTTCATCCTGAAAAAGACGTTGGTTGCGTTGTGTCTGTTTACGCTGGAGCTGTGATATCTGCGCCTTTTGGCCGACACATCCGACTTCAGCACGGCATTTTTTGGGACCGGGTTTGCCTTCCCTCTTCGATCCCTACTCTCTCAGCCAGACTGCAGTGATGCAGCCTGTTTCCAGGACCACCACGTGGAGGTGGAGTAGGGTCTTGGTCCGCTCTGGTTCGCTGACCCTGATGCAAGCAGTCAAGCTATGGGTCGCTGACTGCATTCTCTATTGCTGCATCTTTGGGTCCCAATTTTATATTCAGGATAATTGTATTTCCAAGGGATATCACCAAGAGTAGGTAAGCGTGACAGAGAGAGTGCATATTTTTTTCTTGATTACAGGAACGTTACCAACGTTGGAGTTTGCTTAAACGTGTTTACTTTACTGGGTAGCATTTAGTAGGAACTTGTTTCTTTACTGTCTATTCTGTAACATAGTGCTAACCTTTGACTACTGGGTTATTAACTCTTTGGGTTCTTTTATCCATAGGGGGAGGGCACATTTATTCTGTTGTTTCATGTGTATGTAAATCTGATTTTATTTTTATCTTTCTTTAGATGTTTGATGTTGTCAAGTTTCAATGATAATAAACAACAAAAGAAACTAAACTTTGTGTGTTGGTCAGATCCATACCCAATTAACCGTAGTTTTTCACGTTTGCGTGTCTTGTTGTCACATAGCTGTGTGCGTGTGTAGTTAAACTTATATTTATATATGAGGAGGGCAAGGTTGTCTTGTACTAAATTATAGTCGTATAGATAGGCTGGACTAGAGAAACTTACTCATTCCAGAGACATATCTTCTCCTTAAGCTATTCACCCGTGAAATCTATTTCTCACACCTTTTTTTCTCACGTACTTATCCCCATCCACTCAACTCAGACGGGACCAAAAATAACTCACAAACCTATCGATACTTCTTCTTCTTCTTCCTCGTTCGCCCTGAAAAGGACGGTGGTTGCGTTGTGTCTGTTTACAACGTAGCTGTGATATCTGCACCTTTCGGTCGACACATCCGACTTCTGCACGGCATTTTTTAGGACCGGGTTTGCCTTCCCATTGCGATCCGTGCTCGCTCAGCCAGCCTGCACTGCTGCAGACTGTTTCCACGACCACCACTTGGAGGTGGAGCACGGTCTTGACCAGCTCTGGTTCGCTGGTCCTGACGCAGGCAGTCAAGCTATGAGTCGCTGACTGCGGTCTCTATTGCTGCGTCTTCTGGTCCCTATCGATACGACACATACACTAAATTTGCCCTGAAAATCGTTTTGATGTGTGTGCGATGGGTAACATTATTTTAAAAAGAAGAATTTTTTTTTCAACTGGAAATAATCCTAATGTCTTTAACATTATTCGATAGCAATTTAAATAGATAGACGGACAGACGGACGGACGGACGGACGGACGGACGGACAGACAGACAGACAGACAGACAGATAGAACGAACGAACGAACGAACGAACTTTATTTTCAAAGGGTTAAGAACTGGGCACGCAGGCCCGTCTGACATTCTGCCCTTCCTCTCTCTCTCTCGTCATGTATACTATATCCTTTCATCCTCACATTTACTTTAAGCATAATTAAGGCATTTATCATTATAAAAGTAATATTACATTTGCAATAATCATCATAATTAAAGTACGTTTTTAAAATAAAATTTAAAAATAAAATAAAATAATAAAAAATAATAATAATAATGAATTTAAAAATAAAGTAAATAAAAATAAACATAAAAAAAACAAAAACAACAACAACAAGACATAAAAATCGAATTCTTCGTACAGTAAATTAGTGATTTGAGACATTCAGAAGTAGGCCTATGTTATAAGAACTCGTGAAATTTTCAAACGGTGTGCAACTGAATGACTCAGGGACTTTTTTTTTTAGGTTCATCAAGATGAGGTGGGGTAAACAGTTACTTTCCTCGTTGTCTTTGCGTCCCAAACTCAAGACCAGAATCAGACTAGGTAGATAGCTAGATAGACATATACGAAAGCAATTAGTTTGCGAAGGGTTGAAAATCGGGCACAGTCCCCTCTTGCATTCTTCCTTCCTCTTGCTCATCTTTTATTACTGTTACTCAAACATTCTCCAGCGTACTGAAAGTATAATGTAAGGGCAGTGCAACATTACAAGGAAGTATAACAGCATACATTAACAGTACCTGATCATAAAATTAAGAATATAAGTTATTAAGAATATAATATTAAGAATAAGTATATTGTAATGAAAACTAGATCATCAGCGCCTCCATACAGTATATTAGATAAAAGTACAACACAATCAGTTAGGGTGGCATATAATCAGCACTCATAAAGTATTTGAACAGTATACGATTGTATGAGTAAGGACTGTGCGTGTTTTTCAGGTCATTGGGAAGATTGTTCCAAAGATGAGCAGCTGAGTAAGCCAAACTAGTCTTAAATAGGTCTAGCCTGGGCTTGGGTACCTGTAATTTGTTTAAGCGCTGACTATGTCTTTCATTATATTTTAAAAGCGGCCAAAGATACTTTGGAGCATTCTGTGACAGGATTTTGTGAATAAATTTCCCTTTGTTAAATAGGAAGCGCTTCCTGAGGGGTAATATTTGAAGATAATTATATAAATCTATACAATGTGATTGGTGTTTATCAGCAACAAGGCGCATTGCGCGTTTTTGAAGCGAGTGGAGCCTTTTTGTGTTGGAGACTGAACAACCATCCCAGATTGTGGAACAATAGTCTAGATGCGTTTGTATATGAAATATGTAGAACATTTTCCTTGCCTCCTCATCCAGGAAATGTTTAATTTTGGCTAATTGGTAAACTTTTTGTGCTGTTTGCTTTGTGAGTGCATGTACATGTGAGTTCCAACTTAGGTGTTGGTCAACAGTGATACCTAGAGTTCTGTGTTTATTTACGTTTTCAATTAGTGATGTTCCAATGAAGAGCTGAAGTGTTGTTTTCTGCAAGTTTTGTAGTTTTTGTCTGGTTGATATTAACATACATTTTGTTTTACTAATATTTATTTGCATGCGATTCTCGTTGCTCCACTTAATAAGATTATGTGTATCGTTTTGTAAAGATTGTTCTAGTGTTGTGCAACTTTTATCACTAGTATAGACAGTACAGTCATCGGCAAACAGGTCACATGATGAGTGTTTGAAGTATAGAGGAAGATCATTAATGTATACGGTAAAGAGAAGAGGGCCGAGAATAGAGCCCAGAGGAACACCTGTATTGACAACGGTTGGGTTCGACAAGGAATTATTGTAAGAGACTATTTGTTGCCTGTCTGACAGGAACGATTTAATTAACTTTACCAGCTTAATATTTACTTTCATTGTTTCTAGTTTTCTGATTAAAATAAAGTGATCTATCATATCAAATGCTTTTTTTGAAGTCTACAAATATTGCTCCACATATATAATCGTTATTGATGTTTAGGTGCCAATTGTCTATCATCTTTGTTAAGGCTGTGTGGCATGAATGCTTTGGTCTAAACCCCGACTGACTGCCGATTAGCAGGTCATTATTGACTAGGTGTTGTAGTGTTGTTCTGTGGATGTGTTTTTCCAGTGGTTTGGACAGCGACGATATAAGAGAGAGATGGGCCTATAGTTACTAAGATTACTACTATCAGATGAACCTGGTTTGAGAAGTAGATATACTTTAGCGCTTTTAAAAGCAGATGGAAAGTAACTCCTTGCGATACATTGATTATATATGTATGTCAGTGAATCACTAATGGCAGGTGCGGCAAAGCGCAGTATTCGATTACTGGTTCCATCAAGTCCCGGTGAGTTATTATGTTTAAGGCCAGTAATATAGTTATAAACTTCGTTAACTGTTATAAAAGGGATGTCGGGTGGAATTGTGTTAGTACATTTGTTCTCGCAGATCGTTGATAATTTTTTTAAGTCACAAGGGAGAGACGGAATGGTGGATTTTATATTATTGATGTCTGCCTGCAAATGATTGCTGTAGTCTGTACAAGTAAGTGGCGTATTGGGAGTATGTGGGTCTGGAAAATTTCGTTTGTTCACTAAAGTGTTGATTGCCTTCCATATCTCTTTACTGTTTGTTTTACTCTGAACTAAATTTCTAAAGTAATTTTTCTTTTCTCTGCGAATTAAGTATTGTACTTTATTTCTTACTGTCCGATATGTAGTGATATCCTTATTTTTATGCGCTCTATCTCTTTGCCTCATAGCGTCAAGAACTTCATGTGTGATCCATGGAGATTTAATTTGCCTTTTCAAGCGAATTTCTTTAGTAGGCGCATGCTTATTAAAAATACTATAAAATATCATTGTCTAATATGCGATGGCGTCATCAGGATCAGGAATTTGAAAAACGTTGGCGAGAGGCGCAGTTCGCAAATCATTCAAAAATAATTCACGGTTGAAATTTTTATGACTTCTATATTGAAAACTAATGTGTTTATTTTTTGGAGATTTGTACCCATTTTTTGCCCAAGTGCAACATATGGGATAATGGTCACTCATAGCAATAGTAGGGATGGAGTATTCTATAATGTTTTCTGGACAGGTTACATATATGTGATCGATCAGTGTGGATGATGTATTTGTCACTCTGGTAGGTTTGTTGACTATTTGTTTCATGTTGTACGATGCTATGATGTTGGTCCATGTTTGATGTGGCTTATGCATATTGATATTAAAATCACCAAGAAGAATAATTTCATTAACTGTAGTAATAACTTTATCCATCATGTTCGTGAAATCTTCAAACCATGTTGTTCCTACACTGGGATTGCGATAAAGATATCCGATTACAATAGATCTTTGCTTTTGTGGCTTTACCTCTAACCATATGCATTCTATATCTATAGTCTCAAGATCGTTTCTGCGGCGATAACTGAGAGAAGTAGAAATATAAACTGCTAGACCCGTCTCTAATTGTCTACTTGAATCTCGCCGAATTGTTTTAAAACCTCTGAGTGCAATGTCATCGTCGGTTATTTTCTCATTCAGACGACTTTCGGAAAAACCAAAAACCTTGAAATTTTGGTTAAGAATTTGTGTGAGTTCTGGAATTTTACCTAAAAGATGGTTCACGTTCAAGTGGCCAAGCCGTAAACCAATTGTACTTAGTAATTGTTCATAATTATCTGACATTTTTATGTGAAAGAAGTTTTACGCTCAAATAGAAAATAAATAACTAATTAAACATCACGAAGTTGCTATAGAAGTGAGATTAATAGTAATAGTACATAAAAGCACACCTTAATACAACTAATTACAAACAATTCAGATAACTGTACTAGGTAAAAATTGTAAGAAAACTGTCACACAACAAGCACACCCATCCACACTGTGAAGGTTAACAACAAAGTTAAGCTGCACCAAGAGAATAGACGGGCAGACAAACAAATAGATACTGAGAATAAGTAAATAAAGCATTATCCGACAGTTACTGGTGTTACAGAGACGTCAACTTGTGAAGGGAACAGTCACTGATAATGTTGAGGAGAGGGTTGTTGAAAAAAAAAGCGAGATGGATTTGGCCGTAAAAGATGATTCGTTTGGTAGTAGGTGTTCGCGGGATGTGGAAGTACTGTTGTTGGATGAATGGGATATTCCGGCCAGTAGGACCTCCAAGTGTAAGGTGCGTAGTTCAAGAGGCTTTGCTGATGTAGTAAGTTATGAAAGGTTGGGTGTGCGGGTTGATATGGGAAAACCTGCGATGACAACGATGATGGGTGATCTCTCATTGGTGTCTGGTGCGACAGCGGACGTGGTGAGATTTCAGTAGGTGGATCCTGAGTTGGTTGAATTGAATCTTTTACAGATCTTTGAGGATGGAGTGTCTCAGGTCGTTGTTGTTGAGGTGGGTCGTCGGTCATAGAATGTTGCTGAAGGCCGATTTTATTGGCTGTTTCCTGCACATCTGTAGTTCTAATAAGGGGTCTGTCTTGATACTCCTGATTATGTGACATTGTTGTCTGGCTGGTGCTTGAAGTTGTGGGTATTGACGGAAACTCAAGGTCGTAAATTGCATTAGAGGAGTAGCTGGTTACATTCGTGTGTCGTTTTGAAGGATACTTGGATGCTGATGTGCTGGCTGTGCCTCTGAGGGTGTTTTCTGGAAATTTGATGTTTCTCGCCAACATACTGGTTCCTTGATCGGATAAGGAAATGTCGCCGCTATATAGATGCTTCCTAGGAGCTCCGGATGTGGCAAGGAACGAGGAGTGTTCTATAAATGTGTGGTGGTGTCTGACGCAATGCTTTTTCAATTTTGAGTTGTTCATCTCAACAGATTTCCTATAATGTGAGCGAATTGGAGGTATAATAGCTGAAAAACATACCTTTGCATTTGGGAACAGGAACTGGAAGTTAGACGTGATTTGATTCAGCTCTGTTTGTGCAATTTCGTTATGTTTTAGCGCGTCCGACAGACCAATGTGCACAGTGACCCTGGCTACATTAAGATCAGTTTCATATCTTTTAAGGAGAGTCAGTAGGTCCTGCGCAGATGCTCAATTTGTGTTGCGAACAGTGACCCTGTCTATATCTGCCGTTACTAATTGACATTTTTGAAGGTCCTTCACATTTTGGTCCCCAAAGATGAAGTGTTTCCTTCTATTTGAAAGACGTGTATGTGTGTCGGTGGCAGTGCGTGCTGTTTCTTGTGTTTGAACTATGCTGGGATTGTGTGTAGGTTTCTTGCTGCGATGTGAACTGGCTGTCGGCAGTGGGGGCTGCCGAGTAGAAATCTGGACAGGGATTCTGCTCACGTCTGCAGGGAATTCCAGAATGCACAGGTCGTGGTCTTCTTTATGGCTCAGTTCAGCTTGTGTCGTATGTTGTACTTCACTACCGTCGGAATTTCCCTCTGAGCTTGTGTTTGTGTTACACTGTCTGTATTTATTCTTCTGCTGTGTGCTTTCTTTGTGTTGTTCAGACTCGTTTCTCTCACAGCTATTTTTGAGGGACATGTGGTCAGCATGGAGCTGCTTGTAAGCTTTTTTGAGGCTGCGCAGCTCTGCTTTTAGTATCTCCATCTCAGACAATATTATTGAAAATTGAGCATAGGTAATGTAAGAGGGGATGTTGTTGGACTACTGTCAGAAGTGCTTGATATGTGCTCTGTCTCTGTGCTGTCACTTGTATCAGCTATCGCTGGTGACTTTGGTTTTGTCTGTGACATCTTTTTGCACTCTTTATTGGGAGTTGTGTTTGTTGTGATATCATCGGGAACAGTGGAATGTGTGATTGCTAACTTCTTAGATTTAGAAGTTTTTGCAGGAATACTTTGAACCGGCACATTTGATATGATGGCCTCTCGACTGACTCCAGCAGTAGTTGCTGATTTCCATAAATTATTCAGGTCCGTACTAATCCAGTCTTTAATAGCGCTCTCTGCACCTGTACCATTACTTATTTGTTGTGTTATAGAAATGTAGGACAACCTCTCCTGTGGAAATAACATCTTCTACATATGAACCATTAGCGTCAGTACTTGCTTCAACAGTTGCATTAGATTCATAGTATGCCTTAGACAGGCTACGTAATGCTTCATATTCGATTAAGGTAGAAAACGTAAGAATCGCACACTGATTATTGTTCTTATAAGATAATGTTACGCATGGCGTGTATAGCGTGTTGGTCTTCAAACTTCGAGTTTTCCTTTTAACCGCTTTAGTTACATTCAAAATGTAGTCCTTCTGTTTGGTACCTTTTGTGTTCGGTCGGGTCGTGGCGACCGAATTTACGTGTAGCATTGTGAATGAGAACGTAAATGACCAGGCGTATTTAATGGGCGTGGAAAGAGATCAATTATAGTCATTCTCTCCGCTCTAATTGACAGCTTGACTCGTCGACACACATATTTACCGGTGACCAATTTTTAAAGCCACGGTTCTCTGACATTCCGTAGGGTGTAATAAAACATCCATTTCTGTCGGCTACCCCAATTATCAGTGCCGACCATGTGGAACGTTTAATAATTCCAACACAAAAGCGACTTACTATACTTATAACAGAAGATATGCTAGTCTTCATTTTTCCTAAAAATTACATTTCCTATTCACATGAACACAATAATATGTATTTCAGGATAAAGCAACTAACATTATGTACACAGTGATATAAACATCCTTCAGAAATATTGCTAGATATGCGTTGGAAATAGTCCAAATGTAGGACTCCACAAAAATACGCCCGCACGCGAAAAGAAATGGAGACAAGAGATAGATAGATAGATAGATAGATAGATAGATAGATAGATAGATAGGTAGGTAGGTAGGTAGGTAGGTAGGTAGGTAGGTAGGTAGGTAGGTAGGTAGGTAGGTAGGTAGGTAGGTAGGTAGGTAGGTAGGTAGGTAGGTAGGTAGGTAGGTAGGTAGATAGATAGATAGATAGATAGATAGATAGATAGATAGATAGATAGATAGATAGATAGATAGATAGATAGATAGATAGATAGATAGATAGATAGATAGATGGGACATACGGGACGGACAGGACAGACGGACGGGGCAGACGTCCCATACAGGACAGACGGACGGGGCAGACGTCCCAAACAGCACAGAAAGGACAGACGGGACACGTTTTGTGTATGTGTGTGTGATGGGTACATTATTTTTAAAAAAAAATTTTTTTCTAACTGGAAATAGTCCTAATACCTTTAACATTATTCGATAGCACTTTAAACCTTCCTAAAACGATTCGCACCAAACCCGACTTGCAGCCATTCCGACATGGACCTGGGCTGGGTCGGGTATAACCGCTAGTCGTGTTATATTTATAAGAGAAAGGAATGAAATGTTGACAGATATAAGTTACATTTAGGAAAATGAATTGGGTTTTGACCATGAGAACTGAACACCTGTGTGCGTGTGAAATGGACGTTTTATATGAATATGGTATTTGTTTTTAATGAGAATATTTGTAGAAGTGCATTTTTGTCGCATATCTGGGACGTGAGAAAGAGTCATTGGAAAGACAAAACAGGCTGAAGTCAGCATATTGTTATGTCAGCAAAGATGACAGAATCATGAAATCCTGACATTTTCCCAAAGAAACAGAGAAAAACAGGTGCCGGGTGCAGAATGACGGAGTATAAATACTTTTTTTTTAAGCGCGATCAATGGGAGATTTCGGAATTGTGATTTGAGATTTTAGATTCATTCAGAGATAAAGATTTGTAGAGAAGAGAACTAAAAATGTAGGAAGTTTGTCATAGGTCGTGTGCTGGATTAGCCAGTGTTCGGCTTTTGAAATGATATTGTAGGAAAGAAGTGTAGATTTTTTTATAGATAGTGTTTTGTAGAGAATAGCTAATAATGATAATAAGTAGTAAGAAGAGAATTTTTAGATAATCTCAGCTTAAGAAGAGAATTTTTAGATAATCTCAGCTTAAGAAGAGAATTTTTAGATAATCTCAGCTTAAGAAGAGAATTTTTAGATAATCTCAGCTTAAGAAGAGAATTTTTAGATAATCTCAGCTTAAGAAGAGAATTTTTAGATAATCTCAGCTTAAGAAGAGAATTTTTAGATAATCTCAGCTAGAGTTCGAATAACTTATAAGTACCGATAACTGGAGAGAAGAAGAAGTAAGAAAGAGAGATAGTGGTTCTCAAGCTGTTAACCAATAATCTTAACCCGCTAAGGTGACTTGTGAATCACAAGCGGCACTTAAGTCCTTTTAAAGTAAATATTATTCTGCGTGTTGACGCTATAGAACATGTAAGGAATATTTAAATCTTCACGCCGTTAGAGGAACTGTTGTAGTGAAGTGATATTGTGTGATCCTGCAGACTGGCAGGCAATAGATGTATAAATAGTGGTGATTTTATTCCAGGGGCTTAGCCTTTGATGCCACTTATAAATAAACATATTGAGAACCACTGATTCGATATTTAATTATAGATACGGTAAAACTGAATAAGAAATGTTCATTGGTGATATTGGTAATCTATATGAGATTTTGAGAATCAGTGTAACTGTTAAATTGACACATTGTTATGTAATAGTGAGAACAATGATTATCGAGGTTCTTATCATGATGGGAACAAGAATATAAATAGAGATAACTAAGAACAAGGATTCTCACATTGTATAGAATATGATTAGATAAAATTAGAGTTAGAATGAATTGAAACTGTACATAATATTGTTGGTTTTGTAAATAGGCATGCTTTAATATTCATATGTCCAACTTTTAATCTTAATAAACATTTTATTATTTACTGGATTGTCGTCTGTGATTAAGGGATTACGCTAATTATTGTTGGTGGTTTTAGAAAATGTTTGTCAGTGAGACAGTTAGTTATCATAGTGACTGTGTTAACTGTCGCCAAGGACTTGTGTTACTGTGAAATAAATGGAGTCAACAAACTAGAGGTGAGAGATGACATTACATTATACGCAACATCACGTGCCATGAAACACCAACAAGTAGCTGCATTATCATCCGGAAGAACGAACAAGGTTGCACACAATTATATTGTCTGATGGAAATCAACATCTAGGGCGTATATATAGGGCGTATATATATCAACATATAGGGCGTATAGCCTTTCTGACAACTGAACACTTACATAAACCCTTACATGAAAGTAACATGTGCCTGGTGTTAATACGGTGCAACGCGATGTTATCTGATCTGAACAATTGACATTTCAAACACGTTAATTTACAAACAACATGTGCTCTGCCACAAACGTCCAATCACAAGAAATGCGGACAAAACAGGGAATTCACTCAAATGTGTGCAGACAGTAATTTTTAACCCCAAAATGAGGACGTGTCCGCATAAATCAGGACGTATGGTAACCCTACTTTAAAATCTATAAGGTGATAATATTTATTATAGCTCGAGTTTTGACTTGGGCAACGCCCACAAAGCACATGGTGGCTAAATTTAGTAATGTCACAACCTGAGCAGTCTAACCAATCATATCACCTGCCAGCTCTATAGCGCGCAATTACGACTTCCGCCATTTTCATCAAGTGTAAACATTGGCAGATAATTTTCATTTTTTTAAAGTAATAACATATGCTCACAGACTGGTTATTCTCAACACAGTAATAAACGACTTAGATTTAAAGCATCTGTATAAAACCTGCATCCTCACACACATGATGCACTAAGTTATAATCGGCAGATTTCGTCAGTCAAGCGGATAACTAGGCCTAGGCCTATTGAGTTACCGTTGTTTCCCAAGTCGTGTTAACAGTATTTTAGAAGGTAGGCTATAATACAGTGTTATCCTTTTTTTCCCCTCATAAATTCGAATTATTCCACATCTAAATTACCTGGTTTCACCATAATACTCCTTTTGAACTTGGTAATAAACTACTTTGATTTTAAGTAGGCTAGGCTATAGGTAAGAAAGTGTCTTCTTTCCCGCTTAATAATTGAACTTCACACGAGCAGAAGACGAAAACCACATCTCAGTGTACAGAGTTTAATTATGGGAATTGCAGTAATGTTCCTGACATTGAGTTCCCATTTTCAAGCAGACGTCTAAAATGACGACCTGTTTTTAGTTCTCAGTAAGAAGACATAGTTTAGAGGGTGATCACAATTTGTCAACTTTAAAAACAAAATTAATGATGAAAATACCAAATGGTATTTTCTATAGGATAGGCCTACATAGTGTTTATAGATTTAGATAGCCTAATGTCTTCATTTGCTGCTATTTGCTTATGGTATTATCCCTTCTGACCAATTATTGTGTTGCCACCCTGAATTTATTATAAAAAAACAAACAAACCTAGATTTAGGCAATATTTTGGGTGAAATCCAGGTGGCATTTTTCAACTAATGAGGAAAATGACACCTGATGGGACCAAAAAACCTACATCTAGGCGAATCCACCTAGGAGTGGCACCGCTGATTACTGTGCATAGGGTGAATGAAAATTTTCAACTTGAGTGTTTGAATGTTTCTCCACGCCCCTCCCCCCAATCCCAAAATGGTATAGGGCCTATTCTTCATACTTGTTACTTTGCCTGAAGCTTGAGTCATGAACATCATCATCATTTCCCTTTGCGCTTCTTACGGAGCATGGAAGCCCACACCAAGCATTCACATGTTCTTACAATGGTGGTTAGTGGTTAGTCTTGAATAGACTCAGATAAAACATTTAACTGATTCCGTACGCAAGATCTAATAATAGACGCAAAGGCCGAACGCTGTAGACGTAAGATCTTTTAAAAGACGCTGATTTATTTCATTGTTTCTTTCTATTCTGATATTTTATACTGCCCGGAATTTATCTCGAACGGAAGTAAACACAAAACTGGGCAAATTTCAACAAGCTTCAACGTCTTTTATTTGCGTTTGAACGGATTTTTTCACATTTATCTTCATCTTTAATCGTGTTTTGTCGTATCGCCATAATGGCCGAAAAACACACAGGATATGTTACTAATATGTGAACAGTGAACAAACTGTGTTATCAACCATAACTTTCTTACTTTTTCTGTGTTTCTAAATGGATTACCTGCACAAAGAGAGCAGTGAAACTGTATTGTGATAACAATTTATGTTACAAACCTTACGTAAGTCGAAAATTTTTGTTCAAAATTTCAAGTTATCTTTTTTCCGTGTACATGTTATCTGTTATAACATAAACATAACATAAAATTAGCTAGAAAGGCATATGGATTTATATTGTGCATCCAATGTACTTTAATTTGATATATAATATGTTATACTTAACTCATGATTAGACACACATTGTCAGTAAACGTAAATTATGTACGTGTAAATTTTTGGGGCTTAAAAATAATTCCGTCCAGAGCTGAAAATAATTACGTACGGAATCAGTTAACAAATGTTGAAAAGACTCATCTTTCACATTCTATCATAAAGTTAAATAAGCTAAGTGCTTAATATCTTACTTAGTCATCCGTCTTCTACCATGAGGTGTCAGGGTTTGTAGGAGGGAGCGTCATACTATCCTCTTGGCTGTCTTCCTTCTGGCCTGGTTCCAAATCTAGTCCTCGGCCATTCAGAGATTGCCTTATGTTGTCCTCCCAGCAGACTCTGGGTCATCCTGGAGGTTTGGATCTCTGGCTCTTAGTTTCCCATACTTGTCGTGGTAGCTGATCTTCTTCCATTTTGCAGACATACATCGTAGTTGGGACTGTTCTACATGAGTCTGCAGTGGCTGGGTTTTGAGTCCTTGCCTTATCGTATGGTTGGGGACCAAATCTCTTCTTGTTACTTCAAGCTTAATATCTGAGTAAAACTTATTTCAATGAGCTGTCATAGAATTTATTCTAATAAGATAACTGTTTTGTAATGTTTTCACAGCAGGCTTGATGTTCTTTGGTCAGTAGAAGGGATGAATGAGATAACACACAACCCTGGAACCCTGACAGTAGTCTACCACAAGTGAAGATTAAGGACACTGTCAACTATAGAAATTGGTGTAATAGCAAGGTATTATGCTAGATTCAGATAATGTGATCTGTTACAGCATTTCTCCCCACAAAGAAACAAATTGGCCACCTTGTATGACATGCTTGAGGGAGTAGTAATTCTGTTCTTTGTCTCATGAGAGGCAGTTTAGAACTACACTGGGCAAATATATATATATATATTAGGGCTGGGATTTTTAACGATTAATTAATCAATTAATAAGTTTTTTAAAATTGTAGTAAATTAATTGATGAAACAAGTTTTGATTGATTATTCCATTTTTAGCAAAGTTTATTTCATTTTTAGCAAAGTTTATTTTTTTTTTTTTTTTGCTTAAATGCGAGAGCATTTGCTATGTTTAGGGCAGCGTTTGCCGTGTTCCCATGCCTAATGGAGTTTTAGGGCAACGACAAATCAATCCGTTTGTCATGGTTAATAATAATAAAACGGGTGATAGGTGTAACTTGTTTAGGTGTAACTTTTCAGTATTTTCATTATATTTTCTGTTGCCTTATACTTACTTACTTAGTCGTTCCCCTTCTACCGTGAGGTGTAGAGGTTTGGAAGAGAGAGCGCCAGACTATTCTATCAGCTGTCTTCTTCCTGGCCTGGTTCCATTATAGTCCTCGGTCCTTCAAAGATTGTCTAATGTTGTCCTCCCAGCGGACTCTGGGTCGTCCTGGAGGTCTGGATCCCTGGCTCTTTGTTTCCCATGCTTGTCGTGGTAGCCGATCTTCTCCCATTCTGCAGACATGGCCAAACCATCTTAGTTGGGACTGTTCTATTTGGGTCTGCAGCGGGTGGGATTTTAGGCCTTGACGTATCGTCTGGTTGCGGACCATGTCTCTTCTTGTTACTTCAACAACCTTCCTCAGATACCTCATTTCTGAGGTTTGGATCTGGCTTTTGTGGGTTGTAGTCATTGCCCATGACTCGCATCCATATGTCAAGACTGGGACATAGGTGGAGCGGTATACAGCCATCTTCGTTTTCTTACCAACCTCTTTCTTGCTGAGGAATCCTCGATTTATGGCCTGAAAAAGTCTCCCAGCCGCTGCTTTTCGAGTGGCCAACTCTTCTTTGATGCCTCCCTTTCGGTCTATAATAGCTCCGAGATATTTAAAGTGGTCAACCTGCTCCAGGACCTGTTCTCCCAACTTAATCTGATGTTTTCTTTCTTCTCGTGATATCACCATTGATTTTGTTTTAGAGCTGCTTATGACCATCCCTCTCTTCTCCAGCTCTTCCTTCCAGACTTGCAGGTTGGATTGGAGATGTGTCTCTGATTTAGCAATCAGGACAACATCATCAGCAAATGCTAGCTCTGAAATACAGACCTGTCTCATCTTCCAGTACCCCACTGAATACTTTCTTGTTCTCTCCTTACATGCCTTGATGACATTGTCCATGAGGAGTATGAAAAGATAAGGTGACAGGATATCGCCTTGTCTTACACCAGTGGTGGTCCTGAACTCTTCTGACTTATAGTTTGCTGTCCTCACATAATTTCTGCAAGACTTGTAGAAGCTCTGTATAGCACGAATCAGAGGTGCTGGAATGTTCTTCCTTGCCAAACAGTCCCAAAGTTTGCTCCAGGGGACCCTGTCAAACGCCTTTTCCAGATCTATGAAACAAAGATGGATCTCACTCTTGTACTCAAGGGCCTTTTCACTCAGCTGCCTGAGTGTGAAGACTAGGTCTTGAGTACTTCGGTTTGCTCGGAATCCGCACTGGGCTTCATCCAATTGTGGCTCAGCTAGGCATCGGAGTCTCTGCTCTAGGATTCTAGAGTAGATTTTACCAGGGACACTGAGAAGGGATATGCCTCTGTGGTTTCCACATTGTCGATTGTCACCCTTTTTGAAAATTGGTGTTATGATGGCAATCTCCCAATCCTTTGGTATGGCCTTGTTGCACCACGCTGCCTGTAGGACCCTTAGGAGTAATAGGTCGCCTGATGCTCCCATGTACTTAACCATTTCTGGTGTTATACCATCATGCCCTGCTGCTTTGCCCATCTTGATTTTCTCCAGTGCTGCCTTCAGTTCTTCCATCTTTATGTCATCTTCACCACCATTGGTTTTCTCTTCTGTGCTAGTGGTTATCATTTCTGATGCTTGACCTTTCTCACCATCAAGGAGTTCTGAGAAATATTCTTTCCATCTTTCCATTACTTCCTTCGGAGCAGTAAGCAATTTGCCTTGCTTGTCCTTTATAAATTTAAGAGGGCATTGTTTTTCCTTCCTCATATTCTTTAGGGTCTTATAGAACAATTTCTGGTTTTCTTGCGCATCCTTTTCTAGCTTTTCTCCAAATTCTTCCCAGGACTTCTGTTTTGCTGCTAGCACCTTGTTCTTTGCTTCTGTTCTGAGTATCACATATTCTCTATATTTCTCTATTTGTCCTGCTGTGTTTTTAGCTCCTAAGTATTGTTTCCATGCCATTTTCTTCTCTCTTATTTTCTCTTTGACTTCTTCTGTCCACCAAGGTGTCCTCTTTCTCTTGTTCCCAAGTCGGACTTCACCACATGCTTCTGCAGCAGCTGTCTTTATAATGTCCTTGAATTTAAGCCACAGGGTTTCCAAGTCATCAGGTTGTTCTTCTGTGTTTCTCACCGCTGTTGCAATAAGCCCCTGATATCTGGTCTTAATTTCTGGCTCTTTCAGCTTGTAGGTCTTAATGCTCATTTCTTCCGTTCGTTTGCTTGGTTTCTTGCGTGGTGCTGGGCAGTTCCTAGGCTGACTGTTGCCTTATAACAAGTAAAATAAATAAAGTCCTTAGTGATTTTAAAAAAAATGTTTATGATTTTTTAAATAATTTATCAAATTGTTCTAAATTGATCGATTAATTTTCGATTAAAGAGGTTTGGTTAATTGATTAAGGTTATTTTTAATCAGTCCTGGCCCTAAATTTATTAATTCCCCCTCATCATGATTTTAATTTTATGTTCCTTAAGGAGCATAGAGGCACCACATGGTAGTTGTCTACTTTGCAGGAAGCCTGTGCCAGAGAGCTTCAGGTGTTGCTGAAGGCATTCATAGGGTTCTGTAGCAATTTGTTTTACAAGATGAGTTTGTCATTCCCATGCACAACATCACATTAGTTGCCTCATACCACCTGTCCATAGGAGTGGTTATATTCTTTCTTCATCTCCTCAGAGATCCCTGGTGATGACACTGACATGCATAGAGGCATATCTGGAGTCATCCTTATATGACCATCAGCTATGCACAATGTTACAATAAACATATGTGGAAGTGAACCTCTGTGAGGCTAATTACATCCTCATTGACTTTTGAAAACATCCACACACTTCCAGGGAATCCTCCTGTGGTGAAACATGTTGGGAACCCAGCATTGCACACTAAGCTCGGAGGAGTCACTTGAGAATAGGAGGATTAAATGGTGTGACAAGATCACGAATGTGAAACTGATGACATGAGCCAGATGAGTGCTAGTGGAACACGAGATAAGAAGGGGATGCTGGTGATGGATAGGACGCATACTGGGGAAGCTGTTGATAGTATTACAAGATGGACTTTTTCTGAAATCCCCATGGTACAAGAGGTAAAGGAAGTGTAACAGTGTGGCCTACTATGTCGCTACAACTGTTAGACTTATAGTAAAGTACTTATGAATGACTAGTTAGAAATAAATAAAACACTAGTCAAGAATCAATGACATCATCAGTCATGGCACACATGAACCCATGATGTCATCAAACCTTGTGTGGCCTCCATACAAGTCAGACCGGAAAACATTTAGATTAGAGAGAATCTTGAACAATAGTTGGTCATCCTCACTTAGAAACAATAATTTTAGATTAGAGGTTTCGTAGTTAGTTAGGTTAAAGATTATTTCAACAGTCAGTTGGGCCCCAAAACCAATCATAAGAAGGTTTCCGGTTTTAACTCCAATAAGAAATATTTCATCCGGCAAGCCATAGTACCGGACTAGTATAAAGACTGATGCATCATAGTAACCAGTCAGAGCTTGAGACAGTTATCTCAAAGCTAGAGTCAAACCAACATAAGGCGTTCTCTTTTGAGGTGTGGAGCAACATGGCGCATCCCCTACTGAGAACACAAAGCCTTTGACTCATACGGTTAGGACAAGTATATAACCGTCTAGAGATCCCCTACCATCCAGGGTAATAGTGAACCAGCACTAACCCCTGCTACAATTATATTGTGGTTTACTCCACGTTTTCGTAAGTTCGACTTAGTTTTGATCAAAGTCTCGTTCGAATTTTAATTTAGCTAGGATTTCCACAGTGTATAGACATGCCACGAAATGACTACCGAGGAGCCGTAAGCCTTTTGCCATCGAGGCTAAAGCTGGCAGTTTTTCCTTTCCTCCCCACCAGAAATTTCTCTCGAGCTGCCACTTTTTAACATGGAAACAAAACGAAATAAAGAACATTTCTTATAACTATTTGGACTTATCAAATACTCTGCTCTATCAGAAATTTTCGTTGACTGTTGAATTTGCTGTATTCAAACAAAACTTCAAGTTTGGTTTTAAAACCATAAGGCATTTACGAGTATTCCTAATTACCTGGGTTGTTCCTTACTTCTGGAAGCAACATCTCTGGTGTATAACCAGTCTTCCACAGAAGAATTACAGTAAAGAAAGTCTTGTGATTATTTCCCTTAGCACAAGCGATCTACAGATTTTCCTCCCTTTTCCCGGTCACAGCAGACAAAAGAACACATGGAGAGGAGAACTGATGCAGACATGAAAAAAATGAAGAAAGGAAAGACCTTGAGTTGATGGCACAGGACAGGAAGATTTAGCATAAAGTTTGTCGAAGGCCTATGCTCCTTGGGGAGCTAAAGGATTGTAATGATAAACAATTATATTGCCAATATTATGTTATCATCATCCACTAATCTGTCATTGTTTTGTTTGGTTTAGTTTTAAGGGCTATCTTCATTGCACACGGAAACTCTATCAGTGCTCCGATCTCCTCTCTTAGATCACACAAGGAGGATCTCAGCACAGTGCACGAACTCCATAGCACCAGCGAGAATCCCTGTTTGTGTACTTAGGAATCACACATTCTATAAATATATTTGGTAGGTAGGTTTCTAATTTTTAAATTTTGCCATGGCAGCGACCGTATGGTCTACTCTTTATGATTTCCAACTGCTGTGGGATTGTTAACGTTCGCAACTTTCACACCGGACCTCCTATTTTTTTGCCCTTATCCAAGAAGGCTAGGCATCCGATCTCACTATCCATGAGACCAGGGAGCAGTGTGACATCATTAGGACCACTGGTTCTGAAAAAAAAAAATTTGATAAATTATGTTCCCTCTATTGGGAATCCTAACCCGGTACATCTAGAATTTGAGGCGGATGCCAAATCTCTTATCCGCTTTGATCCCAATCTGTCATTGTACCACATGCCAAGTTTTCTTGTATTTATAGTAAAAAATTGCTCGTATTTATATTCCATTTTTATTCACTAGGAATGTGAGAGATATCCAGGATGGAATATCTGGGCTTTGATGACATGTCATCTTTGGAACTGATAGCTGGAATGGAGATCAACCCTGGCTGTACACCCGTTAAATTCTCTCACCATGCATATGATGATCAAGTCTTTGGTAAGTTCCTTATTGTATAAGAAAACGAGGACTGCAGATAGTTGGTGGTAAACGGTGGGTTTTTAAAAAAAAAAGTAATGTCTTAACTTGCCTTCGTATCTCATATACAAACATACCTAGACTATTGTTCCACAATCTGGGATGGTTGTTCCATATCCAACACAAAAAGGCTCCATTCACTTCAAAAACGTGCAGAGATCCTAGTTGCTGATAAACATTAAACACATTGTATAGATCTATATAAGGAAAAGACGATGGTCATATATCGGTCATGTCCTACGAATGCAAAACAACAGAATACCACTACAGGCGCTCACTTGGGTTCCTGAGGGTAAGCGGAAAAAAGGAAGACCAAAAGAAACACTCAGAAGAACAATAATAAGAGAAGGAAGAACGTTGGGCCTAAATAATGTGCAAGAGCTAAGAGGAGTGGCGTCACAACGAACAACCTGGAGAGCACTGGTTTCTGCCTTATGCGCCGTGTTTGGCGCTTAAAGAATCTATTATTATTATAGATCTATATAACTATCTTAAAATATTACCCCTTAGAAAGCGCTTCCTATTTAACAAAGCTAAATTTGCTCACAAAATCTTGTCACAGAATGTTCCAACGTATCTGTGGCCACTTAAAATTTAATGAAAAACATTAGTCAGCGCTTAAACCAGTTACAGGTACCCAAGCCAGGCTAGATTTGTACAAGAAGAGCTTGGCTTACTCAGCTGCTCATCTTTGGAACAATCTTCCACATGACCTGAAAAACATGCACAGTCCCTACTCATGTAATCGTAGACTGTTCAAATACATTATGAGTGCGGATTATATGCCACCCTAAGTGATTATGTTTCGAATTATTATCTAATATACTGTAAGGAGGGTCTGATGATCTAGTTTTTCATTTTAATATACCTTACTTTTTAATTGTAATCAGATACTGTAAATGTATGCTTTAATACTACTTATAATGTTGTATCGCCATTAAACTAATACCTTAAGTATGTTGGAGAATGACTGGATAACTACCAATAAAAGATGAGTAAGAGGAAGGGCAAAATGCAAGATTCTCATCTATCAGCCAATACCCTTTACCTCCCTAAGGAGCAAAGGTCATAAAGCTGGATCTCGTATAGTGGAGGCGTCAACAATTCACTCTTGTGGCAGTATCTGCTTGGGACTTAAAGCTGCTCACCTGTGGGAACATTTTCCACATGCGCTGACAACACACGAAGTCCAAGGTCAATCAGCAGCAGATTTCCAATATGTCACGAGTTCTTATTATATGCCACCATAATCTGATAACGTTTCAAATTATGTCTAATTTACTGTATGAATGGTTTAGATTGTGTTTGTTTGTATGTTTTTATTAATTAATTAATTAATTTTTTTTTCTCTCTTTTTTTTTTTTTAACATACTTAAATTTGATTATGACTGGATGTTACAAATGTATGTTATTATTTTACCTTGATAATGTTGTATGCTTAAAAAATGCTCAAAATACATGTGCGATTGAATGGATACGGTATGTAAGATGACAGAGAGAAGAAGGGCAGAATGTAAGGCTGGCCTGCATGCCCAATTCTTAACCCTTTGAAAATAAAGTTCGTTCGTTCGTCAGAGACAAATGAACAAAATAATACAGACAGAAAAGAAAGCACTTATACACTGCAATAAAAGCGGACACTAGAATGCACGTTGTAACACTTTTTATTTTCATGTTTTTGTTGTATCACTTATTTATTTTTCATGTTTTTGTTATATCACTTATATTTATTTCATGTTTTTGTTACATCACTTTTATTTATTTTTCTTGTTTTTCACCTAGTTCTTGCTTTGTTTATTTTCTTTTTTTATTTGTATTTTTTGCCTGATAAAGGCCTTGTGGCTAGACTGTAGGCAATTTTCTTTTGTCCTAGTAAAAAGTATTATCATTTTGTTAAACCCAAAGTTCCTCATTGACGAAACTGCTGAAATTGTGTGTGCATGTAGATGTTAAATAGGAAAGCGGACCATGAAAATCCTTATCTCATGCTTCTATTATGACTGAGTGGCATACACTGATGTTTTAGAATTCTCTTCTCAAAGTGAGGGGAACATGCTGACTGAATTTTTCTTCTACTTCTTTTTCGTACACTCTCAGACGTCTGCTTGAATATTTTCAAAGAAAGCAGTAGTCGGCTTGAATGTTATTTGCATTTCCATAGAGCTTTTCCACAAATGGTATTGCTGTCAACCATATGCGCTTTCTCTGTTCCGCATATGTTGGCCATCTTTAAAACAGATGTTCAGCAGTCATTTTATCAGTGCCACAGTTACACTCATCGGTACTTCCTATCTTTAGCTTGTTGAATAGATGGTATCCCAATCTGTTGTGGCCAGTGCAGAGTCTGAAGATTACCACTTGTTCTCTTCTGTTGAGCTGGTAGTATGCATCATTTTGTGTGTGACCTGCATCCCATTTGTTTCTGTATCTGATTCTAATAAAACTCTTTGCCTCCTCAAAAGTTATACGTGTATCATACTGAGACACCTTTCCACCTTCCTTTGCCAATCTGTCTTCATTGCCAGTGATGTTACAATGAGATGGGATCCATTGAATTGTTCAAGGCCTTAGCACAAAAGCTGTCATCTAACATGCTCCACTTGTTGCAGGTTCTGTAGAATGTGTAACTTTGGACATAAAGCTGTACAGAACAGCTTGCAAGTTTAGTCATTTCAGAATTAATTCATTCATGTCACCTCAGCTCCTCAAGGACCATAGGCCTTCAACAAATTTATGCTAAGTCCTCCTGTCTTTTCACTGGGCTTCCTGGCTCGGTGGTCCTTGGTTCGATCGCCAGTTGAGGTGGGATATTTTTAGGCTGCAAACGGTTCCAGGGTCGACCCAGCCTCATGAATTGGGTACCAGAGCTACTCTGGAAAGGTTAAGGTGGTCGGTGTGCTGCTGGGCACATCATCCCCAGTGTGCCGATGGTCAAGAAAATATGGGCCTAACACTGTATTCCCAAAATGCCTCAGTGGGCATGTAACGGGATCCTCCCCCTCCTGTCCCTTGCCATCAGCTTAAGATATTTTCATACCATCGTTATCCCTTTAATTTCTTTCTCCAATTCTCTTCCCCATACATTGTTCAGACCTCTACTTCCTCTTACTCAGCTGATTCCAGAATAGTGACTGCCTTGTCAAACATCAAGTTTTCGTGGCATTTGCCCTTATTCATCTCTGTGGTCTTTTTCTTGTCCCTTGTTCCACTAGTTCTTGTCATCAATTCCACTTTTGTGATCTTGTCATACCGTTTCAGTCCTTTTATTGTATGCAAGCACTCAGTTATGAAAGTCTGTAACTTTTCTTGGTTGTTGTTTTACTGAAGTTTTTTTCTTGTTTTTGTGGCTTAAAATTTCTACAGGAGTGTGAAGCCAGCCCCATGCTCAACCCTCCTTGGTAGCTCCTTATGACATGCATGGTGGGTTACGTTGTTACTATTCTGTGCTCCCCTTTTGGACATCAGTAACACACGGATGTTTGCATAGGATGATGTTAAAAAAAAGTATAATTTCTTACTTTCAAATACCTTGCATTTCATTGTATTCAAGGGAAGGAGTAGTGTAAGTTTGCTAAGGGATTTATTTATCTTTTTAACTACTGGAAATAGCTGTAGAGCTTAGTGCGTCTGATGTTTTTGCTTAAGTTAGTTATGTTGCCCATCATAATTTCATAATTTACACTCATTCAAAACCTTCTTGCTATTAAATTCTTCTTCTTCCGTCCTTAGCCACCGACTCATCAGTATTACTCAAAAGCAGATAGGTTTTCTTTGCCATTCATCACGCCTTCGTAAACTCAATCCATTTGCTGTCGTTTCCGTAATCGAAGTGACTGGCAAACGGGTGATCAGCCCGTTGGTAACTTGATATACAGTTAGATAAAAAAATCTATTGTTCTTTCTTGCTTCTGTGTGGGACAAGAGCTGCGCTTGAACCATGAACAGGAAGGCTGCAGCCAAACAATTCTGGTGCACTTTCATTAGTTTGTTTTACCATGTGTGATTGTTAGCTGCATGTATAACCTCACACCAAGAGTATACTTAGTGCATTTTACACCTGGGGCGGACTCTCCCTTAAGCAACCACCATATTCACAGAAAAGTATATTATGCTTGCAAATAGACTTTTAAACAGTACAGTACTGTCATAATAATGTCCAAAGCACAATTCCTGTAAATGTAATAAAATTTACCATGCACTGACTGAGAAAAGTCTTTTTATATATGACATGGAAGATTTTTATTTTAATGAACCAAAAACAAATTATGCTCATATCCACAGAAGACTATGAGAAAAATCTGAGCCCCAGCAACGTTAAAACCACATCCTCGTTAACTGCTTTCAGCACGCTGCCATCAATACTCAGACGAGGGAAACATAGACAGGTTGTTTTTTTTTTTCCTGTTTATGTATCATGATACTTCCTCTTCCTCCTATTTTTTGCTGCTTACAGAATACTGGTATTTCACTGTAGTAGCTTCCAAGAAGACCAACGTATTGACAACAGACAAAGTAAAGATCAAACCAGAAATTGATAACAAAGAACTGGAAAGTGTTAATGAGTTTGAATACTTAGGATCAATCATCAACAGCTCTGGCGACTGTGCAGTAGAAATTAAAAGAAGACTTGAAATTGCTTCTATTAAACTAATACAGATGAAAAACCTATGGCAAGACACAAGCAAAGAAACAAAGTTACAACTGATCAGAGCATGTATATTCCCAGTAGCAACATACAGCTGTGAGACATGGACACAATGAAACAGTTCGAAAAAAGATTACATCATTCGAAATTAAATGCTACAGAAGGATGATGAGAATACCCTGGACAGAAAAAAAAGACCAACAGAGAAGTACTGCACTCACTAAACGTACAGGAACATTGGCTCCTAAATACCATCGCAATAGGAAGCTGACATTTTTCGGTCATGTAAAAAGATATAACAGTCTGGAAATATTAGTAATGGAAGGAATGGTCCCTGGAAAAAGGGGACGACATTGGATCCAGGACATCACAGAGTCTGAACTTGTCTTTGGTTGATGCAGGTCGACTTGCCCAGAATCGTGATGCGTTCAGAGCAGCTGTAATGGAGACAATGTTCTGGAGAGAATACGTCAGAGCCTCCAAGTAGGAACCCTGCTGTATAGCAATTATGTGCCATTACAGAGGCGTTGTCTATATCAATTTGTTTTACATGATAGGATTGCCAGCCCCATTTACAACCTCATCTTAGTCACATCTAAGTCATGCCTAGTGGGACAAATTTGGCAGTATATACAGTCAATCCTCGCTGTTCATTGTGGTTAGGTTCCTTGAAAACCCCGTGCATACGGAAATCCACGAATACAGTACCATTGATCTTATGGGGAAAAGGGAGTTAGGTTCCTGTGGGACCCTGTAGACCATATGCTTATCATTTCTTGTACCCTTAGATTCCTGCGGGACCCTTTTCACTATATACTTATCATTTCTTGTACCCTTCTTGTAAAAAACAGCTTATTTATTATATTGTTCATTTTAAACATGTATTTTATATACTGTTTTCTTTGTAATAGTACAGTATGTACAATCTTTTGGTGTAACAATACTCATTCACTCACACTGTCATTACTCATTCACACATCCACATGCAAACACCACACACATTACAAAATCCCTGGAAAACAAACATTGAAAACATTTACACAGAACATTTAAAATTAAGCACCATGCTTAGCTTCAGTGACAGGTGTCATCACATCTGATGAAGCATCAAACCAGTCATTTGACTTCGCTGTTTTCTTACCAATAGTGGCAAGTGCAGTACTTTTAATGGTGTTCCGCAGGTGCTCCCAGTTCTCTGTAACAGTATCGCAATGTTGTGGACTACTGAGCACTTTCTTGAAGGT
Organism: Oreohelix idahoensis; assembly: GCA_024509875.1. Classification (NCBI taxonomy): domain Eukaryota; kingdom Metazoa; phylum Mollusca; class Gastropoda; order Stylommatophora; family Oreohelicidae; genus Oreohelix; species Oreohelix idahoensis. Next base: position 417,958 of record JAMPIV010023208.1, on the reverse strand, counting down.
TGCAGTAAATTGAGCCATCATGACAGGGTCTGACATCTTATTGGTATCAATGTGTGGTTTCCCTTCATGTCTGACACGATGGAATTTTCTTGGTTGTGCTGTGATTTTGCAGCAAACCAAGGAGTGATCTGTATCACAGTCTGCACTATGGTACGAGCGCGTAGAGAGCACAGACCTGAGAAGTGGCCTTCTGACAAGAATCAGATCCAGTTGGTGCCAGTGCTTGGATTGTGGGTGTCTCCATGACACCTTATGCTGGGTTTCTGTCTGAAAGTAGGTGTTGGTCATGTAGAGGTCATGATGGACACACAGAGCTGTTGTCCATTTTCATTCATCTTGTCAATACCAGACATGAAGGCCATGATACATTATCGGCACCCACTCTAGCGTTAAAGTCATCAAGGAGAACAAGCTGTTCTTGCCTAGGTGTGCTTTTGATGACTGCTGCTAGATTCTCGTAGAACTCGTCTTTAGATTCTGAGGCAGAGTACAGAGTAGGAGCATACACACTGAAAATGGTGATGGGACCTGCACTAGTTTGCAGGCAGAGCGTTGACAGGCGTTCTGATCCGTTCTCACCTGGTTCAGACATTTTAGTTAGTGATTTTTTTTTACTGTAAAACCTATTTCCTGTTCTCTAGTTTTATTATGGTCTTTCCCTTGCCAATAAAATGTGTAGTCCTCTCTCACCATTCCTGAGCCCGCCAGGCGCATTTCCTGAAGTGCAGCTATATCATCCACATGAGGTCGTTTAAGTTCGTCATTGATTACGCCTGGCATCGTTTATGTCCTGTAGGTTTTTGGGTAGTCCAGTCAATATTGTCCAGACGTTCCAGCTTCACAATCTGATGGTTTGTTTATTTCTATTACTTTTTTGTTTTGTGATAATTGCTTGGTGCAACATTTTCTGTCCACAGTTCGGGTTTGACCCTAATCCTCATGCACCCGATGGGGAAAGCAGACAGTGGCAGGACAACACCTAATTGACTGGGGGCTGCCCAGCTTGAAGCGGCGGTAGCTGTCCAGTGAGTTCCTAGAACCACTCCCACTCACTGTCGGAAGTAGCCCCTGGCGCCATGCCCTACGCCAATTGGGCAAAATGCTTATAACCGGTAACTGCTACTTCCCGTGTTTTGCCGACACCTATAGGGTGAAGCTGGAGTGTCCTCTCCAGGGCGCGGGCTTGGGCACAGTTATATGGAGATCAAGCTGTTGCCCATGCAGCATGTTCCCCCTCTCTGTGCAGCCGGTAGATCCAAAGAAACGGCAGTAGCCGATACAGTTTGGTAACAGCCGCGTTGCAGGAGTTGCCAGAATAATGTCAAATCAACATTAGACTGCCTTAGGGACTCCGACTCCAGATCTATCCTCAGGGTTACTCCCGAAGCCTTTCCCATAAATGGATATTTCCGCTAGGCGGTGGTAGTTTGAATTCAGAGTTTTACCTTCTCTTAGGCTACCAACCAAGGATCACGAGCCCTATCTGCCCGAAGATACTGGTTTTAAGGCGCCAGTGACTCACCTTCGCCCCTTCTCCCGTCAGTGGAAACAGTTCCGCCAGGCTCAAATTGAGCCACACATGAAGTCCGGGAGCTGGGCTTGGTTGTCAGAGGCTATTTGAGGCGCGTGCCAGAGAAGCATTTATCTGCAGTGAAAGCTTATCCTCACTACAACTCCCATCTATAAGAACCTGCTCGACAAAGACACGTGTAAACACAATGAAATCCGCGAGAACAAGGAGCAAGCCTCTCCTTGCATCTCAAAATTTTTTGCCTGCTGCACATGGCAGCGAGGTGCCTATGGAGGGCAAAAAATGGGTTACACGTTATCTTGCGCGAATATGGAACACATGAATAGCGAGGATTTACTGTAATTGTATTGCTAAGAATATCTCTCTGCTACATTTAAATGTTAACAAAATTAGAACGATATCATCTTTAATAAGTTATTGTTAATGATGATCAGCTGAAATCATCATTTTCATTTAGCGACCACTGTAGCTGGTCCCCTTACAGGAAGCCTGCACCAAGCATTCACATGCAGGGGTGGCTTCTGTAACAATCTGTTTCACATGATGAGGTTGCCAGCCTCATGCACAACCTAATATTAGTTGCCTTGTATGACATGCCTGAGGGAACAATAACCCTGATCTTTCTTTGTCTACTCAGAGACTCACAGGACCTTCATAAATTCATGTTGTATTAAAATTTTTATTGTTGTTGATTCACTGTTCCAAAAACTAAGAGAACAATACTTTAGAGGGGGAGGTAAAGGATCCCATTACACGCCCATTGAGGCATATTGGGAATATGGTGTTAGGCCCATATTTTCTTGACCATCGGCACACTAGGGGTGATGCGGTCAGCATCACGCCGGCCGCCTTAACCTTCCCAGAGTTGCGCTGGGTACCCAATTTATGAGGCTGGGTTGACCCCAGAGCCATTTGCGGTCTAAAAATTCCCATCTCAAATGGGGATTGAACCATGGACCACTGAGCTAGGAAGCCAGTGCACTAACCACTACGCTACCGCGGCTCCTAATACTTAAGAGAAAAAAAATGTAAATTTTTTTAATGCTCAATCTTGTTGGAGAAGATTTTTCTGACTTCATTTTGTGAGATCAGAGTTAATTTATTGTTTTATTTTTAGAATATCTCTTATTTATTGATATTTTTTTCTCACCCATCTTTTCGGAGAAGACTTTTCTGGCTTCATTTAGTGAGATTAGAGTTAATTTATTGTTTTCAATTTAGAATATCTCTCATTTATTTACTTGATTTCATAATCAAAGACTGATTCAGTTATTTAAATCCAGAGATAAAGTTTTATTTATCGTCTTGATTTATAGAACAAATTGTTTTATTAATTTGGTTTTAGCATCGAGAAACAACTTATGACGAAAAACTTACAGATGTTTTTCACGACCTGGATGAAGATTCATTTGTTGATGACAACTATGATGACCCAGTCCTGGTACCTCAACAAAGTCAAGCTTTGCCTCTTCCGACCACGCCAGTTCACCTGCCCTCTGAGAATTTGCCTTTTTCACCATCCCAGGTTACTACAAAGTTCAGCGTATTAATCTGTATAGTAAACATGGAAAATGGTTTTTCATTTCATTGCTCTGTCAAAAACAAATATGTTTTCACTTACTTTTATCCCCATGATTTTCCATTCCATTACTCTGTCATAGGAAATTTCAATTTTCTCTTCTTTTTTTTTAATGGTTTTCCATTCCATTACTCTGTCGTGGAAAATCTCAGTTTTCTCTTCTCCTTTTTTTTTTCATGGTTTTCCGTTCAATTACTCTGTCATAGAAAATCTGTTTTCTCTACTTTAAAAAACAAAAATTTCATGATTTTCCATTCAATTACTCTGTCATAAAAACATCTCAGGCTTCTCTCCTTTTTTGCTTCATAACAACGCTCTCATTTAATATTTAAATGTGTATTCCCATTCCATTGCTATTTTCTGTGTTGTTTATCAGTACCAAGTAAAATACTGGTATACTTCGCTTTATTGCGCTTCGCAGATATTGTGCTTTTTTTCAAATTATTCATGTTTATTTATTAGAACGTGCCTTCTTCTTCTAGTAGATTTTGTCTCTCCGCCAGCAAAAAGATTACGATTCGCTGAAGGCTCAGATTATGAAGATTAGAATTTTTGTTAGCAATAAAATATTTTTTATTTTACAGTATATCTTTCTTTTTAGACCTAACGCTATTGCGCACTTAGACATAGTGTAAAAATGATTTTAGGCTTTTATATGCACTGGAAAGCCAAAAAATTGGGTGTGACCCACTTTATTGCGATATTCGCTTTATTGCGGTGGACCTGGCAGACGACTGGAGGCCAAGATGCAAAGCATGAACCAAAGTTGGGGCACTGCACGAAGGGAAAGAGGAGACAGTTTGTTGCTGCCCTTCAAGACGCAACTAGACGTGATGGCCATTGACTGCTTTGACAGTCAGAGGCTAAGGATGCAAGGAGAAGAAGAATCAAAGTTGTTCTTAAATTTCTCAAGAAATAACACTCCTTCTTCCCCATACACACACACACAATCCAACAGCATGTCATGAGCAAATTAGCAAATCCTAAGCCTAACCTTAAAAGGTTAACATTTCAGAATAGTGGAGTAGCAATATAGACGACACAAAAAATGAACAACCCTAACTAACCATTCAAATGACATTGTGGAATTTTGGAACAGATCATCTCTCCCTCATTTTCAGCTGGAGATAGAGAAAGAAGTAAAATTGTAGATTTTACTTCCAATTTCATTGAAAATATATTAATTGTTGTTCTCATTCCATTACTAGACCTCTACACCTCACGGTAGAAGGGGAACGACTAAGTAAGTAAGTCCATTACTAGTATTTATGAAAAGACTAAGACTGTATTTTTCTTTTCTGGCTGTAGTTCATAATTGTCCTTGTTGATTCTGTATAGTTTTGTTTTGCCCTCTTGATGTTTCAATTTCTAGAAGTGCACTTTTGTTTATGAATTTGACATCCATGACATGCCAGGATGACATATCATATTTTAGTAACATCTGTTTTATGATTTATTTTCAGTTCTTGAACAGTTCATGTCAGTCCTCAAATATTAACACGAGGTAAGGTCACTGAGAATTTATAATTTTTTATTTATAAATACAGAAATATTGGAATCACAATAGATCTTTCAGAGAACTCTTACAATGTCGGAAAAATTTTTAGAATTGAAAAACATTGTGATAGTTTGTGCATTTGAAGATCATCTTCATCAGTACATCATTTTGTGTGACTGCCAGTGGTGTAGAAAGTTGCTCGTCATCATAGCGGGCAGACGTTGAAATTGGGCACAGACCGTCAATAAAAACGTGTCCAGCTTCCTGTCTAATGCCGTATGTTCAAGGTCTTTCCATGTCTTCTTCATGTGTTTGTTAATCTCCCTCTATATCTCTTTTCCCTGGGTGTTCCAGAATAGGACTGCCTTGTAACACTATCAGCTGGTTTTCTTAATGTGTGCACCATCCAATACCAGCATCTTCTCACCTCTTATTCCATCGGTGTTTTGTCTGGTTCTTTCCATCAGTTCCACATTAGTGATCTTATCATATCATGTCAATGTTTCTTTTGTGCACAAGCACCCATTTATAAAAGTCTGAATATTTCTGGTTGTCATGTTTGTTGTGTTCTTCATGTTTCAGAGCCATAATTATAACTTACTTTAAATTTGAGTTCAGGATTCTTATTTTGGGTTGGACTTTATCTACTTTGATCTCCATGTGTTTCCCAATGCAATGAAAGTTTATCTTGTCTTTTGTATTCCTAAGAAAGATATCATGTCTGAAACATTCAGTTTCTGAGAAAACTGGGTTCAAAGTTCAATGTATTATGTCGGCTTCAGATTAGATCACCATTTTCAAGTTTATATAAAATTATTTTTATCACATGTAACTCTACCATTTGATAGACTTGTGATAGGATTCCATAAAGGGATAGTACTGGGAATAGGTAAACAGGGAAAGTAAATGTTGAGTTAAGAGAATTGAGTAAGGGTCATATGGCTTCCGTTGGTCAGGGGCCTACATAAGGCGGACACGAGAAGTCCGGGTCTCTCTTTCATCCCAGGCATTTTGGCTCAGTAGCAAGTTCACTGTTGAGACCGCCATTTATTTGTGAGAACCGTCCAGATGTTTTTGACAAGCCATGACTTACAATTTGTGTGTAAGATTGTAAGACTGCAGTTGGCAGTAACAACAGAAGTCGGAAGGCTGTTGTTTACATAAGTCAGATCTGGTATATAAAATTTTTAAGACTAGCTGTTCATCGCAGATAGAAGACAGTAGAAACTCGTGGCGAGTAGCATTTTTGAGACAATGATTATTACAACTATAGTGGCCTAAGGATAAAGTTATCTTTCCCTGGTGGTTCGACCAGTTATCATAATCCTAGCCAACATAAACTTTGTAAAGATATCAACGAGAGAAAGACTTAGAAGAATAGAATCCAGTGATACATCAAACTTCCAGACCGGTGAATTATTTCATGAACTAGCATGACCCCAGAAAGATATGAAACCTATGTAGGGTAAAGAAATAGCAAAGTCCTGCTACATTATATAGAACATTTTTCGTCTTCATGCTGTACATATATTCGTTGTGAGTTAATAAACATTACCACCATCGTTGTTTACTAGATGTCAATCGTCCTTACAGTTGTGCCTGTCATTGAGATAAATAAAGTCAACTCACAATCAAATAATAACGACCTAGAGCTACTACGACACATCAGAAGTTCGATCGCCACAAGATAAGAACCCTGGGTGACTCTATACTTATTTACATCGTGATATTCAAGATCACTGCCACAGACATAAGCTGAATCAGCACAAAATAATCATTCTTGACATTTATAGGTATAATTACAAAATTGTTGCATGTTTTCTGTATGAGGTGGTTTAAGGTGTCACTAATTTCTTCTTCTTCTTCCTCGTTCGTCCTGATTAGGACGTTGGTTGCGTTGTGTCCGTTTACAGCGAAGCTGCAGTATTTGCACCTTTCGGCCGACACATCCGACTTCCGCACAGCATTTTTTGGGACCAGGTTTGCCTTCCCTCTTCGATCCCAACTCCTCAGCCAAACTGCAGTAATACAGCCTGTTTCCAGGACCACCACGTGGAGGTGGAGTAGGGTCTTGGTCAGCTCTGGTTCGCTGACCCTGACGCAGGCAGTCAAGCTATGGGGTTGCTTACTGCATTCCTCACTTTTGATGCATCTTGGGTCCCATCACTAATTTAATAGTACATTATCTTTTATGTCTGATTACACTGACAAACAACATTTTTCTTTCTTATATAAGAATAAGTGTTCGTAGGTCAGTTTCTTGCGCTGATTTCAAATTTGAAATCCGTTTATCTCTATCACATCGGGTTCTTAAGATATTTGTGAATAAATATATTTTTGGGAAACCGTTATTTGCTCCATTTCATTTTTACTATATAACTTATTAAAAATTAATAAAATGCAAAATAATTCTACTTTTCATACTGCTAAACGATGCATGACATATGTTGCGCTATTTTTCAAATAGTTACTGTATTTTGAAATAATTCTGAGCGAAATATGGCTTCTAGAAGTTGTAGAAATTCGGCTGATCTGTTCTGTTAAGTGTGTGGATATTTTACCGATGTGTTCACCAGAAAAAACTTTACACCATTACTAAAGAAAGCATATGAACTTTATTTCGATTCGAAAGTTGATGATGCAAATAAATCTTGGAAGCCAAATGCAGTTTGTTCGACTTGTGCAAATACATTGGCAGGTTGGTTACGAAAATCGCCGAAGCATAAGTCGATGCCTTTTGGAGTGCCAGTAATATGGCGTGAACCGACAAATCACGCTACTGATTGTTACTTCTGCTTGACAAATATCCATGGTTTCACTTTTAAAACTAGAAAGTCTGTGGTTTATCCAAATATTGAATCGGTTTCGAAACCAGTGCCTCATGATCCAATCAAGTGTCCGATCCCAGTTCCACCAGAACAATATCCGTTGGACGTGAATGAACCATCAGAAAGTGATAGTTTACCTGCTTTAGAAACTAATTTTGACTCGGATTATATACCGGTGAATGATGGTGTTCACTTAATTAACTGTTCAGATCTAATACGTGATCTCGCTCTTACCAAAAGACAAGCAGAATTACTCGGTTCGCGACTCAAAGAATGGAATCTTTTAGCGCCCAATACTCCGATATCTAAATTTCGTCATAGACACAGAGAACTTGTTCAATACTTTGAGAAGGATGATGACATTTGCTATTGCAAAGATGTAAACGGTCTAATGGTGCACCTCAGTCATGAGCACATAGTCAACGAATGGCGACTTTTCATCGACTCTTCCAATACTAGTCTAAAAGCCGTGTTATTGCGTAACGGAAATTTATTTTCATCAATTCCAGTTGCCTACTCTGTTCATATGAAAGAAACTTATGACAATATGGCTATACTTTTGGCAAAAATAAAGTACAATGACTACCAATGGTGGATTTGTGGAGACCTAAAGGTCATTGCAATTCTCACGGGCATGCAGACTGGGTATACTAAATTTTGTTGCTTCCTATGTGAATGGGACAGCGCAACAGACAGGAACATTATGCAAGAAAGATGTGGCCTATCAGGGATCGTATGCAGCTCGGGCATAAAAATGTAATACACGAGCCATTAGTTAACAAAGACAGCATCATTTTACCACCGTTACATATAAAGTTGGGGCTCATGAAGAATTTCGTAAAAGCGTTAGATAAAACGAGCAAAGCTTTCACTTATCTTCGAGAAAAGTTTCCGCAAGTTAGCGATGCAAAGATAAAGGAAAGTATCTTTGTAGGACCTCAGATTAGGAAAGTTATTGCAGACAAACAATTCGAGAACTTGTTACATGGTAGTGAACTTCGCGCAAGGATGGCATTCAAATCGATCGTCGATAACTTTCTGGGAAATCACAAATCTGTCGACTATGTGCATATTGTTAAGCAGTGCATAGATGCATACAGAATTATGAGCTGTAACATGTCCCTAAAAATCCATTTGCTTGATTCGCATCTTGACTTTTTCCCTGACAACCTTGGCGAAGTCAGCGATGAACATGGAGAACGATTCCATCAAGATATCGCCGTAATGGAGTCACGTTATCAAGGACGGTGGAGTGTGACCATGCTTGCCGATTATTGTTGGATGCTTCATCGTGATGTACCACATGCCATTCACCGACGAAAGTCGACTGCAAAGAAATTCAAGCCTACATAACTGTTATACTTCTTGTACGAATGATGTTGTAATACTGTATGCGTTGTTAAAAAAACTTTAATTGCGTATTTCTAGAGATCCCGACCTGATAGAGAAAAACGGTTTGCAGATTTAAAAACAGCGCATTAAAATTGACCAGAAAAACATAGAAATGTTAGAGAAAGAAAAAAAAAAATTATATGTTATTATTATATTGTGGTTTTTTTGGAACAGCCTGAAAAACATGCACATTCCCTTCCCATACAATCACAGACTTTTCAAATACCTCATTAGTGCTTATTAAATGCCCCTCTAATTTTATAATATTTCCGATATTATCTGATGTGATAATTTGTTTGCCTTTTGTTTTCTGCTTACTCTATTTCTTGATAACGATTGGATACTGTAAATGTGAATATGGTGTTTTAATAAATTTATAATATTGCATTCCATTAAATTAATACTTAAAGTGCATGTGAGAATAAATGGATACAATATAAAAGATAAGGAAAAGTAAGGGCAGATTGTGAGACAGGCCTGCGCACCCCATTCTCAACCCTCTGAAAATAAATTTCACTCATTCGTTCATCACTTGTTTTGACCAAACCTGTCACTTTTTTTTTTTTTAACTACGTTTGTGGTTAATTCTGTTTTAAGATTTGCTGATGTTCATACTCCCAAATTGCTTGAAAATTGCTTTTCCTTCTTTCAAAAAATTGTAATTACATTTCTGTTCATTGACTACAGAAGTTGTGTGGAACTTTTTGTTTTTCTAGAATACTTTACTTCATTGACAGTAATCTTCTATCTTTGTGTTCTCAGCTCTTGTTTTTGTTGTTAAGAGTCATGGGGAAAAACCATTATTGTGCATGAGCGGGCAATGCTGTATTTGATCATTAGATCCTTTTTTTACTTCATGTTTCATCTACTTCAGTAAATCTTCCACAGCACATTATCTGTGGTGATGAGTAGACATGAAATTACAGCCAGATGTAGAGGGAGATTAAAAAACTAGGGCTGGGATCGATTAAAAAAAATCTTAATCGATTAATTGAATTTCTTTAATCAAAGATCAACTTTTCAACAATCGGATAAATTATAAAAAATCATAAATATATTTTTCTAAATCACTGTGAGGAGTTACTGTGATTTGATTTGCAACAGGCCCCATGTCTCTTCTCCTTGCATTTATTTTACGTTTTGTTTAGGAGGGATTACATGTAATCCACCCCAGGTTTCTTCTCCTTGTAGTATTTTCTGTTTTCTTCAGAAGAAGGGGATTACGGTGGGATTTTTATCTTATTCGGGTTTTTTCCTTCTCTGTGAATAATAATGGTGTTTAGTCTTTTTCTGTAGATAATTAATTACGTTTTCAAGAGGGACGGTAGGTTTTAGATTCTAGACTCGCACCAGTTTTCTTTCCCATGAAGAAATCCTGTTCATGTAAGGATTTCTAGTGTAACATAATAGCGGGGCATTTTATTTCTGTAATTATTAGGAGGGGTAAATTCTAGACGGGGAAAAGTTCCCAACACTTGCATCTACGCACGCGAAAGTTGGGGGTGGGTGTGATTTTAGCGCATAGTTCAGTAAGTAATGGAAATTCTCCGGTTACTCTTACGTTCTAAATTTAGCTTATGACCTGCAGGCTATTTTTAGATTTTGCAGCATGATGATTGGATCAGAGAGTGACCCGTTAAAGAAAGAAGCCACTCAATGACTCACGCTTGGCGTGGGTCGGCCTCAATTCCTGTAATAAATACGCGCGTCTGTTATTGCAGAAGGCTCTCTGATAAAAATTTTAAAAAACTTCATGCCGTGGAAATCAACGCCTGTATTCAATATACATAGTTGTCTGCTCTACGGAGAGATTCGACTTTGGGTAAATATAAAGTTAATTAAGCTTAGATAGTCTGTAAGATTTCAGAAATTGTGGTATAGGTTTCTTCAGGAAGTTTTAATTATATTTCGTAACAGAAGTGCCATCTTATCGAAATAATAATATTGTAAGGGGGCATTAATTCTTTCTATGATAAAAGAGAAATCTTTAGGAATGTGTAAAGATTTTAGCTAGTTAAAGTGTCACGATGCATGTAACTTCACTGTGATTTTAAGAATTTGGAGCGGGTGTACATGAGTGCTAGCTGTGTACTTTTCTAGCGGGCTAACTTGATAACGTAGTGGCAGGAGATAGGGGTGTATGTATTTTGTGAGATAGGATTTCAGTTCCTTAAGAGATACATCTATATATCACTTTATAGGAATCGGGGGGTAAATAATATTACCGGCATGGGGATGAAGATGTCCCAATATTAGATTTATAACGTTAGCAGAGTAAATACGCTAGGTATTTGTGTGTGAGTTATTTAAGTGTTCTTTAAGAGTGTGTATATTACCTGCGGGCTATTTGGTAACGCTGTTGAATAAGAGAGAGTGAATTTAACAAGTCTGATAGGGCATAGTAATTGCGTATTTACTACATGTGGGTAAATCATACATTTGTGAGTCAGCAGTTACAGGTCTAGAGGGGATTTAATTAAGTCCTTAACTAGATATATATATTTATAGTGGTGAAATTCATGGAGACGGGAGGTTATTCTCTCTAGAGAAGTCTAGTTTATTTTGGTCTAGCGAAGACTCACCTCGATCACTGTTAAATAAGTAGGGCCAGGAATTTTACCGGCGATAGGTTGTTCAGTGGTTGAAATGTTATGACGGCTGACTGGGCAGTCGGCATGTAAGAGATTAAGTCAGCTGAGTCTGCAGATAGGGGTTTTCCGATAGGACAGTATTTGAGGGGAAGTAGGGGTAGCCATATTTACGTACCGCTGTGCGATGAAAGAGAGAGAGGGAGTGGTGATTAATTATGGGAGTTCAGTGTTAAAGATTTGGGAGTTAAGTGCTAAAGATATGTAAAAATTTGATGTGAGGTATATCTGTTATTGTTTGTTCCACAGCAAATATTTTCACGGCTGGTAGCTAGGGCGTCAGTTTGTCCTACAGCTTGCCAGAAGTCGTCGGCTTTTCTCAGAAGGGGAGTCGAGGCAGAGCCAGAAGAGAAAGAGGAGTGGTGACGTGATAGTCACCGGCGCAAATTCAGTTTTGCACTAGAGAGAGAAAGCACGGGTCGCTGGAAGTGAAGCCTTCTCCAGAAAGAACAGAGTTTCTTAACAAATCCTGAGCGCTATGCTCATATACGCACACACTGAACCTAGGCACAGGGCCTAGAGGTGTCATGACATTCGGTCATAATAAAACCGACGGCCCTAAAACCAGAGAGGGGTAACCGGGCAAATGAATTAAGAGTCATCATTTGTGAAGCAGAGATAGTCCAAGTCACGTATCCAGTCTACCAACCCAAGCCATCAGCTACAACAGGCGGTTAGAGGAAAGAGGGTCAAAATACCTCTTAACTGCACTAGAGAGAGAGAAGAAGAGTAGTGGAGAAGACTCTTAGTAGAAACCAGGAGTGTCTTACAGACACTGAACATAGATAGAATTCAGCAATTCGTCGGTTAGTTTGTGTAGGAGGTGATAACACTAGTTCTTTTGTTTCAGTGGACATAGTGGTAGTTAGTGAAGGGTAATTTGTCTAAAGCGGAGAAGCTGTGTAGGCCCTTCAAGTTTAGTGACGTCTGCAGACAGACAGACAGTAGGATTTAGATTGTGATTACATAATATCAGGTTGATTAGGAGTAATGCGGATCTGATGTTAGAGATCCCACTTACCAGGTTGTTGTATTTCTTACCTTTCTTCCTTACAGGTTGAGGGGAGGGCGACGTTGTGGGGTTACCATACGTAATCACTTTAATTGATTGTTATGTTCTTTTTTCAGGTGTGCGAACACGCACTTTATTTATTTTTGTATGTTATCTGAAATTTGTTGTGTAAATAAAACTATTTAAACTTTAGTCTGGATCAGTCACTTACTTAAACTATACGTTACCTATATGTTGTCTGTATAGTGGTGCCTGTGGTATTTAGTTAAACCTTATCCCAGTCTTGGTAGTTAGAGGTGTTGAGGTTATAGCAACACAATACGTCACAAAGTGGCAAGGGAGAGTCAATCTAGGTTCTCGCCCCTTGACGCCAATAGCCTCATCTTCCACAGCCACTGTCATTTTCTTCTAAAAATCTATCTTCTTAGACTTTCTCCCCACTAGTGTCTTGTCACTATATGTAGGCAGCCTCTAGTCTTAAATCCACTTCGTGACAATCACTAGACTTTATTTATTTTACTTGTTATAAGGGAACATCGTCCTGAAAATGTAATGAAAATACTGAAAAGTTACAACCAAACAATTTATTATTATTGACAATACTTGCCAAATTCCATATCACAAGCCTGTACCATAGTAAATGCTCTCGCGTTTGAACAAAAAACTTAAACATTGCTAAAAACGGAATAATCGATTAAAATTGTTTCTATCGATTACAACATTTTAAATCGATTAATCAATTAATTAATCGTTAAAGATCCCAGTCCTACAAAAAACATACGGAGAAGAAATCTGGAGATAGGAATAAAATGGATGAGGAAGACATAGAAAAACCTGCAACTAATTAGTTAATGTTAATCAGAATCGAGGTCATTGCACTCGGGCAAAAGCATAGGTGCTCTGCTCTCCCATTGGCCCAAGTTCTGCATTCTCTACCAAGGCTGATGATGACTTGTTGGTAGTTCATCCAGCTCTCATCTGACTTACTCCACTCTTCAACTAGTAGTATGAGACAGGAGGACAGCATGAGTTTGTTGAAGACCTATGCTCCTTGGGGAGCCGAAGGACAGTGATGATTACATCTGGTATTGCGATCACTGTCCATTTTTGGCTTTGTATTCACTTTCCATATTTGGGTCAGCTGTTCACTGTCTTTGGGTTTGTATTCATTATTCTTGTTTGATATTTTGTGTGCTGCCATCATTTGGCTTTTGTGTTCACTTAACATTTTTAGCTACCACCCCCCAATATCTTCATATTTAGCTCTGTATTAATTCTTCATATTTGGCATATTGTTCACAAACTTTGGCTTTATTTACTGTTCATGGTGGCTCACTGTCACTATTTACCACTAGGGTTTGTGAGCATATATATGGCTGTATGTTCCCTGTCCATATTTAGCTGTGTTTGCTGTCAATGTCTGGCCGTGCAGTAAAAGTTCAATGTTTGACTTTGATAACGCTCTTCATGCTTAATTATATCTTTCTCAGTGTCGAACCTGTAACTCCGAGAAGTCACCACTTGTCTCAGCAATCTTTCTCTCCTCATACACCAACTCCATTCAAACTTGCAATCGCTGAAGTTGAGCTGAGAGCTCAGAGCCAAGTCTGGGTAAGTTCCTCAGATTTATTCTTTTTTTAATTAATACCGCTGCGGAATTGGATTGTTTTAAATAACTATTTCATGCTACAGGTCCAAAGCTTTTTATACGAAATACAGAAAGCTCTAAAAACCAAAAGTTTTTTTTTTGGGATGCCGTCGCATGCGCAATACATTAAACACGTAGATGTAAGTGCTAGAACGACGTTAAACATTAGAGCATAGTGTATAGCATGGTCAGTAGTGTCTCGCCGTTACCAAACACACCTTTCTCTGTGCCTTTCAGATATTTTTTGTACTTTTTTGTTGTGATTTTGAGTTTGATTTCTTTATAATGTCAAAAAGAGCTACAGATAGCAGAGATGGACGTATGTAGATAGTTTTGATGCTCAATCTCCTTCCGCAGATGTCAAAGGGTATGAATGTTAAATGTTCTTATATTGTGCTGGTTTTATACACTCCTGACCTGTTCTCACACATTCATCTGCTGTACCAAATTCCAGCAAGTGCTTCTGTACACTAGGGAAAGGCCACACAAGACATTGATGAACTGTTTAAACACTAAAAGACACATGTGTTGTGTCCCTTGCGATCCAAGCGTTAAGGAAGGAGTGCTCTAGAAAACAACCTGTCAACTTCAGCCACCTTCCTCAGATACCTGTCAACATTAACACATTGAAAAAGAACATTACAAAAAACACCAGGCAAACTGACTGCATGACATTGAGATACACTACCAACAACATGCAGTGCAGCATAAGATATGCCTGGCAGAAGACTGGTCACTTTCTGCAGTTGATGTAATGTCATTTTGTTGAATAAGAAACAAGGTAAATGTTCTATAAAGCAGCTGAGGGCTGTCACCTCAGGGGCGCATTCTCATAGTCAGTTATGACTGAAGAGGCTATTATTATTATTATATGTTCTATAAATATTATCAGAATGTGTTCATAAGTTTGTGATCTATAGCTAAACCTGGGGTTCATTCTTTATGAATCTGATATTATTTAGAGCAGGCCTAAGCACACTTTAGCATGCCAAGATCTACTTTTTCAGTGAGGTTGAGGTCTACCAAATATTGCATTTCATTTCAGCTATTTTTACATTGTTTCAAGAATGCAGGTGAACACTGCCACAAAAGATTGTGCATGGTGCTCCTGGTGACGGGCCCTTCCAGTTCAAATGATAGGGCAGAGCTACGTGTGTCTGTTTGGATGGCGTCTTTAGGCAGGGTGGTAGCGGCAGTGACGATAGTCCCTCTCCACAATGACCCCCCCTTGCAGGGTAGAGGGCCATCCTTTTCGTGGCATTGCACACATGCCAATTAATGGATCTGGTGTGACCTCCACCTGCTGCGCCTGCTGAGTTGGGGAAGTTCTCTGGGGTTGCAAGAAAGCCTTAAACGACACCCTCAAATTGCTGCAAGGGTAAAAGAGTGAGTAACTTGAATCCCAGGGGCTCAGAACAACAACAACAACATTATTTCAGCTGTAAATAATAAAACAACTCCACATGTTTGTTGAAAACAAAAATGTTTATTAATTAAAGACAGCAAAACCTATGTGCAAGGAAAACGGTATTACGTTAATAAGAACAGATTCAAACATATAGTGTTCAAGTATTTACAAAAGTTGTAATACCACAGACTTCTTGTTGTTTAACTAGGGCTGCTGAGCTTCTCACTAAGGCTTTTACTGTGGCTTTTCTACCATTCCGAAATGTGCTGAGTTGAAGTCATGAACCCCAGTTTCTGCAGCTTGGCTTGCATTTATTGGATCGTCTCATCTGATCCCGCTGTGCAGAGCTAAAATACTGTGCTCTGGTTCTGGGCTGTTGTTAAACTCATACTGGCCAGTAGTTGTTAAATCACGTTTATTTTTGTTAAATGCCGTGAATGTCCACCAGTTGATAAATGTAGATGTTGGGACTGGTGTAGTAAAGTGTAACGATTGTCAACTCATTAAACCCAGCACAGTTTTGGTCATACAGGTCATCTTGTCCTGGAACGTGATGAGGCTCCGACAAGAATGTGAGTGTAGACAATGAGTGTGTATATGAATGTCAGAACGCGAATGGTAGAATGATTCGATAGAGTTGACTGGTTGGTAGTACATCACTCATACTCACACTGTTCGAATTCAAGAAGTACTGGAACTACGGTGGTCTTTTTATAACATTTAATGAGACGCACACTTGGACAGTACGTGTATGGTTACAGGAACAAATGTCGACATAGACAGCATAATGTTGATCACAGGAATATCATCTTAAGTTAGCATTCATGCTTGGCAAATATCATAATGGAGCATTCGTAAATAAGCATTCAGAGTTCCATCATGTAAATCATCTGGCTTTACTGACTGGGCACGTCAGACCATAACCAATATATAGGAAGGCTCCTAGACTTAACCTCGTCTAGCGAATATCCCTTCACGTAAAGTTCAATATATATATTTTTCATAAAGATATAGGAATCCCAGACATGGGTTCTCACATGTAGCAGTGATCTCTTGGTTCATCGAGCGATAGTACAGGCATCCCTTTTTCTCACTCGATAAATACAAAGTATATGGATTTCAACATGGCTGTGCTTCTCTCGTGAGCTTCACCCACTATTGGATACAGACCAAAATTGGTCATTCGTTAAATGTCCTCATTTCTTCATAGCTTCTATCATAGAGGTAATTGAATAATATCATATAATCTAGTGCTGATACATAGGAATGTCATCTTCCTTTGAATAAATATTCTTTTCAAAAGTACCACTGTGCATCTGCTTATCGACAACGATGGCGAAGCCCAAGTTCATAATAAATTGTGGTTTTACCTTTCTATGCGAAATATAACTTTGCCATTCCTTGGCAAAAGAGAATAAACACTGGGGTAAAGTACATACAACATGTCTAAATGACTATCACTTTTCCCCATTTACTTATAGATCACTTTTTCGGCAATAAGCCGGCTACAACAAAATTCGACATCCCGACAGGATGACAGCCATGAATCACACCCCCTGCTAGCGATACTTCCGCTGCATAGCCTTTGACCTTTTCTAGCGACAACCAACATAGTTCGACTTAGAAATGTAAAGATATCCATATATAAGACAGACTCGTCCTACTCATACAAACACTACGTATAAATTCAGGCCATAGATATACTGAAGCAAGAACAATCTATTCCTACCCAGGCAAAGAATAAATCGCAGTAGGCCTAGATCCGTCCGCGGAGTCCGATCGAAGATGACGGAACTCCTTTCAAGGGAAGTAACTCAAAAATGACTTCTCCTTAAGCACTTAAAAAGGAAATACTTTGTTTACAAAATATTTGCGAACATAATAAGTATATAAATGTATTATATTGCAAGATAGTAAAGATTGCACTTTACAGCTGTCCCATGGAATTGTCACGTCCTGCACAGAGCCACTTCTCAGCTCCCCCTGCCTATCAATGGGTCCATAGTGAGATCCCCCTGCATGCAGTCAACTAGGCTAAAGCCAAAGAATTACATCTGGGGTGACTTCTCCAAACTTATTGTGCAATGCTGGGTTCTCAACAAGTTTCCCCACAGGGGGAATCCCTGAAAGTGTGTGGATGATTTCAAGAGTCAATGAGGGTGTAATTAGCCTCACAGACAGAGGTTCACTTCCACATATGTATATTGTAGCATTGTGCATAGCTGGTGATCATATAAGGATGACTCCTGATATGCCTCCATGCATATCATTGACTTAAAATGATGCTTAGCCCCAACTAAGTCCTCAGATTTTGGTACAAAATTACTAATGGCTAGTTGTCCATGTGTTTATCAATCAGAGCATCACTTTGATTTAATAATGTTTATAGTGGAAAATGCAGACTGTATCTTGCTATTCATTTTATAAACAATATTGTACCTTTAAAGCTATGAACAGATCAGAACAAATTGTCATTCTGCGCCTCAGAACAGGACACAACCGACTCTGCAGCCACATGTATACAAAATTCAAGATTGGCAATTCAGCCATGTGGACAGGCACCCCAGACTGCGGAGCACATACTCCAAGATTGCCCCGAATATGATATATTGAGGCAAACCCACTGGCCCAGAGAAACAACACTGGAAACAAAACTATACGGACCTCTGTATGAACTACAAAAGATAGTGAAGTTTATACAAGAAACAACATTGCAGATATAGATAATATATTTAAAGCGAACGAAAGAAGAAGAAGTACCTTTAAAAATAAAAGATTTCATTAGATAATTAGAGAAAAAAATTAAAATCTGTATATCAGGCTGTCCACCTGTGAATCGTGTTTGCCGTCTTACCCACTTTTGATTTTGAGTGCAGATATATATATATTTTTAAAATGTTTACAATGTATAATAATATCTAGGCTCCCAGTGATCTGGATGTCTTGGGTGAAGTGCTGAAGGAATGTGATATGTCATATGACACTGACCATGTGAATTATGAGGCTGACCAGTCTTCAGGGTTTACCCCAATGTCTCAGTCGCAACTATCCAGGCGAAAGTTCACAAAGGAGGCAGCAAATGTCAGTTGAGTTCATAGTGAATCTTTTCCAGTTTTTTCAAAGTAGAAAATTGAGAACTGACAACTGATATTACTTCATTCTCCTGACCATAAGATGCATGAATGATGGCAGAACCAGGACAAATTCCAGTTTAAGGTTTACACACTAGATGTGAGAAGAAGAATTGGTTTAAATGGGTGTTAGTATAGGATTGAACACACACTAATGTAAACTGATAAGAACCAGTAAGCTGTATTACAATGCAGTCCATGTTCTGGAATTGCCAGGGTAAAAGAAATAGAGGGAGATAAAAACAAATGCACGGAGAAGGGAACTGAAGTTGGGCATGAATGGGATAAGGAAGGTGTTGAAACACCGTGAACAGATGGCACAGGACAGGAAGTGTATATGCTGAAGGTCTGTGTTCCACAGAGATCTGAAAGGTAATGATGATGATGTACACATTTCTGAATAAGAGAAGGACCAGAAAATCATTCAGCTAATTTCACTTACTTTACTGTCCATGCCTGGATGTATATAAAGTGACAAATGTCGAGGTGTTGTCACGTGCTGGCCTTCAAAGTATGTATACGCTGCTTAGACAGCGCAGACTTTGCTGGCTTGGCCATGTTCGCCGCATGGAAGATGGTCGCATCCCAAAAGATATCTTCTACAGACAATTAGCAGATGGCAAGAGAACAGTTGGGCGACCACAGCTGAGGTTCAAAGATGTGTGCAAGAGAGATATGAGGGCACTGGACATGGATCCAGCAACATGGGAGGATGAAGCTGCCGATCGCACTAAGTGGCGATGCTATTTGCGGCACCACCTCAGATTGGGCGAAGAGAGGCTCATACAAGAAGCAGAGGTGAGGAGAAAATGTCGAAAGGAGCACCAGGAAAATAAGCAGCTGAGGGCTGCCACCTCAGGGGCGCATTCCCATAGTCAGTTATGACTGAAGGGGCTATTATTATTATTATTATGCCTGGATGTGTAGCCATCTTGCGTACACACCGCAACAAACCTGGTCATGCTATCTGCGTGCTGTATCTTTAAAAAAAATATTTTAAATGTTTTTCACTTAGCTCTCGCTTTCTCTTTTTCTCTATTTTTGCTCAATTGTTACTGATGAAGGCCTTGTGGCCATAATGTATGAAATTTTCTTTGTTCCCTGTCCTAGTAAGACGTATTGTTTTTTATTTTACCAACCGTTTATCGCCACCTTCCTGCAGTCCTTTTCCTTTTCTTCTTTGTATAGGTTCATGACCTATTTGATTCATCCTTTGCAGTGTCATTATCCAGCAGGCAATCATTAATAGCCCTTAGTATCTCTCCTTTATCCATGTCCATTGTCCCCACTACTATGGGTGCTCTCGGGGCCAGTCTGTCAGCTCTCTCATTGCCACTTACCCTTGCGTGAGCAGGACAGTAGATCCACACCAGTTCTTGAAGACTTGAGGATTCTATTGATGTTTTCTATTCCTGCCGCAGCCATCCGTTCTGAACTTTCCGAAGCATGGCTTGAGAGTCTGACAATATAACTGCCCTGGTTGATGGAGTTTCAGACAGCCACCTCAGTGCTGCAGTAACTGCCTCTACCTCCATTCTCATGCTGGAGGTTGTTGTCATGTAGGCTCCACTCTGTTCAGCGACGACCCTGCCCTTTATTCTCGCAGATAAGCCCCATCCTGATTTCTCACCACGCACTACAGACCCATCAGTGTACACAATGGCATCATCATCCCCAGCATGATCACCTATCAGCTGATTAATCTCCAGCTCTGCTTTTCCATTGCCCCAAGACCTGCACTCTGCCAAGGCTAATGATGACCTGCTGGTTACCCGTATATATGCTTTTGCCTGGGCCATCGCATATCTGGATCTAATCGACAGCAATCTGAGCATGTATCTCATTGTCACAATGGGGGTATCACGTGTACAGCCCAAAACTAGTTGCATCCCTTCATTTTGAGTGCGTTCCAGTCATTCACATTGTGACATTGACAGCATGAGTATTCCTAGCCCATACTCGATTACTGAAATCACGAGCTGATGATACAGGAGAAACAATAGTCTCTGTTCCAAGCACGCAGCAGCCATTGTATTTAAGGCTGCCAGTCCTCGCTTGCACTTCTGTATGATCGGTTTGACATGATACTTGAATGAAAGCCCACGGTCAAACGTTACTCCCAGATATTTCAGCCTGTCTTGCCTTTCAAAGTTCTGCCTATTGAAATTGATGTCTGGAAGGTCTGCTTTCACTATGGAATTGTTCAAAAAGCACCATATCACACAGGCCTTGTTATGATTGACCTTTGATTCGCTTTCCTCACACCATTTAGAAACCGCCTGTAGTGTCTCTTGTATGCCTTGGACCATTTCTTGTCTGTCTGAGCCAGTTCTGTACATGAGTATGTCATCTGTGAAAGTTAATGTTCGTCCCAGTCCTGTTGTTTGAAAGGTTGCTATTTTTGCTGTGTAGATGTTAAACAGCACTGGTGATAGTGGAGAACCCTGGGGTAGTCCCGGGCAAATGCGCATTGGTTCTGATTTCTATGTTCCCAAGCGAAATGCAACTGATCTCTCCATTAAGGCAGCTGCTATCCGCCTTGTTATCCCAGGGTTTACACCACATGCCATTATATAGTCTATTTGGGTTACAAAGTCCACACTGTTACGAGGGACGGTCAAAAAGTAATGCCTCATAATTTTTAATTTCATTCAATAGGCAAGAAAACAGATAAAATTCACATTGAAATGTAGCCCCAAGACTGAACTTCAAAAATGTATTTCTCAACTTAGTCTCCGTTATTTGTTACAGTTTTTGTCCATCTTCTCACAAGGGCATGTATCCCAGCACGGTAAAAATTTGTGTCCTTTTTCCTAAACCACTGTCGTACGGCGCGTTTAAGGGTCTCAGTGTCCTCAAAGTGATGTCCGCGAAGATCTTCTTTCAGTGGTCCAAACAGATGGAAGTCAGAAGGTGCAAGATCGGGACTGTAAGGGGGATGTGGTAATAATGTCCAGCCAAATTCTGCAATCGCATCAATGGTGCGTTTAGCGGTGTGTGGCGTGGCATTATTGTGCAACAGTAGTGCAGTTCTCTGATCTTTTAATGGGTAAAGTCGCCGAAGACGACCTCTAAGCTTCTTCAAAGTTTCAATGTAACGGCCTGCATTCACCATGTTTCCCTGTTCCAAGAAGTTGAGAAGAATCACACCCTTCTCATCCCAAAACACGGAGGCCATAACTTTCCCTACAGATGGTGAACTTTTGAACTTCTTTCTTGTCGGCGATGTTGTGTGATGCCATTCCATTGACTGCCTCTTGTATTCTGGTTCAAAAAAATGAACCCAAGTCTCATCACCTGTCACAATATTCGATAAAAACTCTTCTCCTTCAGTTTCGTAACGGTGCATGAGGTTGATGGCTATGGTTTTCCTTGTTTCTTTATGTCTGTCTGTCAACATTCTGGGTACCCACCGTGCACATACTTTTGAATAACCCAGGTCTTTAATGATGTTCTGGACACTGCCTTTACTAATGGACAACATGGAAGAAAGTTCATCCAGTGTTACCCGACGGTCACCACGAATGATGCCATCAACTCGATGAATGTTGTGTGGAGTCACTGCAGTAGACGGACGGCCAGTCCGCTTTGCGTCAGCCATTGAGGATTGACCTACTTCAGCTTCGTCACAACGATGTACCCAACGTCGGACAGTGCTAACATCCACTGTTGAATCTCCATAAACATTCTTCAAACGTTCGTGGATGTGAATTGGGGTCTCGCCTTCAGCATTGAGGAATTCTATGACATAACGTTGTTTTAACCGAACGTCTGGCAGCCATTTTTAAACTGTTACAGTGATGCCACCTGTTACTGAAACAGGTTGGTAATGCTATACAGTGCAGAAGAGTGTTTGAGGAATCCTGCTAAATTTACAAATTGCACACCGATGCAGTATTTACATACATAAAAAAATAAGAGGCATTACTTTTTGACGTTCCCTCGTATAAGCATCCTCGAGGTCAATTGCGACAGCCACCGTTTTTCTTTTACCCTCGAATCCCTCGTATGCAAATGTTCCAGCGTTACCCCATGCTGTTTTCATAGGCCTATAGCTACCCAGGGTATCAGGAAGGATGTGTGCTCATTACTTGTCTTGCAACTATCTTTTCAAGTAATTTACCATAGACATTCTGTAGTGTGATAATTCGATAGCTGTTGAGCATGTGGGATCTTTGCCAGGTTTAGGAAGTGGCCGAAGGTAATTGTGTAGCCAGTCTTCCGGCACCTCAGCATTCTGTATGCTGGTATTGATATCGTTCCCCATGTTTGTAATGGCTGTGTCGTCGAGCTGTTTAGTGTGATGGTATTGTACACTATCAGGACCCGGAGCAGTGTTTCAGCTGGTTTTTAATGTGTACACCACGTCCTCTTCAGAAATGAGATCGAAGTATATCTGGTCCCTTAGGGCATTTTCCGGCAAACTTTCCTTTATTTTCAGGCGGGCACTTTTATCACCTTTATCCATTTGCTCCACATATCGATTGAATAATGCTCTTCCATTCTCTTCGTCTGTCTTCATGCTTAGTCCTGTAGAGCTTTTGATATGAGGGATAGGTTGACTTGCACTTTTCCTATTCATTCTTCTATGTAAGGACCAGAATTTCTGTAGGGTTTTTTCCGTGCCCACCTGTGTCACAAAGTCCTCCCACACTTTATCCTTGGCCTCCCTTGCCAAGCTCTTGAATCTTGTGTTTAGTTTCTTACTTTATATTCCCCTCCACCTAGAGTTGCACAATCCCAGGATGTCAATTTTATAGTTAAACATTTCTGCTGCTACATGTGCAGTTTTCCCTTTCTCATTTAGTGTTTGAACATTCCAAGTGCTAAATCTGGAGATTTTCCTAGAAGAAAATAGGTGACTCCTTTCAGCATTTTCTAAGTTGCGATATGAACCTGCTTAACAGCGGACATTCTTTGGTCTTGGATGGTTGTGTTGAATTATTTATATTATTTTCTGTTGTGTTCCTTTCAGCGTGTTATTTTCTATTCTGCGTGTTGTGCGAGCTTGTTTTCGCCCAGTCTGAAGAAGTTGTGCCAGAGGGAGCATCGCCACTTGGTGTGATCAGCAGCTTCATCCTCCCAGGTTGCTGAATTCATGTCCAGTGCCTTCATGTGCATTGCACACATCTTTGAACCTCAGCTGCAGTTGCCTGTTCTTTTTGCCATCTGCCAGTTGTCCTCGGAAAATATCTTCCATGCGTAAAGCAGGAGATATTATTTTTGGAAATACATATTTATGTACCAGGTGATGTTCGTTTTAATAGAATATCCATCTCCAGCATCTTCTTCTTATCTCTTGATCCACTGGGGCTTGTCTAGTTCTTATCATCAGTTCCACATTAGTGACCTTGTCATAGTAACAAGAAATTTGAATTTAACACGTAATACTGTACTTGACTGTAATATTTGAACATTGCATTTCACTATTGATCTTCTTCTTCTTTAATTATTTGATGAGGCACAATCCATTCAACCTAGACACATGGTCTGTTGGTTATATTAGCGTGCTTGTCCAAATACTTGATCTGATATAATGCTAACCGTAACTGTATAACAGTTCTGATGCATTTTTATTTCAGCAAAAACAAGAAATGAGGATACAGAAAAAATCGGCAAAGAAAATCATGTTTACAGATTCGCCACCTAAGGATATAACAAATGTTGTTGTAAGTCGTGTATTTGTTTGTGTGGCTTTATTTAAATTTATAGATTTACTTTTATAGAAGAAATTGAGCATCAAGTGGACTGCTAAATATCTTGTTAGTCAGCAGCAGAGATCTTTAGTAGAAACTCTGAGCTCTCTAGAAATCTATCTTGATAAAAATCAAGTCTGTTTTCAGAGTGCAGTAGAATGTCGATTATCCAAACTGTCAATTAACCGAACCAGTGTCGCCGCCAAAATAATGACAGTATCTACTTTAAGTGCACTAACTGTTATGCTGAAGTATTACTACTGCTGCTTAATGTATTCTTTTCCAATTATGTATTTGAAAATATTTGCAGAATTTGCATAGCAATAGTCTTCATTTGTAATTAGTTAAAAATCAAATTTAGGCTTCAGCTACTGTGTGGACACGGGACAGTCTCCCATGGCCTTAATGTGTCATTGTCTGTTGTAACGTCTTGCATTTCTTCAAAACTTTTTGGTTATTATTTACAGACCATTTCCTAAATCAATTATTTTTATATAATACTTCATATTTCAAAATACAGGAATAATAACCTTGCGTACAATAATTTGACTGTAGGCATAATTACACTTTGTTTCGTATATACTGGGTATTCTCATGTCTGTTTGATTATCCAAACTTGGTCCAAGCTCTACTGTATTTCAAATAGATACAGCCCATGTGTAACCTTGCCCGCCCCATGTACTTCCTGGGGGTCTCTGATGAGACAACGAATAGGACCATTGCTCCCTAAGGCTTGTCACACAAGGTGGCTAATATGAGGCTGGCAACCTCATCATGTTAAACAAATTGCCATAGAAACCACGGCTGCCAAAGCCTGTGACTGCTTGGTGCAGGCTTCCTGCAAGGTTCTATGCTCCGTAAGGAGCACACAAGAAAATGATGATTATATGTACTTTTTTATCTCTGCCAGGCAATCTGCTTCCAGCAGTTCCGTCAACAGAGAGGTGGAAAATTCAAACAATTATATTTTACAGAATGTTGACTTCACTTCAAGCAAAAGCCCCCATTGCTGTCTCATGAAGTTCACAATTAAAGTGAATCTTTGTTAGCTATGAAGAACAAGAGAAATCAAGTCCAACACGAAAATAAGAATCTTCAACTCAAATGTCAAGTCAGTCTTATTGTGTGGCTCTGAGACATGGAGAGCAACAAAAACAACAACCAAAAAGCTGCAGACTTTTATAAACGGGTGCTTGCGTAGAATAAAAGGACTGAAATGGTATGACAAAATCACAAATGTGGAACTGATGACAAGAACCAGTGGAACAAGAGTTGAGAAGAAGGCGCTGGCGATGGATAGGATACACATGGAGGAGACCTGTTGATAGCATTACAAGGCAGTCCTGGAATCCACAGGGAAAGAGAGGTAGAGCAAAAAACACATGGAGAAGAGAACTGGATACAGAGGTGAAAATGATGAAAACATGGAAAGAACTTGAGCGGATGGCATGTGACAGGAAGACTTGGCATGTGTTTGTTGAAGGCCTATGCTCCTTGGGGAGCTAAAGGGTATTGATTGATTGGTAAACTAGCTCATGGGTCTTCACTAGGAATGAGGGGAAAGTACCTTTAATATTGGGAATACCATTCTTTTAAATCACAGTGAGGACAGGCTGGTCAACTATTTCTTTAGCTTTAGGATTTGTTCTTTTTCCCCCCTCCATCACCTTGAGATTGAGCAAATCATCCTTTTGGATCTACCTTTCACCGACTCCTGCTCTGTCATATAGTTGTGTTTCCTGTTTTATATTGTGGTTTTATTTGTTTAGATATATCTCCACCTCTTGTTTTACATGTGTCTGATTTATAAATTTTTGGAAGATTTGCAGAGTTTACTTAACACCAAAACATTCTTTCTTATAATCCCAAATTTCTGCTGCCATCTGTGCAGTTTTTCTGTTCTTTCTTTAAAATATCAACATTCCATTCACCAATTTTGGAGATTTTCTTAGGAAAAAAAAGGTGATCTGGCAACCCAGACTCCTTTCATCTTTCTCTGTGTTGGGTCATACGCCTTTTTACCTGAGGGTCTTCTTTTGTCTTGGATGGTTGAATCCAAGATCACTGATGTGAAACTGATGATAAGAGCCAGTGGAGCAGGAGATGAGAAGATGCTGGAGATGGATAGGAATACACACATTGAGGAAACCTGTTGAAAGCATTACCAGGCAGTCCTTGTTCTGGAATCCTTGGGTTAAAAGAGGTAGAGGGAGACCAAGGAACACATGGAGAAAAGAACTAGAGACAGGCATGAAGAAGACATGGAAAGACAGCTAACCACACGGGACAGGAAGAGCTAACCACACATGACAGGAAGACTTGGCATAAGTTTCTAAAGGCCTGTGCTTCTTGGGGAACTGAAGTGTGATGATGATGAAAACATAATTTATGCTGACAAATTTAACATGGTCACACTTCTAGTGTGGTCCCACCTTTTTGGCTAGAGGTGTAGAGCTGAGTGCGGTGCCTTGTGAGATACTGTACTGTACAGCAGTAGAGCTGAGTGCAGTGCCTTGTGAGCACTGTACTGTACAGCAGTGTAGCTGAGTGCAGTGCCATGTGAGGTACTGTACAACAGTGTAGCTGAGTGCTGTACTTTGTGAGGTATTGTACTGTACAGGCTGAGTGCAGTGCCCTGTGAGGTACTGTACAACAGTAGAGCTGAGTACAATTCCTTGTGAGGTACTGTACTGTACAGCAGTGTAGCTGAGTGCAGTGCCTTGTGAGGTACTGTACAACAGTGTAGGTGAGTGCTGTACTTTGTGAGGTACTGTACACGCTGAGTGCAGTGCCTTGTGAGGTACTGTACAACAGTATAGCTGAGTACAGTACCTTGTGAGGTACTGTACTGTACAGCAGTGTAGCTGACGGCAGTGCCTTTTAGCTGAGTGCTGTCATTTGTGAGGTACTGTACAGCAGTATAGCTGAGTTCAGTGCCTTGTGAGGTACTGTACAACAGTATAGCTGAGTACAGTACCCTGTGAGGTACTATACTGTACAGCAGAATAGCTGAGTGCAGTGCCTGTGAGATACTGTACTGTACAACTGTAGAGCTGAGTACAATTCCTTGTGAGGTACTGTACTGTACAGCAGTGTAGCTGAGTGCAGTGCCTTGTGAGGTACTGTACTGTACAACAGTGTAGCTGAGTGAGGTACTGTACTGTACAGGCTGAGTGCAGTGCCCTGTGAGGTACTGTACAACAGTATAGCTGAGTACAGTACCATGTGAGGTACTGTACTGTACAACAGTGTAGCTGAGTGCAGTACCTTGTGAGGTACTGTACTGTACAGCAGTATAGCTGAGTGCAGTGCCTGTGAGGTACTGTACTGTACAACAGTGTCGCTGACTGTGGTACCTTGCGAGGTACTGTACTGTATGTACAGCAGTGTAGCTGAGTGCAGTACCTTGTGAGGTACTGTACTATACAACAGTGATGCTGCCGCTTATTGCTTTCTCAGTTTCCTTACACAGCATCTTTGCTTTGTTTCATCTTTGATATGTTTGTGCTGCATTAGCTTCCCTCCTCAGTTTGTGCCATCTTAGGCAAACAGAACTAAACACTTTTTTTTTTTCTCTTTAGAGCGTGCATCAATGTCAGCGCAGTTTAAACAGTTGGAGAAAAATGTGTTTAAAAATTAGATGCTGTTGCATGTCTTTTATAGTCTGGGGTTTCGCATCTTGTGTAATCTGATGTTCTTTTTTTTTTTCATTATCGTTTCATTCAGAGACAAAGATTTCTTATTATGATATCAGATCTTTGCGCTTCTTGCATGGAACCAGCACCATAGCTGGTCCCCTTGCAGGAAGCCAGACTAAACACTGACACGCTCCTGGCCCTGCAGTCGTGGTTTCTTTGGCAATTTGTTTTACATGATGAGGTTGCCAGCCGTGTGCAAAAACAAAACAAAAACCTATTTATAGACATATTCATAATTGAGCTCCTCATGCATTCATAAATACTTCTCTCCACCTTCCTAGATTGGTGATGGTTCAGTACAACATGCCATCAATTTTCCTACAAATTATTTATATCATTATTAATGGTAATAATATTTGCAGTGTGAACAAACTTTTGGAACACCCTGTGTAGCGTAGTTTAATGCCTAATTAATATGTTTGATATCTCCAGAATAATATAATACAGGTCTGTATTCTTTTACTTGAAATCCTGGGGACAGCTTTGTTTTGGATGTCACTCAAATCACGTTTGAAAAGTAGCCAAACGTTGCAAAAATAGCCCAGTTGCACATCTTCTTTGTTCCTTAGCCGCCGATCATCAAAGCAGTCAGCAGCCACCACGCCCGGTGGCGTCTTGTAGGGCAGCAACAAACTGCTTCCACTTTGCTCGGTCGATGGCGATCCTTCTTGCAGTGCCCCAGCTGTGGTTCTTTCTTTGCATCTCTGCCTTCACAGTTCTCCGCCAAATTGTTTTTGGTCGGCCTGTCTTTCGCTTTCCTTTAGGAATCCATAGCATAGCTATACTTGTGATGTCATCACCAGTTGTAATAACATATTTGAAAATAGCCCAAAGTATGTGTTTAAAAAATGGTAACAAATCTGCCATAATGTGTTCAGAAATAGCCAAAAGTCGCCCAGAATAGTCTGACATGCCCACATTGTGACAGAAGAATAGACCAAGGTAGCCCAAAGAAACTTTTTGATATTAGAATATTTCTAATTTCTGTTTCAGATACACGGATTTAGATCTTTATTCCCAATGAGAACAGACTTTTGGAACACCATATATATGCTGTTTAAGATCTAATTAATATGTTTGATATTTCCAGCTCGACCCAGCATACAAGAAAGTGGCCTGTGGCTTAACAAGGGACCAACTGGACATGACCCAATTAGCCAAAAGTTATTATTTATAGCCTACTGGAACATATGAAATAAGCTACCATGTTTAATTTTTAATTCAGAGAATTGACTACACAAGGGTTTAATCATGGTTGGAGGGAGAAGAAGAGAGATCTCCATTAGTAAGAATCCAAACGGAATACACACAATTTTTTAAAACACATTTTATTCAATAAAATTTTGTGGCTAATTCGTACTTCAAGAATGTATGAAAACATTGCAAGGAGTATTTTTGCAGATCAAATATTTTTAAATATCAAATCATCCAACGGTCAGCTTTTAGGCTTAGTGTGACTGTAAAAAATTGTGATAACTTTTATTATTACTATTTTAAATTTTAGTGCAGAATTATGGTGTCTGCTGTTGTGATTTTGTCAGTGTGTATATGTGATAGAAATATACATGCTGTTTATACATACATATGTTCTTAATATTATTCCCTATTTTGTCATTTTTTTAATAACTGCCCAATTTAAAAAGTCACATTTGTATTCTCAGACACAATGGAACAGATTTTTGAGAATCAGGCTAGAATGTTGAGAAATAAAGAGGGGAACCCAAGGCCTGTAAACAGTAAAAATTATACACATAAAGGTATGTCTCAGGCGCTCGTGAGAAATAAAGAAGCAGAAAACTAGACAACAGAAAAAAACAACAGAAGTGAGTGGCTTACCGAAGAATCGAACCCAGGATCTTCCGAACAGAACGCTTTTGGTTAGCTACAGAAGCAAATCACACTATCCTCCCTGCCAGCTAGGCACCACAAAAATAGTGCTTTGAAGACAGTGGTCATTAGCGCGGTTCGCAGCATGTAACACCAGATATGTACCTAGGGCGATCCAGCCTAATTAATGACGCAATCACTCCTGTTGTTCCCCCTATTATACAGTATAGGTCAGATTACACAGTACAAAGACCTTAATACTGTGTCTAGTAAATGATAGAAGAATCAGAACAGTACAGGACTGAGGGTAGGTAACAGAAAAACAACAGAAGTGAATGGCTTACCGAAGAATCGAACCCTGGACCTTCCAAATGGCGCCTGTGTATAATATTTATTTGCTTATTTATTTAGAAAGCTGAGAACAAATATTTTAATTTTTAGCAGGTTTCAAGTAATGCAAGTTTCTTGTCCAGTGCTGAAAAGTAACACTGAATCTTTTAACAGATCACCACTATCAGATATTGTTTAAATACCTTTTAAGTTTATTCTTTAAACTTATGACCTGTACCATTCATTGACAATTAAGTGTTAATGTTAGTTGATTATCAAAAATCAAAACTTATTAACCCAATTTCATATTCGTCATGACTTCTTAAAAGCAGCCAAACTGGCATTTATTGGACTTAAAGGACAAAATTGCACATGAAGATAAATTAACTCTTTAAGTCCCAATCGACTTTATATATCCTCAGCGGTTAGACGCGCTTGGCCCAATCAACTTTATAAAGCGTTTAGTATATGTGCCTCTGTTTGAGACTGTTTCTAATTATAACTGCCCACAAACCACCCAAAACGTTATTTCCGACTGCAAGTACATTCTTTTAAATACCGCATGTGTTTAAGAGTGAACGTGTTTCTGTTTTGAGATATTTATTTAAAAATACACCGGGGTTGCCATTTTTGCTTGGGCCAAACCAACTTTTTTGCTTGGGACTGAAAGAGTTAAGTCTTCTTTGCAGACTGATTCACAATAATCAAAAACTACTAAAGAAGCATACAAACTCTACATCACAACTGTAATAAATATTCTTCTTCTTCCTCGTTCGTCCTGAAAAGGATGTTGGTTGCGCTGTGTCCATTTACAGCGAAGCTGCGGTATTTGCACCTTTCGGCCGACACATCCGACGACACATCCGACTTCCGCACGGCATTTTTTGGGACCGGGTTTGCCTTCCCTCTTCGATCCCTACTCCTCAGCCAGACTGCAGATGCAGCCTGCTTCCAGGACCACCATGTGGAGGTGGAGTAGGATCTTGGTCAGCTCTGGTTCGCTGACCCTGATGCAGGCAGTCAAGCTATGGGTCGCTTACTGCATTCCTCACTTTTGATGCGTCTTGGGTCCCGTAATAAATATAATATAAAGAATCTCAACAGAAGCCGTGCAAATCAGTAAGGCAAAAGGACATCTACAAATCAATACTCAGAATTTAAAATATGCGCAAGTACCTGGCCAACAATACCAGATGTTAAAGGGCTGAGGCTCATGAACTTTACACAAAAGCTAACAAAGAAATCGGAGCCGCAGTGGTTAGTGCACTGGCTTCCTAGCTCAGTGGTCCATGGTTCAATCCCCAGTTGAGGTGGGATTTTTTTTAGCCCGCAAACGGCTCTGGGGTCAACCCAGCCTCATGAATTGGGTACCAGAGCAACTCTGGGAAGGTTAAGGTGGCCGGCGTGATGCTGACCACATCACCCCTAGTGTGCCAATGGTCAAGAAAATATGGGCCTTAACACCATATTCCCAATATGCCTCAATGGGCGTGTAACGGGATCCTTTCCCTAACAGAAATCACGAGTGACAAAAGGAAATATACTGAAGTGCTGGCAAGGGGAAGAGAAAGCTCTAACCAAGAAAATGTGAAAAACCTGTCCAATAGTACAAATGAGCTGATGAGAAACTATCGGCAGTCACATGGCCTTACTGTCAAGAATACAAAATTGTTGAGCAACGTAAAAGAGCAAATAAAGCGGTGGATGGAAAAACTTCTAAATGGACCTGTCAGCAAGATTCCTCAGCAACCAAACAAGGAAGAAAGACAGCCTTAAAATTATAATGCTTCAAAGAGGTGAAAAAACTGCTGGCCCAGATCCTATCCCATCAGAGCAGACACTGACACCTCTTCATATATACAAGTAACTTGGTGTAGTCTTGGAGAGAGAAGAAATACTGTAAATAGAAGGAAGAATATGTGATCAAGGTGTCAAAGAAGGGTGATGCACAAGTTACAGAGGAGTAATGTTGTGGTCAGTGCCAAGGAAAATATTAAACAGAATGATCCTTAAGGGATTGCAAATGTTATAGACAGACTATTGAGAGAACACAGAATAGGCAAGTTCTTGACAAAACAGATTCTTCATAGCCTAGATCTGATAGTAGAACAGAGTTTAGAATTTTCATCCATTCACTTTTTCGTTAATTCATTTGTCCTATTTTTGCCTTTGTCCTTGCAGTCTATCATTTTGTTTAATTTCTTATGGATCGTTCCCCAATTTAAAGCCTGTTTGTGCTGAAATATTGTGTCTTTGGTTAGATTTTAAAACACTTCCATTTTTAGCATTGCTTATCTAGGCCTCCCCTTCAAGCGACCATTGTCCTCTCAAGGCTGTGTGTGGTCCCGGTTGCCGGGTCCTCCCAGCGCAGTGGAGGCAGCGAATGGGTGCTGTGCCAGTACCAGATTGCTCTTTTTCGCGGACCTTCGGTCCCGAAAGAATTTTGGCTGGAGACGTCTCGGTAGCGAAGTGGTTTTTATAGCGGCAGTACACACGAGGGCAAGTTCGGGGCACAGCGGATTGATCAACCGCTTGCTTGTCACACTGATTACGGAAACAACAATTAATATTCTGTTGTACCAATAAACGCCTTTAGGCGTAACGGAACAACGGATAATTTCTTGTTGCCCTAAGACGCCGCAAGGCGGAATGGCCACTGACTGCTTGGTCGGTCTTTGGCTAAGGACGGAAGAAGAAGTTATCTAGGCCTACATACTTTTAGCACAGATCTGTTGTATGGTTCAGGAGCCAGCAACTTATAGCCTTCGCTGCCATTTCTTCTGCTAACCAACCCAGGACTAACAAAATAATATTACTGGGAACGAGAAAACAAGGAGACGTTGAAACTTTGATACCGGTACCAGTTGTGTTAACAAATTATCTTCATTAGCAAAGTACTTACATAGTTCCACTGCAGTCTGGATAAGTAGAAGTCTCTGGGACCATCTAAAATACTTCTACTTATCAGAATTCTGCTCAAAGATGGAGACATTTACGTCAGAATAAGAGGTAAAGCATGAAGCAATTATTTTAACCATTCAGAAACAAATATTTTGATTTTAAATTTTCATTTCTGCATCTGTTAAAAGTTTTCAAAAGCAATTTGATCATCATAACCCTCCACTCCCAAAGGAGCATAGGCCAAGTCCTCCTGTCATGTGCCATCATCTCAAGTTCTTTCCATGTTCTCATCATTTTCACCTCTGTTTCCAGCTCTCTTCTCCATGTGCTTCTTGGTCTGCCTCTCTTGCCCTGGGGGTTCCAGAACAAGGACTGCCTTGTAATGCTATCAGCAGGTTTCCTCAGTGTGTGTCCTATCCATCGCCATCTTCTCATCTCTTGTTCCACTGGCACTTATCTAGTTCTTGTCATCAGTTCCACGTTGGTAACCTTGTCATACCATTTTAATCCCTCTATTCTACGCAAGCACCCATTTATGAAAGTCTGTAGTTTTTTGGTTGTTGTCTTTGTTCTCCATGTCTCAGAGCCATACAATAGGACTGACTTCACATTTGAGTTGAAGATTCTTATTTTCGTGTTGGATCCTATTTCTCTTGTTCTCCATATATTTCCCAATGCAATGAAAGCTCCTCTTGCCTTTTGTATTCTTATTTTGATATCACTGTCTGTCCCTCCAACTTTGTCTATATTACTGCCAAGATATGTGTACGATTCTACATCTTGTATTGGTGTATCTTCAAGTTCAACCCTGTTATCAAGCAATTTAGCGAAGACTAAAAGATAGTGTCAAGTTAATTGCTAGTAACATAGTAGAAACTGTACAAATGTTTGAATCACATGTTTGGCTTAGTCATTTTGCGTGTTCTGTTAGCAGTTATTAACAGATTCCAGAGCGATAACTATTGCAGGACAAGTAAGCCAACGTAAGAGTTACTTGTTTTCCTTCCTTATTTCTTTTTTACATCAGCTGCCATCTCCACAACGAAGGTTGGCTGTAATGGATCTCCAACATCTTCTGTCTCTTGTCTTGGTGGTCCATCTCTTGATGTTATCTTCCCACTTATAGCGCTGTCTTCCCCTTGCACGTTTGCCTTCAATTCTCCCTTCTGTTATGGTCTTCTGCAAGGTGTTATGCCTTTTTATGTGGCCAAAATATTTTAGCTGCCAAACTTTGATCTTGATTAGTTCTCTTTTCATACCTAGATTTTCTAGGACCTCCTTATTTGTTTTCTTCTCTTTCCATGAGATACGCCCCATTCTTCTATATATCCACATTTCAAGAGCCTCAATTCTTTCTTCCAATTGCTTATTCATTGTCCATGTTTCTACACCATACAGTAATGCAGAATATATATAACACTTTATGATTCTCAGTTTTAATCTGTGAGATAACTGTTTAGATGTCAGTATATGTTTCATGTTGTTGATGTAGCTTTTGCCGTTCCTATTCTCTTCTTGATTTCTGTTTCACATCTGCCAACTTCTGTGATTATATGACCAAGATATAAGTAGTTCTTGACTTGTTCCAGGATTGTCCCATTTATGCTTATCTTTAATGTGGGCTTATCGTCTGTTTTGCTAATTATCATAGTTTTTGTTTTCTCAATATTAATGTCCAATCCATATTCATGACTTATACTGTTCACTTGTTTCACTAGTTCTAATAAC
This sequence comes from Oreohelix idahoensis, assembly GCA_024509875.1. Taxonomy (NCBI): domain Eukaryota; kingdom Metazoa; phylum Mollusca; class Gastropoda; order Stylommatophora; family Oreohelicidae; genus Oreohelix; species Oreohelix idahoensis. The sequence goes on along the minus strand of JAMPIV010023208.1, from coordinate 383,103 downwards.
TCCTTTTCGCTTTCAGCTAACAACACAGTATCATCTGCATATCTAAGGTTGTTTATTGACCTTCCACTGATGTTCAGTCCTGGTATTTCCTGTATCTGTTTGAAAATTTTTTTCGGTGTATAGATTAAATAGGCACACAACCTTGTCTGACACCTCTTTTTATGTCTATGTTTGGTGAATAATTCCTTCCAGATCTTACTGTGGCAGTTTGCTCCCAATAAAGGTTACTGAGTATTCTTATATCTTTTCCATCAATACCTATGTCTTCGGGGCATTCAATTATTTTCTCGTGATGAACTCTGTCAAAAGCCTTCTTATAGTCAATGAAGCACATATACATACTTTTTTGGACCTCTATATTTTTCTGCTAATATTCTTAGGCAAAATATTGCCTCTCTTGTTCCGCTGTTCTGTCTAAAGCCAAACTGTTCTTCTTTAATTTCACTGTCTACCTTACTTTTTATTCTTTCCTGTATGATTTTGAGCAGTATCTTAATTGCATAACTCATCAGGCTGATTGTTCTGAAGTCTGAACATTCTGTTGCGTTAGGTTCTTTGGGCAATATTATAAAGACTGATGTCTTCATGTCGTGTGGTATATATTCTGTATTGTATATCTTTCTTACAAGTGCCTGCCAAATACTGGGTTCAAGAACGAGGCCACTTAAGAGGCTCAGAGAAAGGGCATAGTGTTGTCTGTGGAGCATCCGCTACGGGCTACGGAATTCAGGATAATAATTTATATACAACATATTGGTTACTTTCACAAGTGCCTCAGGCTGGTAGCATGGATAAAACCAGGATTGAAGTTGAAAGTTACAACCAAGGTTGTACTGTAACTTAGTTGTTGATGAAGGCAGAAATTCTACTGTAACTTTGTTGTTGATGACAGCAGAAATTCTACTGTAACTTAGTTGTTGATGAAGGCAAAAATTCTACTGTAACTTAGTTGTTGATGAAGGCAGAAATTCTACTTATCCCAAGCCCAAATTTGAGTTGGGACCTGGAAATAACCTCGATTTATCTGAAAATTCTAGTTATCAGAGCTTGACTTAACCAGAGTTTTTTTTCACAAAGACAAATAAGACATTTGGCTGGGACCTTCAGAAATGCTTCTACTGAAGTGAAATTCGACTTAAGCGAGTTCCACTCAAGTGGACTCCACTGTATTCAGTTTATTGTCTTTTTTTTCTCTCTTCCCCCCCCCCCCCCCACACCCCCCCCGCCCCCCCCCCCCCCCCACCCCCCCCCCCCCCCCCACCCCCCCCCCCCCCTTTGCAACCACGTTTCATTACAACTGTAAATTTCTGCTAATGTATTTTGTTATTCGTGTGATAAATTTATCGTGCATAATGACTGGAAGATTGTGTTGATTATGTTTCACGCATGCCCCGTGTGGTTCCTAGGGGTCTCTGAGGAGACATGTCGTGAAGGGCGACTGATATGAGGTTGTGCGTGGGGTTAGTAACCTCATCATGTAAAGCAAATTGCCACAGCTACAAGAGCATGTGAATGCTTCGTGCAGGGCACCTCCTTTAACTGGGCCAGCCACAGTGGTGGCTATGTGCTCCGTAAGGAGCGCAAAGGAAAATAATTATGATGTTTGAAACGTGTACTTTCAGTGTGTGATGGTGTTATCTAGTTTTTCCTTACAGTGTATGATACTATTTACTTAGTCGTTCCTCGACTAACTTGGGGTGTAGAGGTTAGCCAGAGAGGGCGCCAAGCTATCCTATCGGCTGTCTTCCTTTTGGTCTGGTTCCAGTCCAGTTCTCGGCCCTTCAGAGATTGACTGGGGGTCTTGATCCTTGGCTTCCCGTGTTTGTTGCGGTAGCCATCTTCTCCCATTCTGCAGACATGACCAAACCATCACAACTGAGACTGTTCCACTAGGGTCTGCAGAAGCTGGGTTTCGAGGTTATGAGATATTGTCTGGTTGTGGACCTTGACCCTTCTTGTCACTTGGACCACCGTCCTCATATACCTCATTTTTGACATTTGAAACTGGATTTAATGGATTGTAGTCATTGCCCATGACACGTATGTAGGTCAGGACTGGGGCGTAGGTGGAGCAGTCTACAGCCATCCTAGTCTTCTTGCCAATTTCTCTTTTGCTGAGGAACCCTCAGTGAGTGATAATTTGTCACCAAAGCTGTTGTAGAAAATGTGACAAAATAATTCTCCCCGCATTTCAGGTCTGAGAACATAAATTATGTTTCACTAAGTGCATTGATTTTGACTCGTGATGCATTAATATAAATGTAACTTTGCAATGTTCATATCTTATTTAATTATAGCTAGCTAGCTTTTTATTAACAGTCAACATCAGCATAACTGCAACAAATGTCGCAAAGAAGAGTAAAAAACATTAAAGAAGTAGAGATTGTGTTGTTCCCAGGGAATTCTGAGATTGTGTTGTTCCCAGGGAACTCTGATGAGATAAAGAAAGAATATGCTCCCTCAGGCATGTCATAAGGTGACTATTACGAGGCAATCCTGTTAAAGAAACCACAGCTGCAGGAGAGTGCAAATTATTTTATGCTGGCTCCCCCTGGACTAGCTGCAGTGGTGGCTCCATAAGGAGTTTTTGTTGATTAGAATCGACGTCATTGCACTTCGGGCAAACCCATAGGTGCTCAGTCTCCCTGAGCAATTGTCGAAGGGTATAAATGCTAATTATTCCTGTTGCGTGCTGGCTGTATACATGCCGGATGCAACCTCTCATACATCTGTCCCTGCTGTCTTTCGTTTAATGCCAAATTCCAGCAGTCTTAGCCTTGATGATTATCGATTGCAGTGTTATTCTCTAATAGGCGATCATTAATTGCCCTCAGTATGTCTCCCTTATGCATATCCAGTGCATCGTCTGTGGGTGCTCTTGAAGCAAGTCTGTCAGCTCCTTTATTGCCGCATGACCAGGACAGTAGATCCACACTAGTTCCTGAAGATTTTAGGCTTCTATGGAGGTTTTCTATTCATGCTAGAGCCATCCACTTGGACCTTCCGAAGCATGGCTTGTGAGTCTGATACAATAACTGCCCTTGTTAATGAAGTTTCAGACAGTCACATTAAGGCTGCAGTAGCTGCCTCTACCTCCTTTCTCATGCTGGAGGTTATTACTGTGTTAAGTCCCGCTATGTTCAGTGACAATTCTGCCCTTTACTCTGACAGAAAAGCCCCACCCTGATTTCTCACCAGGCCATCAGTGTACACAATGGCATCATCATCCCCAGCATGATCATTTATCAGTTGATCAATTTCCAGCTGTGCCCTCCCATTCACCCAAGTGCTGCACTCTCTACCAAATCTGATGATGACATGGTAATTAGTCCAAGTCTCATCTGATTTACTCCACTGCCCTCTTGAATATATTTTCAACTATGGTCACCTGTCTAATAGTTGCCTGTGCCATCCATGACAACCCCCTCTTTATTCTTGCTCCTTTGATGTCAGCTATGTTCCCATGCAGGGGATGCCTTTTGTCTGTGGTTACACGCATATAAGCATTTGCCTGGGACATCACATATCCATAAGGAGGAAAAGATAAAAGAACTGTACTCATGGACAGGGAGTACTAGAAGTGACTTTGAAGCTAGAAATCGAATGCAAGAAAATCCTAATATGAGACCTGCTTAAGTCTGCTACACCGTTTTGCTGATGCACCATAACATATAGCATTTGATGACTTCTGAATATGTAATATTTTATATCGTTTAAACAATTTTTTATAGCAAGAATTTACAAGTTCTTTAACAAAAATTAATTTTTTTGTTTGTTTTGTCTGTTACTGTTATCAGTTTTCTAACTTGTCTCCTTTGTGTGCATTGAAAGCCTGTATGATCTTTCAGTTCATCATTTTTTTTTTTTAAGAAACAAATTTTTTTAAAAGTTCTATCACTTTCAGTTCTGGTGATTTTTTTTTTTTTTTAAATAACAGCCTGCTTCATTTGTTCAATCCTGGCTGGAAATACTAAAACCACACAGTATTATTCAGAAGTATAACAACATCATTTACCACAATAAAAATGTTTAATTCTTACACAAAATACTATTCTGGTTTGGATTTCTTTATACTCACCACGTAGGTGTTATTTTCTTGAAAATGTGCATAACTGTTTATCCTGTCCGGTGGTTTCCATACTTTGTTTTGCCCTAAATCTGAAATAAATTCCTCTTGTCACATAAATGATTTTGATACCCTCACCTTATTTATTCTTCATAAATTTGTATATAGTTCTGGCAATTAATACTGTACACATCTTTGCTTTCTATGATCCTGGGCAGGGATTCTCAAACTTATAATTTTTTTTTTTTAGTAGTAATTTTTTAAGTGGCCCTTCTCATGTTTCTTTAGCTTTTATTTGTGTGACTGCTGACAATTTCTGTGGTATTATGCATCTACTGTTTGAACTAATGAAGTCTTTTCACTAAAGCGCTCGGTGCTTATTCTAATGTGTCCACAAAACTGATATTCCATATAATGATACATTTTGTCATTTACTCCCTCAAAAAAAAAAAGGTAAAGGATCCCGTTACACGCCCAATATGGCATATTGGGAATATGGTGTTAGGCCCATATTTTCTTTACCATTGGCACACTAGAGGTGATGTAGTCAGCATCACGCCGGCTGCCTTAACCTTCCCAGAGTTGCTCTGGTACCTAATTCATGAAGCTGGGTCGACCCTGGAGCCATTTGTGGTCTAAAAAATCCCATTTCAACTGGGGATCGAACCATGGACCACCGAGCTAGGAAGCCAGTGCACTAACCACTGTGCTACCGCGGCTCCCCATTTACCCCCTCAAACTTACACATAATGTTGTCTCCTTCTCCTCCCCCTCCCCCCCAAACTTGCACACTTGTCTTTTACTTGAAAAGTATGTACACACACACAGATCTAAAGACCAAAGAGTGACTAGTGTCACCGGGCGACCTACTACTATGACTATAGCATAATTCGTGCTAATTGTTAGGAAGAATAGTCACAAAGTTTTATGGAAATAGATTTAAGATAGGCGAGTATCAGATTGAATCTAGAATTAAGAAAATCGGAATAGCCGAAATACTTCCATCGGGAGACCTATAAAATAAATAGGGTAATATTAAGCCGCCCAACCAAAAGGCTGGAAAAGCCGCACTATTTTTTGGGAAGGCAAACTTCGGGGTGATAAGGCAGTTGATCTAAAAATGCCGGTGTGTACAGATGTACAACCGTAGATCTTGAAGTTTTCAAGACATCGACTCGATAAAGATAATGTTACTTAAATGTGTGGGAAATTCTTTGAGGCTGTAAGTAGAACTTCAAGTGACTTATTTAATAGTGCAGAGATGTACAGAAGTTATAATAGGCCATAAGATTCAGAGCTCAAAACACGGTGTTAGTATTTTGGCCCGCTCACAACACGCAGTCAAGATAAATGAAGGCTCACCGCACTAGTGACAAGGTCGCAGTACTTTCACGTGCCGGGCGATTCATAGTATCAGATTTACAACCCCAGGAGTCAACTGAATAACTTAATCATTCGTTCAGGATGATTGGAGATTTGTGAATGTTAATATGAAAGATGACATTGTGAATATTGTTATGGAAAAGGCATTTTTAAGTTTGCACGCACAAGTAGATATAGCAAGGAGAAGGTAACCAAATGTATACATTTGACTTTGTTTACTATGCATTGGTAGAATTACCTAAATAAATTGATCGTTTTGAATCTGGAGAGTTTGCCCTATTATCTCTCGTTGCAACTCCGCCAATGCCGGTCCCAAGCCCGGATGAAAAAGGAGGAGGGCGGCCTGCATGGAGGCCGTAAGGAGGCAGCCCCTCCACCATGCAAAGGCACAACAGGCCAATCACCTGTTTGCTTTAAATCATGATTACGCGAACTACAAGAGAGAAAACCGGACTGATTCTAAAGGCGATGAACTGGAACGGACTACGGACTACGACTTATGGAACTTGGAACACAAGAAGTATAAATGGGAAGGAAGAGGAGCTGGTGGAAGATATGAGGAAAGCAAAACTAGAAATCCTGGCTATAACGGAAACGAAGAAAAAAGGACAAGGAGTCATGGATCTCGATGGCAACACGTTGCTCTACAGTGGTGTACCCATATCTGAAAGAGCTAAAGGGGGCGTGGGTTGCATTGTGGCCCAAAATCAAAAAGATAGTATCAAGGGATGGAACTTTGTCTCGGAGCGCATTATGGTTGTAAAACTAAAAGAAGGAGAAACCATAGTCAACCTGGTCATAGTGTATGGGCCAAATGAGGATGAGAGTGCAGAGGTCAAGGAGGAATTCTTCGAGCTGCTTCAAAGGACAGTGGATGACTGCCTAGATGAAGTTATTATGCTCAGAGATTTTAATGCCAGAGTTGGAAATGACCATGCTAGATGGGGTGGAGTTATCGGAAGATATGGAGAAGATACTCTCAATGACAATGGAAAGCGACTCCTTAGATTCTGCAGTGAGCAGAATCTGATCATTACAAACACAAAGTTCCCCCATAAGCGCATACATGCATACACTAGATGTGAACCAACCAAGAATGAGAAGTCAGTGATCGACTATACCATTGTTCGGAGAAGCTCATTCAGATATGTCCGAGATGCAAGAGTCTGGAGGGGGCCAGAGATTGGAAGTGATCACTACCTGCTAACAATCAAACGAACAACTGAAAGAGTTGCTCAGCCTAGGAACTGCCCAACATCACGCAAGAAACCAAGTAAACGAGCAGGAGAAATGAGCATTAGGACCTACAAGCTGAGAGAGCCAGAAATTAAGACCAGATATCAGGGGCTTATTGCTACAGCAGTGAGCAACACAGAAGAACGACGTGATGACTTGGAAACCCTCTGGAATAAATTCAAGGATATCATAAAGACAGCTGCTGCAGAAGCATGCTGTGAAGTCCGACTTGGGAACCAGAGAAAGAGGACACCTTGGTGGACAGAGGAAGTCAAAGAGAAAATAAGAGAGAAGAAAATGGCATGGAAACAATACTTAGGAGCTAAAAACACAACAGGACAAATGGAAAAATATAGAGAATATGTGACACTCATAACAGAAGCAAAGAACAAAGTGCTAGCAGCAAAACAGAAGTCCTGGGAAGAATTTGGAGAAAAGCTAGAAAAAGATGCACAAGAAAACCAGAAATTGTTCTATAAGACCCTAAAGAACATGAGGAAAGAAAAACAATGCCCTCTCAAATTTATAAAGGACAAGCAAGGCAAATTGCTTACTGCCCCGAAGGAAGTAATGGAAAGATGGAAAGAATATTTCTCAGAACTCCTGGATGGTGAGCATGGTGAAGCATCAGAAATGATAACCACTAGCACAGAAGAGAAAACCAATGATGGTGAAGATGACATAAAGATGGAAGAACTGAGGGCAGCACTAGAGAAAATCAAGATGGGCAAAGCAGCAGGGCATGATGGTATAACACCAGAAATGGTTAAGTACATGGGAGCATCAGGCGACCTATTACTCTTAAAGGTCCTACAGGCAGCATGGTGCAACAAGACCATACCAAAGGATTGGGAGATTGCCATCATAACACCAATTTTCAAAAAGGGTGACAATCGACAATGTGGAAACCATAGAGGCATATCCCTTCTCAGTGTCCCTGGTAAAATCTACTCTAGAATCCTAGAGCAGAGACTCCGACGCCTAGCTGAGCCACAATTGGATGAGGTCCAGTGCGGATTCCGAGCAAACCGAAGTACTCAAGACCTAATCTTCACACTCAGACAGCTGAGTGAAAAGGCCCTTGAGTATAAGAGTGAGATCCATCTTTGTTTCATAGATCTGGAAAAGGCGTTTGACAGGGTCCCCTGGAGCAAACTTTGGGACTGTTTGGCAAGGAAGAATATTCCAGCACCTCTGATTCATGCTATACAGAGCTTCTACAAGTCTTGCAGAAATTATGTGAGGACAGCAAACCATAAGTCAGAAGAGTTCAGGACCACCACTGGTGTAAGACAAGGTGATATCCTATCACCTTACCTCTTCATACTCCTTATGGACGATGTCATCAAGGCATGTAAGGAGAGAACAAGAAAGTATTCAGTGGGGTACTGGAAGATGAGACAGGTCTATATTTCGGAGCTGGCATTTGCTGATGATGTTGCCCTGATTGCTAAATCAGAGGCACATCTCCAATCCAACCTGCAAGTCTGGAAGGAAGAGCTGGAGAAGAGAGGGATGGTCATAAGCAGCTCTAAAACAAAATCCATGGTGATATCACGAGAAGAAAGAAAACATCAGATTAAGTTGGGAGAACAGGTCCTGGAGCAGGTCGACCACTTTAAATATCTCGGAGCTATTATAGACCGAAAGGGAGGCATCAAAGAAGAGTTGGCCACTCGAAAAGCAGCGGCTGGGAGACTTTTTCAGGCCATAAATCGTGGATTCCTCAGCAAGAAAGAGGTTGGTAAGAAAACGAAGATGGCTGTATACCGCTCCACCTATGTCCCGTCTTGACATATGGATGCGAGTCGTGGGCAATGACTACAACCCACAAAAGCCAGATCCAAACCTCAGAAATGAGGTATCTGAGGAAAGTGGTTGAAGTAACAAGAAGAGACATGGTCCGCAACCAGACAATCCGTCAAGGCCTAAAATCCCATCCGCTGCAGACCCAAATAGAACAGTCCCAACTAAGATGGTTTGGCCATGTCTGCAGAATGGGAGAAGATCGGCTACCATGACAAGCATGGGAAACAAAGAGCCAGGGATCCAGACCTCCAGGACGACCCAGAGTCCGCTGGGAGGACAACATTAGACAATCTTTGAAGGACCGAGGACTAGAATGGAACCAGGCCAGGAAGAAGACAGCTGATAGAATGGTCTGGCGCTCTCTCTTCCAAACCTCTACACCTCACGGTAGAAGGGGAACGACTAAGTAAGTAAGTAAGTATCTCTCGTTGCTGAAGTCTTACAGTAAAAATATACGAAGAAACACATGCAAATAATTGTCACGCCACATATAACAACACAGAGGAAGTTTGGAACGGACTAGGTTACAGATATCAACAAGAATAAAGACCTCTGGCAGTATACCAGTATTCCTGACTTGGATGATATAACAAACATCTACACTATACTAATCACTTCCCCACGGCCACACAATAACCTTATATATGATGCCGAGACCAGTCCTCTGAGTGGCATAGCATGTAAACCTATATGTTGCCATAACCAGTTCTTTGAGTGACATAGCATCTAAACTATATGGTATCACGACCAATCCTCTAAGTGTCATAGTGTACAGGAAAGGTAAAATTGGACTACGCTGATAGGCTATACATAGGACTTTTGCAAATGGATGCATATCAACAACAAATGGCACAATCACTCCCTCAACAACAATACCAGCAGGCTTCTGATGTTCCGCTCCCCACTGAGCAAGACTCAACCATGACAGCTCTTCAGCGGATAACGGATACACTGTCTAACGTTGACCATTACGCCAAATTCAACCAAGTAAGATCAATGATAACTCCCTTCGCAGGAGAGGCGAAAGGTTTTAGAAAGTGGTTAGCAGATATTGAAAAATTTGCTTCAATGGTAAATGCTGTCACGGATGCAGACAAAAAAACGTGTTGCATTCTTGTCCAGTGACTCACTAGTGACAGATTTTCTAAGAAGGCGTATGCAACTTTATCCTGATGAGACATACGACTCCCTTAAGAAGGAGCTAGTAAGTAGATATAGTGACATAGTTGACAATCAACACGCTTGGACATTACTCAGAAAGATCAGACAAGAAAGGAATGAACCAGTCCAGTTCTACAGTGATCGATGTTGAATCTTGCCGAAGAAGCATTTTTAGGTGGATCTATCCCATCACCAGAGCTCGAACGTCATTTGGTAGGAATATTTGTTGATGGACTCTATGCCGACAATCTGAAACTTCACCTTATACGTAAAGATACGAAAACAATAACGGAGACGATTCAGGCAGCGGTAGCGGAAGATAATGTTCACAAAAGATTTCATCAGAGAATAGGTAGGGAGCCACAATCTAATGTAGTCTTTGATCACGAACCCATGGAAGTAGACCATACAAGACAACAATGGTGTAGACCTGACACTCACAGACACCATAACCATACTGGACGTGAGGTACAACAACATTCACATGGACCAGCACAAAGACAGAATGTGTACAATGTGTCTACAATCGTTTGTTACAATTGTAATAAAAAAGGACATATAGCTAAAAATTGTAGAAGTAGAAACGCAGATAACTACCACAGGCAGTTTCCATTTAATTCAAGGTACCCACAGGGAAATTACAATTATGAACAACAAAGACCCAATGCCCAGCGCAGTTCCTCCAGAGGTCGTCCAATGCAGGGAAACGGACGTGGCACGTGTTAAAAGGGATCTCTAGACGTGTCCGAAGCAGAGGTAGCAACAACAAAAGCTCCACCCAAAGGTCCCATATACAGAATGAAAAGCGACGAAAATGGAATGAAATCCACCCAATAACAGAAGAACCACAATTATTTCACACTAACATCACACAAAATGAAGTCACCATACACCCTGACCCAAGTTCCTGTCTAATCACCATTGAGAATAGGAATTACAGAGCACTCATTGATACAGGAGCGTCTGTAAGCCTCATAAAGGGAACAGCTTTATAAGAAAATAAAGAAATACGTACAGTTCCAAGAGTGCAGAACATTTATGGCTTCGGTGACAGGGGAAGAGTTAAAATCTTTAGGCATTGCCCATGTCACGTTTGGGATTGGCAGACAGACGATCACACATGCATTCGTCATTACTAGAGGCATGAGTAGAAATTTTATCCTGGGAAGAGATTTTCTATCAATACACCAAGCCCGGATATATTTCGATTTACGGAAAATAAGAATAAATGGAGAGTTTATACAACTCCAAGACGACATTCACATTGCTTCGTTGATTCGTTTAACAGCCCCGGTCACCCTCGAGCCAAATTCATTAGTCATAGCCAAGGGTAGGATCAAAGCGTCACAATATGTAAAACCTGGACAAACTATTTACGTGGAACCCATACCGGGAGAAGACATAAATGAAGATCCAATGCTGTTTGTTACAGAAGGAATAGCAGAAGTCACATCCAACAGAGACTTCCCAGTTATGATACTCAACACATCTGGTAAAACAACAACCATTGCTAGAGGTGCTATTATAGCACAGGTACAATCATCCTCAATACGAGATGCCTATAAGACTGATCGAGATAGGAGGTGTCATAAGCAATATATCACTTCGCAGAATTATACCCATCAGTCCCCGCCCCTTCGTCAGACCCCACAATACACCATAGTACCCCGAAAGAAAGCAACGGAGAGTTCAACACAAGCTAGACAATTGCCCGGAGGATATTTGGAAGTACCGAGAAAAGAAATGGTATACACCGATGGCACACAATACTATCATAACACCCGGAAATATCGAGCGCAAAGACAACCTGAAACAGATTATCAGTTCAAATACCCAGATATTGTTGATCAAGAGATCATCAGGAAGGCCTATCAGAATACACTATCTCCTGAGGAAAGACATAACCCCATGAGGAAAACGGTAAACGTAGTTATACAAGATCAACCCAGATTGCAAAGACGTGGAATAAACAACCCGCGCAAAACCCTATATGCCTCGAATCAACGTAGATCACAGAACGATCGAGCTGTTTCATTCCCAACTCAGGAAAACAGTAACTATATTGATGGAAATAGACGTCAATTCAATCCACAGAAGAGAGACTCTTACCATCACCCAACCCGACGAATAATCCCTTTGATGTCTTGCCAAACAACCGGATGGATTGATAGCCGTAATGGAAGACAGAGTGCACAAATACATAGCCATAATGGAAGACGGAGCACACAAATATATAGCCGTAGTGAAAATGAGAGTGCACCAATTGATCAGCCACCCCCACACAAGCCAGAAGAACAAACGAACAAGTCACACAGACTGTCACAATTGCTCGAAACATTAAACACCACAGAGCAACACAAATCAAGACTGACGAAATTCATTACCAAACATCAAGATGTTTTCGCTCTCAATGATATGGAACTTGACAGAACAACTACAGTACAAATGGAAATCCCTACAACAACTGAGGAACCTATACATTTAAAACCATATCATACCCCGCTAAAAAACAGGGAAATTGTGGAGAAATCTATTACCGAGATGTTAGCTGCAGGGATAATAGAGAGATCAAGATCCCAGTGGTCCTCACCGATCGTAATAGTAGCCAAGAAGGATGGATCATCACGTTTTTGTTGTGATTACCGTGCTTTAAATCGAATCACTAAAGTAATCTCATACCCTTTGCCAAGAATCGACGACATACTGGCAACGTTGGGTAATTCCAAATACTTCACCACGTTGGACGCTCGTTCCGGTTTCTGGTGCATTCCCATGTCACCAGAGGCCAAACAGAAATCCACGTTTTGCACGCACGTGGGAAGTTTTGCTTGGCGTGTGATGCCATTTGGCCTGAAGGGTAGCCCCGCCACGTACATGTCTTTGATGGACGAGGTGCTGAAGGATATGCAAAAGTACGCACTAGCTTATATAGATGATATACTCATCCACACTGGCGGATCGATTGAAGAACATTTACAGCATGTAGAGAAGGTGTTTGACCGATTGAGACAACACAGGATCAAACTGAAACTAAGTAAATGTAACTTCTTAAAGACAGAGACGAAGTACCTCGGCTATGTTATCAATGAAATAGGCATCAGACCCGACGAAGACAAGGTAAAAGCTATACGAGAGATGCCAAGCCCCAGAACCGTACGACAAATAAGAGGTTTCTTAGGCTGTTGTGGATACTATAGACGAAGTATCATCAATTTTTCCAAAATAGCTGAGCCCCTTATCGCCTTAACGAAGAAATATGCTCGTTTTAAATGGTCAGATGACTGTCAAAGATCCTTTGAGTACCTGAAGTCAGCACTCACAACCATACCATTACTGGCCCACCCAGACATCTCCCGTCCCATGATTTTATACACGGACGCATCCGACACAGCTATCGGAGCTTGTTTGGTACAACCCACCATAGATGACGAACAACCAATCCTTCCTAACATCCCAAATGAAAGACCTATAGCATTTATATCCCATGCTCTCAGCAAAACTCAGAAACGCTGGACAACTACTGAACGAGAAGCCTATGCAATCCATTATTCCGTACAAAAGTTGGACTTTTATGTGCGAGGAACAAAGCTGATTATCAGAACAGATCATCAGCCGTTGCTAAATTGGCTCACAAAAACACAGGAGCAACCAAAGAAGCTTCAAGTATGGTCTATGAATTTACAGTCATACGATACGACGATAGAGCACATTGCAGGAAGGTCTAACACCTGTGCAGATCTACTTTCAAGAATCCCATATCCAGAGGACGCACTACAACAAACCATTCCAAAAAAGGTTTTTGAAACTTCCACTGAAATAGATGAAAACACGAAGGAAATAAATATAATTAACTCCAACCAGCAACATGACAGTTCTGAAAATCGTATGACAGATACATACGACTCAAATCTAGAGAATGCAGAAGGTTTTGACTTCCACACAGAGCAAAATAAAGATGCTGAAATAATCAAGATAATTAAACAAGTGAAAGATCACCCCAACAAAGTGAAAGACTTCACTATCCTGCAGTTTGATGAGGTACTATATCGCATAGATGAAAAACAAGAAGGACGTTTACAAAAGTGTGTACCCCAGCACTTAGTTGGAATAATTTTGTCCCAGTTTCATGACGAGAACGGACATATGGGACGCGATAAAACCACAGATGTTATTAAGAAGAGATATTTTTGGTCCTCTATGTATAGAGACATAGTGGAATACGTAGCATCTTGCAAAATTTGTAAAGCCAGGAACATGAGACCCGACAAAGCGCCATTACAAGAGATGTCACCATCTCATTTTCCAATGGAAACGATCTCCATTGATATCTCAGGACCATACCCTCTGACCCATTCAGGCAACCGATACATTCTTCATTTGGTAGATCAATATTCCGTTTGGCCGGAATCATACCCACTTAAAGATATAACATCTTCCACGGTTACTGACATTTTCTTGCAAGAGTTCATCCCAAGACACGGATGCCCAAAAAGAATTATTTCCGATAATGGAAAACAATTTGTCGGGAACCCTTTTAAGGCCATGCTAAAGAAATTCCACATAAAACACACCACCACTAGCTTCTATAGACCAAATTCCAATGGCCGAAACGAGCGAATGCATTCAACCATGCATGACGTCCTAGCGAAGTATATACAGGACAACACACAGTACTGGGATGTATACCTCAACCAAGCACTAGAAGCGATACGGGTAATAACTAATGATACAACCGGACTTTCCCCGTTTTATATGCTCTACGGCAGGGAACCGATATTTCCGCTTGACAATTTATTAAAGCCACAACGAAAATACTCAGGCGAAGACCCCATCGAAATTATTATCCGAGAAAAGTTCAAAGCACATCAAATTGCTCACCGCAATGCTACGAAAGCTTTTAAGAAAATGCAACGAGCACACGACAAAAATGCTATCCTGGAAGAATTTCATGTTGGAGAACCAGTATATTACAAAAAACATGTACGGAACTCAAAGTTCGACACACGTTGGACAGACGGTTACAAGATACTTGAGAAGACTACCCCAACCAACTATATTTTGTGGAACGAGGAGAAAAATTTAACCACAAAAGCGCACGTTACACAGTTAAAGAGAGATAATCATCGCCCCATAGTAAGGACAAATCTCGCCACAGATAGACCGACGAGAACAGCAACTCTCCACTATCAACCGTCCAGCTCATTATCTAACACTGCCTATGGTGAATTTGAAATTGACGATGAACAACCAGTTATAACCCACACTCAGTCGAATGATGCCATGAACCGACTGCGTCAGTTCAGAGATAATTCAGACAGCGAAAACGACATCCCACTTGCAGAATTAAGAGAAAGACTTCAATACAGAGATGCAAGATTACAGAACGAAGAATCTAACAAACCCACTTTAGATTCGCATGAGGATGAAACCCCACAGCAGGTGATAACAAATCAAACATATTATAGATCAGAGGTGCCAACTACAAGCTCATATCAGTCAAACGATGAGTGGAGCAGTGACGACGACATTCCTCTTCAACGAATGCGAGATCAGAGAATAGATCAAGCCCCTATTACTTCAGATGAGGAACAACATACCACGCAGTCTCAAAATACAGATGCTGAATTATCCACGCACACCCTTACTGAGATCATAGATAATGCTTCTCGACCACCGATAAGAGCAGAATCTGACATCGATACACTTAGCCCACTTGATAACCAGGACACCACGACAAATGAACTTTTCACTAACACTAGGGCAACCACCAAACGGCCATACGTGACTTCTTCTGACGATTCCATACCCAGTGCGAAATATATACGACCATCACAAGAGCATATCAGAAATAAAATACTTCGCAAACGTCGCCCTACACAGATAAGCAAATCAAGTCTTCAACACTTACCTCCCACACCATCGTTACCAACTTCATGTCGAGCGACGATAAACACAACGCTTTCAACGCCCACGCCAACGTATGACAGTCGCCTATCCAAACGTGAAATAACACTTTTGGAACTCGCCAAACTCCTTTCAGCGCAGATTTAGTACTGGTTTTACCACCCCACTACATCAGTACTCACCAGCCTTATTTTAGGCCGAATTGATATTTTACATCTTTATTTTCTTTTTCACGAGAGATGTCAGCCCCTTTTTATCACCATACTACTGCCCATGGTAGTATTCGCAGCGAGAGATGTCAGCCCCTTTTCATCACCATACTACTGCCCATGGTAGTATTCGCAGCGAGAGATGTCAGCCCCTTTTCATCACCATACTACTGCCCATGGTAGTATTCGCAGCGAGAGATGTCAGCCCCTTTTCATCACCATACTACTGCCCATGGTAGTATTCGCAGCGAGAGATGTCAGCCCCTTTTCATCACCATACTACTGCCCATGGTAGTATTCGCAGCGAGAGATGTCAGCCCCTTTTCATCACCATACTATTGCCCATGGTAGTATTCGCAGCGAGAGATGTCAGCCCCTTTTCATCACCATACTACTGCCCATGATAGTATAGGCAATGACAGATGTCAGTGCCACACCAGTAAAACTTATGATCGGTAACAGCAAGTTATGTAATGATCAGTGACTTTTTAGTTCTTCAGGACATAGACAAACATTGTATCACAAGACATATGTGTGATAATAGGTAATTTCATTATATTATTTACATTGTTATATTCACTGATACCAATTTGAAGTGCACATGCTTAGGATAATGCTTACAGATCTTATGATAAGATTTCAGAAAATTAGACAAGCCAATCGCACTAGGCGATCCATACTTCCTTTTATAGGAAATGCGCTGGAGTACATTTTTTAGTACTGCTACTGACTCTAATTATGGCAACTTACAACAGAAGCAAGGAAATCAACTTACAACATGCCATACCAGACTTAGCTACAAAGCAGGAGAAGAGAGAACATGTCATTGGCAAAAGCCTAACTATTGTGAATAGCACACACAAAAAAAGCTATTGCATCGAATCGGAACAGAATAAATGACCTCAGATCAGTGATGATACACTTAACGAATTTTATCGATGTATTGTTTGAAAATGATGATAAGAACATAAAATGTTATGCACAAGAACTTAGCCACGATGATAAGATACACAAGATTACCTGGTTAGGCAACATTTATTAGCATTAATTATTATCACTATACTGAGTGGTCTGCTTATATTAAGTACGAAGTTATATACTAATATTTGGTTAAGAACAGAGTCCTGTTAACACTACTGCTGATGGGGAAAACCAAATGAATCCTCGTGATATCACCCAGAGAAAGTGTTACTGAGAACGTCCCCATGACTACATTTACTCCCCATCCCATCACCTACCCGCTTGTACCCCCGCTAACGCTACTGTGACATGCCTATAGTAGAACATACTCATCGCAGTAACACTGCTTTGCACTGTAGTTATACCCATGTAGAGCCCATAATGTTGGGACAGACAGGAATATTTCGCAAAGTGCGATACAAAACCAAAAAAAAGGAAAAAATGTTGATGAAGTCAAACCCACATGAATAACATTGTTACGTTAAAGTTAACATACATTTATACTGACAGGCACATACATTATTGGATATCCCTTCCAATGATTAGTCACTACAGTTTTAACTGTTATTGTTTATCCATCAATCATGCAATTGTTTGGTAAAAGTTGAGAAGAAAACCTTGTACATATTTTTTTGCTTCACAATTGAACATTTTCTAGAGAAGAAAACGGTGTTCAGTCATACATTTTATTTTTTTTGACAAGAAGAAATGACAGTGCAGGTGCATCCAAGACTTATCAGTGGCGCACAATTCACTGACGACATTCCTCTCCACATACATTCTCACTTACTTGTTACGGTAGAATAGGGTCACATGCTGACTGATAGCTACATTTTTTGTGTGAAAGTTAAATTTGAATATTACAAAAGATGAGATTACTCAGTACGTCTTTAAGCCGGACAATGAGCTGTCATTGGCAATAGATGTTTTCAAGACATCAAATGTCTTCTGAAAAATCACTGACCTCAGTGACAGAAGAGATGTCGCACTGTATTTATGTATAATAACTTGACAAAATGTTTGAAGTTCAATGAACCCTATTAAGTTTGAGTTTGGTTTATTGTATTGCCACTGAGATGCCACGGATAGGAAAAAGTTTAAACGAGTCATATTGTGATGACTTGTGAGATTTTAATTGTTTGTGGACCTTGTCATGAAATGGTTAGTAACATTGTTGTTAACTCACCACAGTTATTTATTTTTTTGGTGTTTGTTATGAAACATTGTATAGGAGTCTCTAATGGCCGGTGATAACACATAAATCTTTTGGATGATAGCATGTACTTAGACGAGTATACTTAGGGTCCCTCGATTTACGAATATTTTTATCTCTACGCATGAGAGCCCCCGATTTACGATATTTAATTTTTTTTTCTTTTTCATTTTCTCAACAGGGAATTTTAGGGATTTGGATTTATATTTTTGATAGAACGCAAATGTCTCCTTACAGGATACATTTGTATAACCCCGGGATCTGTGTCACCGGGCGACCTACTACTATGACTATAGCATAATTCGTGCTAATTGTTAGGAAGAATAGTCACAAGGTTTTATGGAAATAGATTTAAGATAGGCGAGTATCAGATTGAATCTAGAATTAAGAAAATCGGAATAGCCGAAATACTTCCATCGGGAGACCTATAAAATAAATAGGGTAATATTAAGCCGCCCAACCAAAAGGCTGGAAAAGCCGCACTATTTTTTGGGAAGGCAAACTTCGGGGTGATAAGGCAGTTGATCTAAAAATGCCGGTGTGTACAGACGTACAACCGTAGATCTTGAAGTTTTCAAGACATCGACTCGATAAAGATAATGTTACTTAAATGTGTGGGAAATTCTTTGAGGCTGTAAGTAGAACTTCAAGTGACTTATTTAATAGTGCAGAGATGTACAGAAGTTATAAAAGGCCATAAGATTCAGAGCTCAAAACAAGGTGTTATTAATTTGGCCCGCTCACAACACGCAGTCACGATAAATGAAGGCTCACCGCACTAGTGACAAGGTCGCAGTACTTTCACGTGCCGGGCGATTCATAGTATCAGATTTACAACCCCAGGAGTCAACTGAATAACTTAATCATTCGTTCAGGATGATTGGAGATTTGTGAATGTTAATATGAAAGATGACATTGTGAATATTGTTATGGAAAAGGCATTTTTAAGTTTGCACGCACAAGTAGATATAGCAAGGAGAAGGTAACCAAATGTATACATTTGACTTTGTTTACTATGCATTGGTAGAATTACCTAAATAAATTGATCGTTTTGAATCTGGAGAGTTTGCCCTATTATCTCTCGTTGCTGAAGTCTTACAGTAAAGATATACGAAGAAACACATGCAAATAATTGTCACGCCACATATAACAACACAGAGGAAGTTTGGAACGGACTAGGTTACAGATATCAACAAGAATAAAGACCTCTGGCAGTATACCAGTATTCCTGACTTGGATGATATAACAAACATCTACACTATACTAATCACTTCCCCACGGCCACACAATGTTCGTGAGTTTATTGAGAAGGTATTTCACCAAAACATTTATCTCCATAACTACGGTATGTGTTCTTAACAAAGAGAGACCCAAAAACCTGAAGAAGAAAACTGGAGACAGACATAAGATGGATAATGAAGGCATAGAAAGAACTTGTATGGATGGCACGAATGAGAGGTAGGCTAGGCATTAACTTAATGAAGGTTTGTACTCCACAACCTTAGACATGCAGATAATACAGTTCTGTTAGCTGAAAGTAAACGTGAATTACAAGAACAAATGAAGCAACTAAACAACACAAGTCATGAATATGGATTGGACACTGACATTGAGAAATTGAAAACTATGGTAATTAGCAAAGCAGATGATAGGCCAACACTACATATAAGAATAAATAGGATGATAATGGAAAAAGTCGAGAGATTCTCATATTTTTGGCACATAATAACAGAAGATGGCTGATGTCAAACAAATCGAGAAAAGAACAGGAATGGTCAAAACTACATCAGAAAGATACCACCTAAACAAATAATTAAAGTCATCAACTGTTATATACATAAAATTGATTTCATTTATGTTGTAGAGGAGACATGGACAATCAACAAGCATGTTGAAGAAATAATTGAGGCCTTTGTGATATGGATATACAGAAGAATAGGGCGCATCTCATGCAAAGAGAAGAAAACAAAGATGTCTTAGGAATGCATACAGAAATGATGAACGAGATCAAAGATAAAATATTTTAGTCATATTAAAGGACAACACCTTGCTGAAAACCATAATGGAAGAAAACGTTGAAGGCACACGTGCAAGAGGAACAGTACTGTCAGTGGGAATATAACATCAAGAGATGGACAGGAAAGAGTAGCAGAGCACACCATCAAGAAGAAGTTGGAGGCCCACTGCAGCTGGTCTTCAAGATGGCAACTGACTATCAATCCACAAAGAGCTGAAACACAAAGAATGTCTGTAAAACTGATCTACATACTATTTGGGGCGCACAGAAATTAATGCTGCTTTTGCATAAATTCCAGGGTTAGACAATTAACCCTGAAGCATCTCCATGTGATGTATACTGGAAACCATCAATCTCTGTGAGTTCTTTGGCCAATGCTCAGAGATTGATTAGATGCATTACAGCAGCTTAACATCACTTTTCTTGCTGTGTGTAATATGTTGAGAACCCAGCACTGCACACTTAGCTGAGGAATCACTTGAGCCCCAGGCTTAATTTTTTATTTTTCAAGTTCTGCCAATCTATCTTTTTCATGTTGAATTCTTCTTCTTCCTCGTTCGTCTGTCCTAAAAAGGACGTTGGTTGCGTTGTGTCCATTTACAGCGAAGCTGCGATATTTGCGCCTTTCGGCCAACATATCCGACTTCAGCACAGCATTTTTTGGGACCGGGTTAGCCTACCCTCTTCGATCCCTACTCTCTCAGCCAGACTGCAGTGATGCAGCCTGCTTCCAGGACCACCACTTGGAGATGGAGTAGGGTCTTGGTCAGCTCTGCTTCCCTGACGCAAGCAGTCAAGCTATGGGTCACTGATTGCATTTATCACTTGCGTCTTTGGTCCCATGTTGAATTCGTAATCGTTCTTTCTCAAGTTCTGCCAACCCATCTTTTTCTTGCTGAAGCTTCAATTTCTGCATCTCCTTTTCCTGTTGTTTGTCTTGTCCTTAACTTGAGCTTATTTGGATGGTGGGGAGTGCTACTCCTAGCTCTTTCCCCCTGCTAGCTTAAAACCAGATGTGAGGATTTTTAAAATGCATGCAGAGACAAGATGGAATACTCAGGAAAGAAGCTGGAACTCGTGACTCCAACTCAGCAAGTTGCGCAATGGCAGGAAAACCATAGCTCTACAATAGATATTGCCAAGGGAATCAACTGCTTTGGCTTGCAAGAGTGACATGCTCAGCAGCCCTAGTTAAATAACAACATACTTTTTGGTTGTGTGCCTTTATCTTTATTAATAAATAATCATAATGTAATGCAACTAGGCACCTTGTCAAAAGATCCCTTCTGTGGCTCCAGTTACTAGAGACTATAAACATATCTTACATTATGACTGCTTGTTTAACATAAGTTTAACTCGTAACATGACAACTTTTTTCTATCTTTAAAGCCAAGTAAATCTGATGCTTCCATAAGGATTCTTAAATTAAACAAAGACAGACGACTCTGACAAAATGTTTATCACTTAGTGAACTTTGACGTCTGAATTTAAAATTTCAACTCTGCTGAAAAACTTCCATTTAAAATCAAACTATAATAAAACAGCTCCAACCAATAGAAATACCGAGCCTGTTTGCAGTCAGTAGTTATAAATTTGCAGGACAACAAATTAGTCATCTAGCGAAACACTGTAATACTGGAAGTGGTGGTCTTATTTGAAGTTAGTCATGGATGTCATAGCTGGTAACTTCTATATATTTTCGTCCTCTAGCTGTAGGATGAAATTCCATTCCTCTGGGACGGGACAAACAAAACCAAAGTATTTTTATTAACTATTAAATGCAAAATAACTGCAATTTTTTCTTACCACATGAACTGAAATTAAAACAAGTAACCGAAATCTTCACCTCATGGTAGTACAGAAATATCCTCACTAAAATAAGAAACCAGATAGTCTAAAATAAGAAATTAAATATTCTCTGTTAAAACAATAACTAAAAGTAGTAACTGGATTTGACTGGTGATTTGATACACCCAGATTAACAGACAGGGGATTAGGCGATGGTGACGTGTGCTGGTGGTCTAAAGCATCAAACAAGGAACACACAGACAATGTAGTTCAGGAAATTTGAGAATCACAGGATAGTAAGAACATGCAAAATGTAGTTCAACAGCGCCAATGAAATACATGGAAAGGAGCTCTGCAGAGGTTCTTAACGCAAAACAATATATGGCTAATGGTCCTCTAAGACTCTGCTTCATTATTAATGTATAATCTGCCATCAGCTGCAAACCTGTGCAATGGGGAAAATGCTATAATGCTTAGAGCCCCTTGTACCAGAAGTAGACAATGAATGTGTACTTCCAGCATACAAGATGTCACTAGGACAAGGGCAATACAACAAAGTACTAAATGAGCTATAGTCTAAGTAAATAAATTAAGGGGCTGCTGTAAAACTGGTAAGGAATATAAGTATATAAACCAATAAAACGGTATTGAATCAGTTCTACAAATAACGGTTCACATGAAACAAGGGACGTTTCAGGTTTTACCCTTCGTCAGCCACAAACAGGTGACAAAGACAAGAATTACATATAGGTACTACAAAAACATACGATGATGAGAAACATACACACAAAATGGGCGATACAAGCAGATGGAAAAAGTAAACACCAACAGTGATGAGCGAAAAAAGAACAATAATAATACAAGAAAATCGTAAAACCTAAATTAAATACCGAAACAAGAAAGTAAATAATCAACGAAACGAAAAAAAGAGAATGAACAAAACTTTGGAACAAGTAAAAGTTCACTTAGCTAGATCGGAAGGTAAGACCGTAGTATTTTGTCCAAGAAATCGCTAAGGAAGTGACGTATAATATAGCGACAATAAAAAAGATGTAAAAGGATACGAAACAAAACAAAAACATAAGATCGAAAAAACAATGAATAAAGAAGAATGAAAAAGAGAGAAAAGCTACCAGAATTTATGCAAAATGATGTTAGATATTCAAACCATCAGGAGATAAAACGCCCATTTGAAAAATAAGACAATTCTCCAACAAAAAGCGAGTCCGGTCATCACCGACACATGAAAGGAGGACAGTAACCTGAATATCGGAATTACCTGAATGGTCAGGCCTATTAAAATGAAGGGCCACCGGTAAATGTTTGCCATGATAGATGTCATTCAAGTGCTCACGAAACCCGTCTGCCAAACGCCTGCCAGTTTCACCAATATAGGTAATGCCACACCTCTTGCAGATGATAGCATAAATCAGGTTTCTGGATTCGCACGTGAAAGACTCTCTAATGATAAATTTTCCTTTCGGAAAAGTGACTGTCTGAGTACAAACGGACAGCTCTTACATATACGGCGTTGGCACGGTTTAGTACCAAAGTATGAAGGGCTAGTATGTCGCAAGCGACTGTACAAGAATATCCCTAAAATTCCTATCCCTACGATATGCCACCAAAGGTGTATCACGAAACAACTCTCTGGTATCAGGATCAGAGTGGAGAATAGGCAGATGTCAAAACAGAATTCTCTTCACCGCCAGACAGTGAGGATGGAAAGTTAGAACCAGTTCGAAACAGAATTCTCTTTACCGCCAGACAGTGAGGTTGGAAAGTTTGAATCTGGAATTAGTTTCTATTGGGAAATGACAGTAGATCTACCTGGGTAAGGAACATATGAAATCATAATTTTTTTTCCTCATCATCACATCAGATTATAATGATTGAGTCTCACGGTGCCATTTGAACTCAGATTAAATTGAAACATGCTTTCAACATGATCAGATGTAATGATCTCATCTCAGACCTGATGGGCTCATGGCAAAAGTCACAACTGTAGAAGTAGGCACCAGAGGTTTAGTGAAAGGACAATAAAGAACAAGGACACTTAAAAGACTTCACAAAACTGGAAAAGGCATTGTGCTGGCTGTGGAACAACAATAACTATACACACAACTGATACCTTAACAAACACTATGATAATTAATGGATAAAATTAGGAGTAAATAGCCATTTTAGAAACTGCAACCAAGGTGGAATGGGTTCAGATCCCAGAAGAAGCAGGAGAGAAAAAAAAACATTAGACGGTTGACATTTGGGAGTAATAATCTATTTATAGTTTCCAATTATAAGCAAAAATATTCTGAACTAAAATGTTAAAATATTATTATCTTTAAAAAATGAAAATAATGAAGTAATTAAAAATTCCTCAAGAGAAATAATACTGCTACAGTTACGAAAAAAGGAAAAGTAAAGGATCCCGTTACACACCCATTGAGGCATATTGGCAATATGGTGTTAGGCCCATATTTTCTTGACCATCGGCACACTAGGGGTGATGTGGTCAGCATCACGCCGGCCGCCTTAACCTTCCCAGAGTTGCTCTGGTACCCAATTGGGGCTGGGTCGACCCAGGAGCCGTTTGCGGCCTAAAAAAATCCCTCATCTGGGGATCGAACCATAGACCACTGAGCTAGGAAGCCAGTGCACTAACCACTATGCTACCGCGGCTCCCACAGTTAAGAAGCCTACAGGGTTATACATTGGTAAATATTTATTAAATAGCTTGTTTTTGGCACCTATGAACTAAAACACTTCTGTCTCACCTTCAGACAGTGGCTGCACGGACAGCCTAGATCTGCTAAATAATGCCATGTTCTGTAAAGGGCCACCACTCTTGATGTGCTTCTGATGGATTGTCTTCAGCTCAGCTAAGGATATAAACCTTTTTAAAGGACGTACACACTTCACGTCAACCATGAACCACTTCGGCTTGTCTTTTTCTGCAGAACTGGAAAAACAAAAATATTTTCAAGAACTTAATGAGCCACCTTATTAAAACATTTCAAGTCTAATTTTGCTTTCACGCTGGTTGATGAACTAACAAACTTTATTTTTAAAGGGTTAAGAACTGGGCGCGCTGGCCCGTTTAACATTTTGCCCTTCCTCTCTCTCTCATTTTAGTTACTAGATCCTTTCATCCCCACACGTACTTTAACCATTAATTTTAAAGCCATGCAAAATTATAAGGGTAATGTAACAGTATACATCTATAGTCATGACACACAGTCATGCGCTCAAACTGTCAACAATTTATAAATAAGAAAGGGGGGGGCTCTTCAGGATGTATAGAGAAATATGCCATGCACTTCATTCTTCTATAACTATAAAACTTACATGGTTTGGTTCTTGCTTCTGCCACAGAATCGGTAGTTTTATGAAGGAGCCATTTGTTTGTGTTCATGTATGCGCATGTACTTTTTGAAGTTACTTGCTACAGCCTTACACTTATGAATCGACCATGAAGTCAAATATATATTCAATACTGCAAGCCAAAACTCAAGCATTTTAAAGTCAAATGGTAGAAATGCTGATCCTAAATATTTGAATATCCTAACATACGGATGTGAGCCACGGACACTTAGTAAACAAGTAGAAATAACCCTGGAGGCCACAGAGATGTGGTTTTAAACAAGGATGCTAAGAATACCACGAGCAGCTGAAAAGAGTAATGAGGATGTTGAGAATGAAGCCATTTTGCAACGGATGCTTATTACTAACATTGGAACTAACCAATCCACCTTCTCTGGGCATATTAAGAGAAGAAGAAAAAGAAAGCTATATTATATTGTGAGAACATAAACATTTGAAGGAAAATGAGAAAGAGAATGACAAAGAGAACAGATACTGAACAGTTTTAAATCTTGGAATGAAAAGAGGTCAACAACAGAATTGATAAATCGTACTGTACTGCGTGAGAACATAGCTGACATCAAAGGAGAAAGAATAAAGAGGGGGATGTCATGGATGGCGCAGGCAGGGGAGACTATTAGACAGATGACCACAGTTTCACCCATATTCAAGGGAGATGAGCGGAGTTAGTCAGATGAGAGCTGGATGAACTACCAACAAGTCACCATCAGCCTTGGTAGAGAGTGCAGAACTTGGGCCAATGGGAGAGCAGAGCTGGAAATTGATCAGCTTATAAAGGTTTATGCTGGGGATGATGATGCCATTGAGTACACTGATGGGTCTGTAATCCATGGTAATAAATCAGGGTGGGGCTTCTCTGCTAGAGTAAAGGGCAGAACCGTCGCTGAACATAGTGGGGCTTACATGATAACAACCTCCAGCATGAGAATGGAGGTAGAGGCAGTTACTGAAGCCTTAAGATGGCTGTCAGAGACTTTATTAACAAAGGCAGTTACTGTATCAGACTTGCAATCCATGCTTCGAAAGGTCCAAAATGGATGGCTCCGACATGAATGGAAAACCTCCATAGAAGCATCAAATCTTCAAGGACTGATATGGATCTACTGTCCTGGTCATGCAGGTTACGCGGCAATGAAAGAGCTGACAGACTAGCTTCAAGAGCACCCATAGAAGGTGAATTGAACATGGATAAGAGATATACTGAAGGCAATTCAAGATTGCCTATTAGAGAATAACACTGCAATCGATGAATCATCAAGGCTAAGATTGCTGAAATTTGGCATCAAATGTAAGACCAGCAGGGATAGACGTTAGAGAGGATGCATCCAGCGTGTATACAACAAATTGCGCAACAGGAACAATTAGCATTCATACCCTTCGACATTTGCTGAGGGAGACTGAACACCTATGGGTTTGCCCAGAGTGCAATGATGTCGATTCTCATTAACTGGAGACAGGAAGTTGTAGAGAGAAACAATCACTTATGCAATCAGGTATGGTCTTGAAGAAGACGAAACATTTTAATATGAAAATGGGTCAACACTCACTGAAACCCTATACCCTACCATGGGTGCAGTCTACATTGAGTATGATCCAAGAAAAAGCTATCCCGATCAATCATGGATACATGCCTATACAGATGGATCAGCAACTAATGCTGTTAGGAATGGAGGTGCCGGTATCTTTATCTCATATCCTGACAACCACTATGAGACTAGGCACATTCCCACTGGTAAATTCTGTTCCAACTATACAGCTGAGGTTCAAGCTCTAGAGCAAGCTGCAAATATGATTTATAACACCAACTCTGACTGCCACCAGGTAGTCATCCTCACAGATGCACTGTCTGTCCTGCAAGCTCTCAAGGGTGGTAAACTCCCGCATCTGAGAAATGAACTAAACAAGGTAGCTGCCAAAAAGAGAACCATACTTCAGTGGGTACCATCTCATTGTGGTGTACCCGGAAATGAAAAGGCAGATAAACTTGCAAAAAAGGGAGGAGAATGTGAACAAGAAGATAATGAAGTCACATACTTTGAGAAAAAGAGAGCTATCCAGACTATCAGAAGAGAACAGCAAGAAGAAGAAGAAGAAGACATCTTCTTTACATGATGAGGTTGCTAGTCCATGTATAATTCTCTAGTTACCTTTTACAACACACAACGTACCTGGTTGTTATTTAACTAGAGCTGTCGAGCTTGTCAATTTTTTGCAGCCAGTGCCAAGCTGATTTCCTTGACATACTCCACAGTGTAGATCTAGGGTCTTCCTGTGACATTTCTCCATTCTGCAACTGGTTGAATTGGACTCAAGAGTTCCAGTTTATTTCCTGGTCCTTGTTCCACACGCATGTAAAGAATCTTCACATCTGGTTTTAAGCCACCAGCAGAAAGAGTTACAGCAGCATGCTGTGCATTCCCCACCATCCTGAAGGGCTCTCCAAATATTCAGGACTAAAATACTGTGCTCTGGTGCTCCAAGTAAGCTAATCGTCCTGCACAGAGCTACTTCCAAGCTGCCCTCACCAGTAAAAGCCAGCATTAAGCCTGGAGCTCAAGTGATTATTCCTCCCCACCCACACTCATCTCCCCTTCTCCACCAGCTTAGTGTGCAACGCTGGGTTCTCAACATGGTGCACCACAGAAATAATGGTGATGTTGGGCCACTCTGGTGTGGCTAATTGATCCATGGGCATTGGCCAGGTAAGTAAAAGGTAATCCCATAGCAGATACTGCCATAGGGGAAAGAAGTGTTAGAGACTTCACTATACTAGATCCGGTATTGAAAGGTAGGGTGACCAGTTCCCTTTCTCGCTGCTTTTTCCTTCCTTAATTCAAGTGCAAGGTCAGGTACCCATTTACAGCTGGGTAGACTGAAGTGTGTTGATACCATGGATTGAACCCGGCACCTTTGCCGCTAGAGACCAGCACTCTAACCACTCTGACAATCTGGCCAGGTAAGTAGGGAATTCAAAAGTTTGCCTGTTTCCAGAATGCACGACATGAAGGTGCTTGATGGTCTTGGTTAGTTGTCTGACTCTGGAATTCCCACATGAGCAAAGTGATTTCCTTTGCATTTCACAACACGTCTGGTAGGAAACAGACTATATTCTTTGGTTCCCTATATCAGTCTGTAGGATTCACGTGGTTATCATCATTGCTAATGCTTCTAATACTTTTCTTTTCTCAACACATCATAAACTTTGGCCACGTTCGTGTAACAAACAACCACACTGTGAAAACAAAATAATTTGTCTTTTGTTTCTAGACCAATACTGCTATTACCACTGCAGTGAAATTCAACAGCCACTCCTAGGCAAAGACTGTCACCTAGGTGAGTGATCTTTATTGTTGAGTCTTTTAATAACTATATTAACTCATCTATTCCTTGGAAATCCTTTGCAATTTGTTAACAAAATATACTACAGAAGATTCATGCTACTGGCAAGTCCAGCAATTGTGTATCAGTTTTAAAAAAAAATATTACACTGCTTCAAGCAAGCTCGCAAACTAACTGGTACAGGTAGACATAGATAAATTTATTTTAAGTAATTCAAGTATAAGTGAGAATCAATGCACACTAAAGGAGTTCATAAATCTTTTAAGATATTATACTGACCTTGCAGATACCAACAATTCCTGGATCTTTACAATTGCTGTGATAAAAGAAGGCATCATGGCCCAGCTTCATGTGGTCTCTAAGAAAGTTGCGTGCCTTATCAAACAAAGATAAAGAATATGCTTGATGAACTAGGGTATAAACAACTTGCAACACTTCTAACTGCTTTTGTCTTTGAACATGGATATGCAAAGACTTTCCATCTACAAAAACAGGTTGTCCTAATCTAATGAAGCTTACTTACTTACTTAGTCATTCTCCTTCTACCGTGAGGTGTAGAGGTTTGGAAGAGAGAGCACCAGACTATCCTATCGGCTGTCTTCCTCCTGGCCTGGTTCCATTCTAGTCCTCGGTCCTTCAAAGATTGTCTAATGTTGTCCTCCCAGCGGACTCTGGGTCGTCCTGGGGGTCTGGATCCCTGGCTCTTTGTTTCCCATGCTTGTCGTGGTAGCCGATCTTCTCCCATTCTGCAGACATGGCCAAACCATCTTAGTTGGGACTCTAATGAAGCTACCAACTTTTAAAAAAAATTTTTAAACCAGGAGACACATCTTATGCTATCAACAAAGTTTTAAGAAAATATTTTATTTTGGTTTCTTATGTCAACTGCTAACTGGCCAACTGAAACGACACATGTTTCTGATCTACTTACTCTCTTTTTACGGTTCATTCTTGCCGTGGAGCTTTTAGGGAAGCTGAAGTTTTCATTCTAGAGCCAAGTGTGTCACACTGGCTGCTGTTGTTGTTGCAATCAATCAATCAACACCCTTTAGCACCCCAAGGAGCACAGGCCTTCAACAAACACAAACTCTTTTCACGTCTTCCTCATCATTTTTACTTCTGTCTCCAGTTCTCTTCTCCGTGTGTTTTTTAGTCTACCTCTGCCTCTCTTACTCTGGGGGTTCCAGAACAAGGGCTGGTTTGTAATGTTATCCACTGGTTTTCTCAATGTGTGTCCTATCCATCATCATTGTCTTCTTCTCATCTCTCGTTCCACTGGCACTTGTCCGGTTCGTGTTATCAGTTCCATATTTGTGACTTTGTCATACCATTTCAATCTTTCTATCCTATGCAAGCACCCATTAATGAAAGTCTAGTTTTTTGGTTGTTGTTTTTGCTGTTCTCCATGTTTCAGAGCCATACAATAGGACTGTTACGGATGATATTGGTCTTGAAGTGTGTAGTTGATAGTGTTGCAAAGCTCAGTGACAAAATAGGCATCGTACTGACAAACACGAATGGAGACGGGCATGAACATACATTACATCAGTTCAGACGAATCCAAGCCGTGAGGTCCACATAATATGATTGACGTTTATTAACAACAGCAGATAACGACATCATAGAATAATGGCATATATATAAGTACTTCGTAACTGTCCTTCAATCGTCACGTCTCATCAACATTTCTGGCCGCTGTACTAGAGGTGCATATGAACGATGATCACCCAAGTAATGTGGGTCAGACAAATGAAGACGCGGAATTATATCATAAAATACTTCTAAGGTTGTCACAAACCTCTCACTAGGTTCTGGATCATCTTATCCAATATCTTCATAATAGTGGCGGCCTTCGAATAATAAATTATGCCACAAATCGCTCAACTTCCACAGTATATAAGGAGCTTACATAAATACGTCCTTCCTCGAAGAATACAAATCACGAAAGGTCAAGAATATTAACCGTTTGCATAAATTAGTGCAGAACGCTTTACGTCATTAACTACCGATGACGTATTAAATATCTCGCGTTCAATATAAGTGAAAACCCGTGCAAACACATGATTAACCACAGAGACACATATTACTGCGTGTATTAACTGGTAATAGCCTATGTGTGGTAAAGATATAAAATACATTAATATTTGTACTTTAACAAGGACTGACTTGACGTTTGAGTTGAAGATTCTAATTTTAGTGTTGGACTTCATCTCTCGTATCTCCACATATTGTTGTCATACTGTTGTTGTTGCATTTCTGTAATACTGTCTATAAAGCTGCCTCTCGGTCTTCCCCGTGATACCAGATCTTCTACTGTTGTACTTGCATAGTGGTAATTAATTGGGTTTTATTTTCATGAGGTGGCCAAACCACTTACTTTACTGTCTCTACATATGTGATGTAGGATGTAGTTCTTACAATTTTTCTGATGTCATCACATCTCATTCTGTCTCTCCTTGTAAAATTAATAGTTCTTAAGCACCAAAGCATCCGATTGGCTAAACTGTTAGAGAGCTTGTCTGTCACGCAAAGTCAATAAATCGAAACCAGGTAGCATCACACTCCGGTCTACCCAGGTGTAAAAGGGTAACCCACTCTGCTCTTGAGTTAGGGAAGGCAAAGGCAGAGGAAGGGAACTGGCCCCCCCACCTCATAAAGCTGGACCTAGTATAGTGGTCTCTAACAGTTCCCTCCCCTACAGCAGTATCTACTACGGGACTACCTTTATCTTTCTATCTTAAGCATCTCATTTCACACGATGTGATTTTCCTCTCCTGTACTTTGATTAGGGAACAGATTTGACACGATGTGATTTTCCTCTCCTGTACTTTGATTAGGGAACAGATTTGACACGATGTGATTTTCCTCTCCTGTACTTTGGTCAGTGAACAGATTTGACACTGATAGCAAAGAGTTGGTAAGAATATACAATTTATGAGTTGTCATTTAGTTTCCATATTGATCAATAGCTTTTATTTATGATTAGAAATACTGAGTGTCTTACTTGATAGTTTCTGACCCCATCCCAACTTGCTGTCTGATTTGGTGACGATTTTAGGTCATCAAAGCTGAACTGAAAGGAAGAAATTAAAAAGATGCATCATGACAGTTTAAAAAAAACTATCATCAGCACATTTAAAGAAACAATGATTAATTTTGCTTAAAAATCCATATCTTAACAAAGAATCTGTAAAATGTTTAAAATATAACACTAAAATCAGGGCTGGATTAAGCGAGGAAGGGCCTTGATGCTTTATTAGTGTTTGGGCCCCCTTCATCTAATAAGCAATAATTTTAATTTTTTTTTTCAAACCCCTTAGCATAATTGTTTTAACTTATGCACAGGCCCCCAAGAGCTTCAGGCCCTTAGGCTTCAGCCTACTTAGCCTAATGGATAATCCGGCCCTGACTAAAGCTAGTTTAAGCAGGTGGCATTTACAAATATTTAGCACATTTGGTGAATGGACTACAGCAGGTTCACCACCTTTTTTTTTAAATTGTGGCACCCATATCAAACTCACACGTTTCAGTGAACGAACGAACGAACAAACTTTATTTTCAAAGGGTTGAGAATTGGGCACACAGGTCCGTCTCACATTCTGCCCTTCCTTTCGCTCACCTTTCATACTGAATTCATTTATTCTCATATGCATTTTACATATCAATTTCAAGAAATTTAACGTTGTAAAGTAAAATAATAATATAGCACACTCATATTAACATTAATTACTTATAAGCATGACATAACATATGCTGAAAAGTACAAACATCGTCACTAGAACCTACAGTTGATGTTATAAGAAACAGCTAGTACTGTGTTCATGGTACAATTACTCCCCCATAGTTCCCAGGAGTCTTTGGAGCCAAAGAAAAAACAAGATCATTATTGCCTCAAATCAAACAGCCCCTGGGTTCCCTTTTCACACAATTATTTCAACATTCCGTTGCGAGCCGCAAGTGAGACTGTATGTTCTGCAGGGCTGCTCTAGGGTATAAGTAAGTGTTTGTCAGTAATATCTCTTCTGCTATATATTGGTCTACTGCATTTTCGTAAGTTTCTTATAGCTTGATTAGCTATAATATAATAGCTGATAGATTGGCAAAGGAAGGTGGAAATCTACCTCAGCCTGATGCAAGTGTAACTTTCGAGGAGGCAAAGAGTTTTATCAGAATCAGATACAGAAACAAATGGGATGTAGAGCATCCAGGTCAGACACAAAATGATGCATACTACCAGCTCAACAGAAGAGAACAAGTGGTAATCTTCAGACTACGCACTGGCCACAACAGATTGAGATACCATCTATTCAACAAGCTAAAGATAGGAACTACCAATCAGTGTAACTGTGGCACTGATAAAATGACTGCGGAACATCTGCTTCAAAGTTGCCCAACATATGCGGAACAGAGAAAGCGCATATGGCTGACACCAGTACCATTCGTGGAAAAACTCTACAGAGATTCAAATAGCCTCAAGCTGACTACTGTTTTTCTTTTAATCATTGGACATGCCCTATGTGAGCCAGGTCAGTTATTCCAGGTCTTTCTCACTTCAGTTTTCTCCCTCTCAGTGATTCTTTTCCATGATTCCTAAAGAATTCCTTTTTTTTAATCCACTAGTTTAATTCTCCTAAATTTTTGATTAATGCCTGTGATTTTTAGTGTATTCAATATTTATAAAATGATATCACTAATAAGTGATTTCGGCATTCCATCAATCATTCATTACTTTTCACTCCTGCTGAGCATAAGACTTCAGTTCACACCAAGCTATCCTGTCCTGTGCCGTTCTCCTTGTGTACTTTATCATTCATAAATTAATATTCTTTATAATATGCTATCTTTATTCTTCATAAAAGACTAACTTCAAGAGCACCCATAAAAGGTGCATTGGCCATGGATAAGGAAGAAATACTGAGGGCGATTCATGTTCGTCTATTAGAGAATGACACTGCAATCGATGAATCATCAAGGCTAAGATTGCTGGAATTTGGCATCAAACGTAAGACCAGCAGGGATAGACGTATGAGAGGATGCATCCTCCGTGTATGCAACCAGTGCGCAACAAGAACAATTAGCATTCATACCCTTCGACATCTGCTGCGGGAGACTGAGCACCTATGGGTTTGCCCGGAGTGCAATGATGTCGATTCTGATTAACAATAACAATATTCTTCATAAATTAATAATGTCTAATGCAGAAATCCATCATCTTAAAAATGATTTTTACAAAGGACATTATTAATTTTTAAAGTGTTATCTCTAAAAGCTCAGTGATTACAACGCTGAAAGGTCAAAGTAATGCTGAACTGGATGACCTAAGAGTAACACTTCACAGACTATGTCAGCAATACAAAAGAGTCATGATACAGTGGATCCCTTCTCACTGCAACATCCCTGGAAATGAAGAGGCTGACAGATTGGCAAAGGAAGGGGGAAAGATTCCTCAACTTGACACAAACATAATTTATAAGGAGGTCAAGAGTTTTATCAAGCACAGGTACAGGCACAAGTGGGAAGACGAGCATCCAGGCCACACAAAAAATGATCCATATTACAAGCTCAGCAGAAGTGAACAAGTGGTAATCTTCAGACTTCGCACAGGTCATAACAGATTGAGATACCATCTATTCAACAAATTAAAGATAGGAACTACTGATGAGTGTGACTGTGGCACTGATAAAATGACGGCCTAACATCTGCTTCAAAGGTGCCCAACACATGAGGAACAGAGAAAACGCTTATGGCCATCACTAATACCATTCCTGGAGAAAATCTATGGAGATATCAACAGCCTCAGGCTGACCACTGCTTTCTTTGAACTTATTCAAGTTGACGTCTGAAGGTGAACGAAGAAGACGATCTCTAAAAGCCACTGTTTTCTATACAGGTGTAGATTACACACACTGAGGAAACCTGATAGCATTACAAGGCAGTTCTTGTTCTAGAATCCCCACCCCATAGTAAGAGAGGTAGAGAGAGACCCAGGAATACAACATAGAGAAGGGGATGGAGACAGACATGAAGTTCATGAAGTAAACATGGAAAGACCATGAGCAAATGGCACAGGACAGGAAGACTTGGCATAGGTTGGTTGAAGGCCCATACTCCTTATGGAGTTTAAAGATGATGATGATATAGATAAACTGAAAACCCTGCAAATAATTCTGGAATTTATAATCTGATATCCTTGGTAACTGATTTATGTATTAGATATTTATCAATTGATAACCCTAGCAATTGATTTCTTCATTATATATTTATAAAGTGTGTAGCTAGCAACACAGTAATTTATAAAAAGAAAAGCAACAGAAACAAAAATTTACCTTCATATCAATTCCTTTTTCAAATCGAGACTCTGGCTCAGATTTTATCAGCCAATATGAATAAGTTTTTGATGAAGCAGAATGATCTGTGGGAGTTTTATTTTCGCATTTTGCCTTACTTGACTTGGGTCCATTTGTTCCTTTCTTCCCCATCTGAAGAGGCTTTGTTGTACTTCCTGCACCATCATTCTTAATTTTCTTGACAGAAGACTTGCGATCTTTACTTCCAGCTACAACAGTGCAAAAATAAAAAAATACATATATAGAGGACAAAATGAGGTTACACCATAGGATTTAAGAAATAATTGTGAATGATTTCACTAACAAGTGATTTCTGCATTCCATCAATCATACATTACCTTCATTACCTTTCACTCCTGTTGAGCAGAAGACGTATATATATATATATATATATATATATATATATATATATATATATATATATATATATATATATATATATATATATATATATATATATATATATATATATATATATATATATATATATATATATATATATATATATATATATATATATATATATATATATATATATATATATATATATATATATATACATACCAAGCTTCGTCTGTTTAATTCAAATGTTATCTCAGTGTTAACATACGGTTGTGAAAGTTGGAAAATAACAAAATCATTGGAGAACAAGCTGAATACATTCGAGAACAAATGTCTTAGAAAACTCATGAACATCAGGTGGAAAGAATTCAAGTCTAATCGACAAATAAAAGAAGACTCTAGGCAGAAATATGTCTCCGACTATATAAGGAAAAGACGATGGTCATATATCGGTCATGTCCTACGAATGCAAAACAACAGAATACCACTGCAGGCGCTCACTTGGGTTCCTGAGGGTAAGAGGAAAAAAGGAAGACCAAAAGAAACACTTAGAAGAACAATAATAAGAGAAGGAAGAACATTGGGATTAAATAATGTGCAAGAGCTAAGAGGAGTGGCGTCACAACGAACAATCTGGAGAGCACTGATTTCTGCCTTATGCGCCGTGTTTGGTGCTTAAAGAATTTATTATTATTATAATATATATACACCGATACCTCGACTTTCGTCGCTTCGCTCTTTCGTCGGTTTTCAATTCTAACCACGTTTCCAAATTTCGTCGCTCGCTTCGCTCTTTCGTCGCGTTTGGTCACAACTGCGCGTCATCTTGATTCTTTCGTCGTTCAGTCTTTGAACAGAAATCGTTCGGTATGCACTGTTTTTTTTTTTAAGTTGTCCGCATTGAATCTCTTATATTTGTCATTAAACATATTAATACTACTTATTTTTGTGATTAAAATAACAAAACTATTCATACTATATTATTTTTGTGATTATACTGTAAACAGTTCATAGTTATTTTAATGATAACAGTCTAATGACAGTGTTCATATCGTGATTATAAGACACGTGTACAGTTTTCATACTGTACTTTTTTGTGTGATTAGGCCTTATACAGTACTACTTATTTTTGTGCTTTAATATATTCATAATGGGTCCTAAGTGTAGTGACAAAGTTAAAAGAACCCATAAGGTTCTCAATTTGCAAGAAAAGCTTAAGCTAATCAAGCTTAATGAACAAGGCATCTTAAATGCTGAAATAGGCCGCAGGCTAGGTATACCAAGCACTACAGTTAGCACAATTGTAAAGAACAGAGCTAAAGTGTTAGAGGAAATTAAAAACGCTACGCCAGTGCATAATAAACTTATTAGAAAGAGGCACAATTTAATTGGTGAGATGGAGAAAGTGTTAAATGTGTGGATTGAAGACCAAGTCAGCCACAACATTCCTCTAAGCCAAGATCTTATCCAGGCTAAAGCACAAACTTTATTTAATGCAATGAAGGCTGAACAAGGAGAGACATCAGCTGAAGAGACATTTGGAGCTAGCAGGGGCTGGTTTGAGAAATTTAAGAAAAGGTCAAATTTGCACAATATAGCAGTGAAGGGAGAATCAGCTAGCGCAGATACCGCAGCTGCAGGAGCTTTTCAAGTGGAGCTTGAAAAAATTATAGAAGAAGTTGGCTACACAAAGCAGCAGATCTTCAACGTAGAATAAATTTCGACAGAAGTTCAAAAGTAAATAGTGGGCTAGAACACCAAATAGCCTGTTACAGAGAACTTCTTAGGGAAAGGAAGAAGACATCAATGAGG
Organism: Oreohelix idahoensis; assembly: GCA_024509875.1. Taxonomy (NCBI): domain Eukaryota; kingdom Metazoa; phylum Mollusca; class Gastropoda; order Stylommatophora; family Oreohelicidae; genus Oreohelix; species Oreohelix idahoensis. The sequence continues at coordinate 346,136 of JAMPIV010023208.1, read as the reverse complement.
TAAACGTCTTTGCTCTCCTTTTTCAAGACGCAACCGCCACAACCAACTTCAGTCACCCCTCCCTCTAACCCTTCAGATTCTGAGCCATCAACATCAGCCCCAGTTAGATCTCCTTCAAAGTGCCCTTCTCCTAAAATGATTAGATTGAAATCCTCCAGTTCTATAGATGAACCTCCTCAATTTTCTCCATCTGGTTTTCTAAGTCTAGAATCCCCCTAAATTACCAACATTCAAAACTGTACATACTGTATATATTCATCGTCTACTTGCTCAAGAATGATTTTAAGGTAAGATGCTATTTACGTATTTTTTACTGTATTTTCTTTACTCTTATGTTTATTTCTGTTTATCTAGGTGTTGCACGCATTCGCAAGTGTTATATAGTTAGTTATTTACGTTTTTTGGCGGCCCTAATGCATTTGTAAGTTAAATAAAGGCTATGCTTTGACTTTCGTCGATTTTCGACTTTCGTCATATCTGGTCCCTAACCCGTCGAAAGAGTGAGGTATTGGTGTGTATATATATATATATATATATATATATATATATATATATATATATATATATATATATATATATATATATATATATATATATATATATATATATATTTGATCATCTCGCGTGCCACATCTTAGCTGATATTCATGTCGTCAGATGATAGGTCACGTGAATAAAAAAAATCAACCAATAAAATCAAGCAGCCTTTTTCGATTGATGCAAGAGCTCACATTTTATAGCGTTAAATAAAATCAAACACTTGCTTGGGTGCATGGTGGGCAATGCACAACCTCATATTAATCACCTTGTACAAAATGCCTTGAACTGCACAGGGCAATTCTACCATGTAGTCTAGGAGTCCGATATCTGGAGGTTTCACCTTTGTCAAATGCTTTGGGGGTCGGAGTGGCTAAGATATATGGCGTCCACCTCTAATTCTAAAGGTACCGGGTTCGCTCCCAGTACAGGGAATATAACTGATGAAAATGGTTTTCAGAACCAGTGGTTCCTAATGATGGCATACTCCCCCTTGATCTACTAGGTAGTGAGATCAGGTGCCAAGCCTTCTCTGATAAAGGCAAACAATAGGAGAGACTGTGTGCAAGTTGCACAATTTAAAAACCCCTCAGCAGTCGCAACAGGGAAATTTTCAACTAACTTCAGAGCAGAGGCAGAGGCCATAAAAACTGCATCAGAAATTCTAATGACAGAAAAAAGCTCAGAGAGACCAGTAGTTATCTTCTCAGATGCGCTGTCAGTGATTACAACACTGAAAAGTCAAATAAATGCTGAACTGGATGACCTAAGAGTAACACTTCACAGACTATGTCAGCAATACAAAAGAGTTGTGATACAGTGGATCCCTTCTCACTGCAACATCCCTGGAAATGAAGAGGCTGACAGATTGGCAAAGGAAGGGGGAAAACTTCCTCAGCTGGACACAAATATAACCTATGAGGAGTCCAAGAGTTTTATCAAGCGCAGATACAGGCACAAGTGGGAAGAAGAGCATCCAGGCCACACAAAAAATGATCCGTATTACCAGCTCAGCAGAAGTGAACAAGTAGTAATCTTCAGACTTCGCACTGGTCATAACAGATTGAGATACCATCTGTTCAACAAATTAAAGATAGGAACTACGGATGAGTGTGACTGTGGCACTGGTAAAGTGACTGCCGAACACCTGCTTCAGAGGTGCCCAACATATGAGGGGTGGAGAAGACGCATATGGCCATCACCAGTGCCATTCCTGGAGAAGATCTACGGAGATATCAACAGCCTCAGGCTGACCACTGCTTTCTTTGAACTTATTCAAGTTGACATCTGAGGGTGAACAAAGAAGAAGAAAAAACCCCTCAGCAGTTTAAATCATAAAGAGTAGGACAAACAACCACTGCCCTGGCAAAATTTAAAAATCAGGAAACCTGCTGACATAGCGGATTTTGGTGGCTCTGCTTATGGTGCGTAACTGGAAATAATTTCAGTATTAGGTTACTAATCCAACTTGACGATCCATATTTCGCTTGGAGGATAACATCAGACTGTCTCCAGGGTAGAAGAGGAACGACTGAACACGTAATCCAATTTCTGAGTGAGTGTGGATTTCAGTCATCGTCACCAAAACGTTCCAGCATCTTTGTTCTGTAGTTTTAAATGTTAGACTATAAATAATGAATTAGAAGAAAAATCAAACGGTAACGTATGCGCTCTGTATCAGTTGTTAGTTGTATGTGCAAATGCTTAATCATGGACGTAGTAGTACATACCATCCTGATCCTGTGCTAACTCTTCGTAACGCCTTTTAGGTGCCATTTACTGCCTTGTGTGCGCTGAACTGATTGATCTGAATGTTTACCTAGAATGCTTCTATCGGCTACGCGTTAAAACCCCGAGATTACTCAGATGAGAGTAAACAATATGGTTGTCTCCAACTTCCGCTTGCTTTGCTATAGCCTACTGAACGTTCTGATCACTGTAACACGCATTTATATATAATTTAAGTGGCTTAAAATCGCTTGCTATCCTTTAAAAAATGTATTATGTTAAAATATATTATTAAATATTAATTGTAGTGTTATTATAACGGACCATGTAATTTACTGATGGCACAAAGAAATAATAGAACTGCTGCTCACCGAGATGCATGTCTTTTTTTTTTTTTAATTAATGAAGAAAAATATCCCGTTCAACCTCTGATGGGTTATAATTAGGATATATATTGTTTTCAATTCCAAATAATATGAACAACTGCCGATATGAAAAAGTGGCATCACATTTGTCAAATCATTGCAAATATGGAAAATCACAATTACCAATTATGCTTGTATGTTTAAAAAAAAACCGAACAAAATCAAGTAGAAACTCTGAACACGAATAATATTAAAGTGGAGGGGTGTAAAGGCCTGGTGGTTCCAGTTATATAACTGACTTTAACAGATATTTAATTGACTTTCACATGCATCATATGCATTGTAAGAACAGTATCAGACCTTCACATTCCTAACCACTATATATATACACTTTGTTCGTGTTAAATATTGTTTGACTATATTATGCAGTTCCATAGGTCTGTCTATTCCCAACACCTTCTATATTTATAGGTAAGTTTGATACTAGGGTGCATGATTCTTGCCCGGGGGGTCAGACGCAAGGGTAACTTCATACTCCATGAGGAGCAAATAGGAAAATGATTGAACTATCAAAAATATAAAAATTAATTATATTGATCTTTGGCCAGCAAAAGAGAAAAAATCAAACAAGTCAATCTCTTTAAATATGTAGGCTACACAATGACATCAGATGGCAGATGCGACACAGAGATAAAGAAAAGGATAGGCCATGTCCAAAGAAGCCTTTACTAGGATGAGCAATGTAATGAAAAACAGAAACATCACCATAAGCACAAACATTCGCTTACTAAGGGGCTACGTGTGGTCCGTTCTTTTATATGGATGCGAATGTTGGACAATGAGTAACCAAATGGTGAAAAAACTGGAGGCAGCGGAAATATGGTTTTTGAGAAGGATACTGAGAATATCGTGGTCAGAGACGAAAACAGATGCCGAGGTATTGACAGCTGCTGGTGTTAATAGATCGCTCATCAAAACCATCAGGAAGAGACAAATGAAATTTATGGGACATTTTAACAGAAGAGGAGGAGTGGAGGAATTAGTCTTATGTGGGAAAATACCAGGTAGGAGAGGAAGAGGAAGGCAGAGAAAGATGTATGTGGAAAGCTTAAACAACTGGGCAACAAACAACAGCATGGGCAACAACAACCTCATTAAGACTATCAAAAGACAGAGAAGATTGGAGGGTCATGATCGCCAATGTCTGTTCTAGACCAGGCTTCTGAAGAAGAAGATATTATATTAATCGAAAATATATTTACAATTATAATACGAGTTTTATATATATATATATATATATATATATATATATATATATATATATATATATATATAAATATAATATATATATATATATATATATATATATATATATATATATATATATATATAATTAATATAAGACCGAAGACACAGCAAAAGTGATGAATGCAGTCAGCGACCCATAGCTTGACTGCTTGCGTCAGGGTCAGCGAACCAAAGCTGACCAAGACCCTACTCCACCTCCAAGTGGTGATCCTGGAAACAGGCTGCATCACTGCAGTCTGTCTGAGAGAGTAGGGATCGAAGAGGGAAGGCAAACCCGGTCCTAAAAAAATGCCGTGCTGAAGTCGGATGTGTCGGCCGAAAGGTGCAAATATCGCAGCTTCGCTGTAAGCGGACACAACGCAACCAACGTCCTTTTCAGGACGAACGAGGAAGAAGAAGAATATATACTGAAGCACATTAAAAACGCACCACTATTATATATACTGATACCGAGAAGCTGGGAAAAAAAAGTGTGGGAATGGATTTTCCCCGTGTTTGTCATGAGGTAGAGAGCGAATGGCTGCTGGAATGGAAAGTGCATGATTCAACCCACGGGTTTGTGTACAGACTACATGAAAACAACGAAAGTTACACGTGCAACACGATTCTCAACAGCTATGACCCTGAAAATGTGTACGCGTTGTGGCAGTATACTCGGTATAAAAAGGCCGTTGAGACAAAACACCCAGTACATGTGCTTGAAATGCCACGACTATCTGAAAACGACCGCCAACGAACCATTGGTATGTTGGAGACTGGAATGAGCTCGCGGGCCATTGCCAGAAGGATGAATTGCCACCACAGCACTATTGTACTCTCAATGAACGTTACGGAACCACTGGCAGTGCCCGGGATAGACTTCGGAGTGGCCAACCACGAGTTACTACCCCTGCGCAAGATCGTCATATTGTGCTGAGTCACCTAAGGAATCGTTCTCTCCCGGCAAGTCAAACAGCAAGAGCAATAGTGGGTAGACGTGGGCAAGTCTCTCGAATGACAGTCATACGACGACTCAGAGATACAGGCCTTACTGCAAGACGACCTTATGTTGGGCCAAACTTGACTCACAGACATCGTCAGCAGCGCCTGCAATGGGCAGAGCAACATGTCAGATGGACTAAACTGCAGTGGAATGCTGTCCTATTCACAGACGAGAGCAGATTCAAAATATCCTTTGCTGATGGACGTATGCGGATTTGGCGACGGTGTGGAGCGCTTTGCAGATTGCTGTGTTCGTCAGCACAACCGATTTGGAGGTGGCAGTATTCACATTTGGGGAGGATTCAGTTTTCACCATCGCTTGCCTCTTCACGTCTTCCGTGGAAATGTTAATGCTGTGACATATCGAGATGAGGTTCTGGATGCATTGGTTGCTCCTGCGTTCACGAATTATCCAGACTTGCAGCTTCTCCAGCAGGATAACGCACGTGCGCACACCGCATGCATTACGCAGCAATATCTACAGCAGCAGAACATTGTGACGATTGATTGGCCTGCCCTATCACCAGACATGTCCCCTATAGAACATCTGTGGGACGAGCTTGGACGCAGAGTCTACAGGCAAGGTTCTCCAGTTAATCTGCAACAGCTCGAAGCTGCTCTTACACGTGAATGGGACTTGATTCCCCGGAATTTCCTTCAGAGACTTGTGCGTTCCATGCGGAGCCACTGCCAAGCTTGTTTGCAAGCACACGGTGGACATACCAGATACTGAGGATAGTGTGAATGAATTTTTTTATTGGTTGCATTTTTGGTTTTCTCCCTTGCCTGCACAGAATGCAATGAATTTCATAACAATCAAATGTACAAATTAATGACCAGCATGGATTCATAGGAAAATGAATAAAGATTCCAAATATGTAAACTTGTGTGTGTGTTTTCATGCTCGGAAAGAACATACACTTTACATATACAAATACATCATACGCAGACATAGATACATATAAACAGGGGCGGACTGAGCTGTTGGCATTTCGGGCGATGCCTGAGGGTCAACAACCAGGACCTGTTCTTAGGCGTTGCAGCAGCACTGGGAGCCGACTTGGAGGAAGCATGGAAATTCATTCTTTTTACAAATTATAAAATCTTAAAAATTGTTAAAGAACAAGAAAAATTAAACAGAAATTCTCACAGTAAAATTGTTTATATAAAACGGATCGTTTTACAAAATATTTATAATATTCATTTTTTTCAATAACTGCCCTGGCGCGTTAAATACAATTCATCACGAATAAAGAAAACATTATCTACAATACAATTTAAAAAAAAAACATAAATGTTTTATGATTTTATATAATGTTGCAATGAATTTCACTTGCGTGAATTACAGGGATTTAAAAAAAAAAAAAAAATTTGCCTCGTTTTGGGGAGGCACGCCCCGTTCAACGTTATATTAGGGCGCATGTCCATATATACAAGACCTCTAGGTCTGGTTTAAGTAGTCGAGTGTTTTTTTTTTTTTTTTTTAACTTTTATTTATTATTTTGGTTTTTTGTGAATTACAGTTTGATTCACCTCAACAGTAAGAAATTGTGTCTCGTAAATGTACATACAGGACAGCACGAAGGGGGTGGTGTTTCATCACGAGACATCGCACCATCTTGAAATATCCGTAGGGCCGACTCTGTCCACATCAGTAGTTAGTTTATCATTTTTCCAGTTCTCTTCTCCTTGTGTTCTTCGTTCTGGCACTTACTCTTACCCTGGAGATTTCAGACAAAAAGGGCTGCCTGATAAAAGCTATCAACATATTCTTTCGATGTGTGTCAAATCCATCACCGAGCTGATCAAGACCCTACCACACCTCCAAGTGGTGGTCCTGGAAACAGGCTGCATCACTGCAGTCTGGCTGAATGAGTAGGGATCGAAGAGGAAAGGCAAACCTGGTCCGAAAAATACCGTGCTGAAGTCGGATGTGCCGGCAGAAAGGCGCAAGTATCACAGGACCTCTGTAAATGGACACAACACAACCAACGTTTGTTGGACGAACGAGGAAGAAGATGAAGAACAAAATCCATCACGAGCGTCGTCTTCTCATCTCTTCAACTTAGCCCACAGTTATAAGTCACTTTACTATTTCCATATGAATCACTGGACCACCGTTGCAGTTGGTTCCCTTTGCACGAATCCTTCACCAAAGCATTAATGTACTTAAGCAGACGTAGGTTGTTTTGTATTTTGTGTTAAATCATGAAGTTTCCAGCCTCATGCATAACCTGGACTTAGTTGCCTCCTACGACATGCCTGATACATCAGGAGCTCCATTCTTTCTTTGTCTCCTAGGAGACCCCAGGGAACTAGACTGTTCTACACGCCGCTTTAATCTAGAAGGAGATCCCACAAGGACACGTGCCAGGGAACTAGACTGGACTACACGCCGCTTTAATTTAGAAGGAGATCCCACAAGGACAGGTGCCAGGGAACTAGACTGGACTACACGCCGCTTTAATCTAGAAGGAGATCCCACAAGGACAGGTGCCAGGGTGTGGTGAGCTTCTAAATACAATATCTAAATTAGATTATAACAGTATAGTGCATGTCACGGAGTGCTCGAAGATTTTGTCTAGATTATGTTAAAATTCCTTACTTTTCTTTTCCTTCACATTTGTCTGTATTCTCTACGGAAATATTTGCACCTGCGATCTGTGCTTTAGCTGTTTTTCAAGTCTTCATTAAAGGTCCTGTCATACGATCCCAAATTCTATCAAGGCACTTAAAAGCATTTCTTTAAAGATGTCTATACGATTTATTCGCTTAGTGGAAACGACAGTGGTTCCCAGAGTATCTAATTTCAGTGTGCAGTGGTCAACTGGAGACCGGCACGATAAATCTTTTACGTGTCTTAGCATGAGACGGGACATAATTAACTTTTGGCTATCGTGGGAACGTTTAAAATGTAGCGGGTAAATCGAAATTAATTCTTTCTTTAACAAACTAGTTTTTTAGACTTCACTTGGTGTTAAGCAACTGTAAGAGAAAGACGCATTTCGTAGTCTTGTAAAGTAAAACTGTACATAGGGAGACTTGAGTTAAACACACCAAGTGCCCTCTCGTTTAAACTTAACAGACTAAAATCCCGGAGCGGATTTACGCAGTGCAAAGTCTTGTCTCGTATTGCTGAAAAGAGGTTACCTTTGGCCAGTGGCCATATAGTCCTCGTCCACCAGTCACAATAATTCCCTTCAATTATTTCGATTATTTCAATCATTTCAATTACTTCAATTACTGCAATTATTGCAACGATTCTCAACACCAGATATTACCCTTAACAACCATCACCCGTACCATACTCCACCCATTTTAACCCTCCATCCCACCTTTGGAAGCAAATTCGTTATCTGTGGATATCGCATCAACTGTGGATACGTTACACCTATCTTGGATTTATAAAAATCGTGTTCAGATTACGTGCCCATTGTGGATACCTTATTCGAACAGTGAAGTCGTTACCCCAATCTTGGATTTATAAAATCGTGTTCAGATTCTGTGCCCCTTTGTGGATACCTTATTAGAACAGTGAAGTTAATTTCAAGCATTGGATTACGATATATTTTTCCAAGAGAACCCCAGGATATAAGTTGTTTCCAACATTCACACCAAAGGAACAAAGGAACAAACATTCATTTACACACAAACAGTATTTCACATATTTTCCAGCAAAAGCTTATCAGGCCTGCCGGGAACTTTACTAACACAATTCATTCATAATCCGTGTTTTCACTATTTGTGTAATAATTTTTTCTTCTTTAAAATCATCAAATTGTTGTGAGTTTGTTTTCTCGTGATAATCTTTATTATTATGTGCTGTAAAATCCTTATTGATTTATTTACATTTCTAAATTGAATAAAATTGAGTTAACCTCGATAGGATTGTTCGTTCAGTTCAGACTACCAAATCCTCAATCTAACTTTACTTCTTTACCCTACTATTTGTGAGTGACACAGTGTGTGCAAAAGAGTAATATTGTCGCCAGAGAAAACAAGAAGAGCTGTGTGTGTGGTTTTCTTAGTGAAGAACTCACTGACTCAGCCTGTGCCTTCTGCCTATCTCTCTTGCGCATCACTATCACACTTCCGTGTGCACTATTGTTCCTCAACATATACAGCTGTCAAGCTTTATCTACTATTAATTATATTTTCATGCGACAGTGCATAAAGTAAAAGATAAGCTAGTATTAAAAAGTTTCGGCGAGAATCGTAAGTTGTCGCCTACGCCTTCAGCTTGTTATTTGCAAACGCATAAGCCGAACAAAACGGTACCCTATTTTTCAAATTCGTCCTTGACATAAACGAACCACTTTTCCTAGTTCTAAGAAATATTTGCCTAACTGCATTTGGGGAAAGGAGGGGCAAGGCTGGATAACACACGCAAATCACGTCTCAAATTGGTTCTAACTCTACAACCGACTTGCACGCTTTGCCTTAGGCGGGTTTCCCCAATACGATGAAAAAGTTAGAAATGTGGACACTACGGTCATGGAAACACGCTTAGCTCTTATTGCGAATGACATAAGCTCTCGTATTTAGCTTGAAACTAACATAGAAAAAAAAGATAGAATTTTGAACCAAGCCACATAGCCCCATAAAAATCGTATATTCGTGTACCTGAAGACTTGCTGACCAAGAATATGTTGTTAGTTCTCTAAATAGTCCATTAAATAATCAAATATTGATAAAACAATACATAGAGAATCAGAGATACTGTCAGGTCAAGTCATATCTGCTTAGATTGGATCGCATATTTTTTGGGAAAAAAATTACGTGAAAGCTAGGCTAAAATGGTACGATGAAGGGTATTGGGTGGAATTTGAAGTGAGACGAAATATTATTGGCCGACCTCGTACTAAACATATATCACCCGAGTAACGTAGTAGAAAATTGAATTGTATTTTTGAAAGACTTTGTTTACAAGTGAAATAAGGGTAATCATTGGCCAGAGTAGTTGATATTGGGGAAAAAGCATTAGTTGGGGACGCCATTTTCTAACAAAATTTTGACTAGTAGCGATGAGAGCAGGCTTGTGCAGTGAAAACCATATTTCTCAAAAGCCTGGACAGAACGGCAGATCGAAAGTGTGCCAGTCATCGTTCACTGTGTTTTTCATTGAATAAATGTGGTAAGATTGACTTTATTAACATGTATCTAAAATAAAAATTGAATGTGAAATAATAATATATGTCTGTAAGTGAGTGGGTCTGTAGCAACCATTAGGCAAAGCCTAGAGATTGATCCACCATGTGATATACTGTCAGAGAGGTGTAAAACTACAAGAAAATATGTATGATTGTCATTAAGGGGCATAACACCTATCCTATTATATGGAAAAGATGACAGCTGGAATTGCAGTGGCGTTGTAACCATTAGGGGAGAGGAATACTGGTGTACATTGTCACATCAAAAGATAATGGTGGCATAGGTTGGTATAAAGCTATGACCCTTTTCGTTTGTTTGTAATGTACCTGTACTTAAATGTGGAATAGTATATTATACTAGGTATAAAGAAGGATGCATAACCTTCACATTTCAGGGTCCTGGGTACTGACGTTAATGTAGTACCAAACGCCTGAGAACTGCTCGATTCAGGACTCTATCTGTATACTTCGAGCCCATGCTAGTGGCCATTGCCTATCAAAAAGGTGGAAAAGATTGTCAAGCGAGCAGAGGAAACGTTCTAACTGTATTCTCCTGCCAAGATAAGTTCTTGTTCGGCACCTGGCAGCTCAACTTAAAAGAACTTAAAAGACTAGAAAGTGATAGTAAAGAAAACTGTGCCTAGTATTAATATTTCCACAAGTGACAAACGAAAACAGACATAACTTAAAGGGAGTGATTATAACCAACAACCTATGGTTTAATACCAGTATTACCTCAAAGTAGAAGAATACAACTACACACTTATATTAGAATAATATTGTATGTATGGACAGAAGATCTACTGTGTTATTGGAATGTTGTAAATGATTCTTTTGATTTCACTTTTTATTGTCAGTCCTGGTTCAAAATAAATTAGAATCAGGATAATAAATTGTACAAAATTGTATTTACACAAATTTCAACCACTGTCTTAAATAAGATAGCCTTTTAAAGTGTCGTTTGTATGTTATTGTTGTAATACAGTTGGTGGTTGTGGATAATAAACTATTTGTTTGTATGTTTGTTGGTCATTGCACATTACACTCTACATTCATAACCCTAGACACTACACGAAGTCATTTTAATAATAATACTATAGATTAATTTGGAATGAGATCAATAGGGTGGTAGCGGAAAGGTACTCTGAAAGGTTAAAATACTATTGGTTAAATTCAGGGACCTTCATAGCTGATCTCATTTAATACAATAATAATACATAACAACAATTCATAACATCAAAACCCACCACACAGGGAACTAGACTGGACTACACGCCACTTTAATCTAGAAGGAGATCCCACAAGGACACGTGCCAGATAACTGGACTGGACAACGTACAAGACGCCGCTTTACTCTAGAAGGAAATCCCACAAGGTCACGTGCCAGGGAACTAGACTTGACTACGTGCAACACGCCGCTTTACTCTAGAACAGCGGTTCCCAACCTGTGGTACGCGTACCCCTGGGGGGTACGCGACAGGACGTTCAGGGGTACGCGAAAAAAATTGAGTAATGGCGGGAAAAAGATACATATGTCAACAGTGTAAAAGACAAGTCAAAAGTTGTGAAATTAATTCAACGCTATACTATACAACATGAACTGTGTGAGACAATCTCCGCCGTTTTTCTTGCGCGCCACTGGCGTGCTGTCTGCGTGTGTGAAAATCTATAGTGTTTCGTGTGACCACAATTCAATATTTTAACACAATAGTCTTCATTATGATGACTATGGGATTATAGTTGTGCCGTTGAATATTTCATAAAAAATATGACTTGTTTGATCTTCCACACTATCTATAAACGTCTAATGTCCAGGAAGTAATAGTGTCGATTCTTGACCCAAATTTTACAAACGTGAGACAGGGAGACAGTGTTTCTATATACAGTAGTTTTTGCCATTGTTTTAACTTAACTTAAAGCGATTAATTGTTCAATTCGTGTATTATCAGATATGGATCAGTGGTTGAAAACCGGCACAGTAAAAAAGCTAAAACATAGTGTGGAATGTGATCAATCGCCAAGTACTTCTCAGGACACGCCTAAGACTTTGGTGCAGGATAGTGAAAAAACAAGATCTTCAGTTTTACATAGAGCTAAAAAGAGAAAATACAGTGACGAATACACGAAGAATGGGTTTTCGTTTATAGGAGATGAGGACTGTGCTAAGCCCCACTGTGTAGTGTGTCGGGAAGTATTATCCAATGGTAGCATGAAACCTTCGTTACTCTTGCGGCATTTTCAAACAAAACACCCCAGTTATGAAAACAAGGAACGCAATTTTTTTCAGCGCCTATCGAAACAACAGAATGTGACATCGTACTTGTCGTCAGCTAACAAAGATAACGAAAATGCGGTTGAAGCCTCCTAAAGTATTAGTTATCGTATTGCTAAATGTGGTAAAAATCACACTATAGCTGAGAATTTAATTTCTCCTTGTATAAAAGATGCCGTTCTGTGCATGCTCGGAGAGGAACATGTTCGCAAAATGAACGCTATCCCTCTTTCGAACAATACAATTTCTCGAAGAATGCAGGATATGTCGTCTGACGATGTTGAAGCGACAATAATAAGTAGAATTAAAAATAGTAAATTCTTTGCTATTCAAGTTGACGAAAGCACAGATATTGCTAATTTCGCTGTTTTGCGTGTTATTGTGGGGTATTTGAAAAGCAATGAAGTTGAAGAAAACCTTTTGCTTTGTCATCCTCTGTCAGGGCTTACAAGAGGTGAGGATATATTTCATGCTATTGATTCTTATTTCAAAGAAAAGGACATTAATTGGTCTAATTGTTGTGGACTATGCACTGACGGAGCCAAGTCTATGTCAGGTTGCTACTCCGGTCTTCGCGCTCGTGTCACGAAAGTAGCCCCCAATATAACCTGGAGCTATTGCTGCATCCACAGGCAAAGCCTTGCATCTAACCGCCTCCCTGGTCAATTTAAAGTCGTTCTTGATGAAGCTGTGAAAGTGGTTAATTTTATAAAGTCAAAGTCCACAAACTCGAGGTTTTTCAAAGCACTGTGTGAAGAGATGAATAGTCTTCATTCTACCCTGCTCCTTCATACACAAGTAAGGTGGCTCTCTCGTGGTAAAGTCCTTACCCGGCTGTTCGAACTTAGACATGAAGTCCAACTTTTTTTTGAAGACCATCCTTTCCAACTTACTTCAAAGTTACACGACTGTGATTGGCTTCAGAGTCTTGCATACTTATCGGATAATTTCCTACAAATAAACAAACTAAATTTGGCACTTCAGAATAGCTCGGTAACGATCTTCAATGTTTCAGACAAAATTGAATCTATGATTAAAAAATTAGATTTTTGGAGGTCGTGTATTGAAAAAGGGCAGCCTGAGTTCTTTGAAACTCTGCACAATTTCCTATCTGAGAACGAGCTGCACCTCTCCCAGGAAATGAGCGAGAAAATAATTGAACACTTGAAAGGGCTAAAATCATCTTTCGAGAAGTACTTTCCGAAACCTGGAAAATCCCTTTGAAGAAGAAAATTTCCCAGCAGCCACATTATCAATCAACGAAAAAGAGAAGTTGATTGAACTTTCGACTGATACTACTTTAATAGCTGAATTCAAAGGACAATTCTTTATTAACTTTTGGGGAGACATCAGTAGAGAATATGAACAGCTGACCGACAAGGCGCTTAAGTTTCTGTTGCCATTTACAAATACTGAGCTGGTGGAGATGGCTTTCTCTTCTTATACCTTTATAAAAAATAAATACCGTAGTAATTTGAATGCAGGTCCAGAATTGAGACTGTATCTTACATCACTTGAACCTGATTTAAAAAAAAACTATGTGCCTCAAAAGTCACTTCGATTACGGAAACAACAGCAAATGGGTTGATTTGCCGTTGCCCTAAAGACGCCACTAGGCGTGATGGGAAACAATGGCAAAGAAAACCTATCTGCTGTTGCCCTAAGACGCCACTAGGCGTAATGGCCACTGACTGCTTTGACGGTCGGTGGCTAAGGACGGAAGAAGAAGAAGAATGTGCCTCAAAAAAAGCTCAAGGATCGCACTGAACATTTGTCATGGTCACGTTACATGTCTGTTATAAAAAGTGATTTCAACTTTTAACAATAACAACGTTTTTATTATTATTATTAATAAATTAAATGTGTTAATTTTTATTGTAACTTCTGATTTTTTTAATGTAAAAATATATGCACTGTTTGTTCACCTTCTTATTACATTGTTTTTTAATCCCGTGGTTGGCCCCTCTATTTCTGGTTATAATTTATAAATTTTGAATAACAGCAACTATATTAATTTCAAATATTTTGCTAATATTAGGAGTACAATTTATAGAAATGGGCTGCCAAGGGGTACGCAAGTGAAAAAAGGTTGGGAACCGCTGCTCTAGAAGGAAATCTCACAAGGACACGTGCTAAATTAATGTTTCAAAATGAGCGAAGATGTCAAAGTTGAATCCTATATATATATATGTGTGTGTGTGTGATTACTATACCTTCATGCGTATCGTACAAGGCGACTAATATGAGGATGTTGCATGGGGATGGCAACCACATCACGTAAAACTAATTGCCACATAAACCACAGCTGCAGGAGCACGTGAGTGCTTGGTGCAGGCTTCCTGCCAAGAAATCAACTACATATTTACATTTCACACTCTGTTCCTGGATTATACAGGTGGTGCCTTTTTAATGTGCTTCAGTATATATACGACTTCGGCTACCACGACAAGTATGGGAAACTAAGAGCCAGTGATCCAGACCTCCAGGACGACACAGAGTCCGCTGTGAGGACATTAGACAATCTCTGACGGACCGAGGACTAGACTGAAACCAGGCCTGAAGGAAGACAGTCGATAGGATAGTATGGCGCTCCCTCCTCCTAACCTCTACACCTCATGGTAGAAGAGGGAAGACTAAGTAAGTATATACTCTGTGCATATATATATATATATATATATATATATATATATATATATATATATATATATATATATATATATATATATATATATATATATATATATATATATATATATATATATATATCGGGCCGGATTAAGGCCAACTGATGCCCTAATCACAGCCCCCCCCCTGGCCCCCCCCCCCCCCCCCCCCCCCCCCCCCGGGGCGCTTCCATTGCTTAACTGACAAGACATTAAGACTCAATAAATGCTGAAGAGACTGAAAATTCAATTTTCTTCCAGGCCAGACTCCACTGAAATGCATGCAGAAAAACGTTGGTAAGACAGGCAAACATACTGAACTCTAGGTCTGTGTCTGACACTTTCAGTCACTCACCATACCAAAGAAACGGTTTTTTTTTTTTTTTTTTTTTTGCTTTTTTTTTTAAACAATTCGGATTAAAGTCGAACACGGCAGATATTGAAAATTACAAAAAAATCGACAAAAGACGACTGTGTCAGTGAAAGAGATGAGAGTTAAGGGCATGATAGCTAGAGGGAAAATTTTGTGGTGCTCCCCTTCCCTTGGTGCCCTAAGCACGTGCTTATTTTGCTTGATGGTTAATCCAGCGCTGTATATATATATATATATATATATATATATATATATATATATATATATATATATATATATATATATATATATATATATATATATATATATATATATATATATATATATATATATATATATATATATATATATATATATATATATATATATATATATATATATATATTTATTTATTTTTTTTTTTATTTTTTTTTAGCCCGCAAACGGCTCCTGGGTCGACCCAGCCCCAACTGGGTACCAGAACAACTCTGGGAAGGTGTGGTAAAGTGGGATATTATAAATATTTATAGGGGACTTAGTGTACTGACTGAGATCAGCTGTGAAGGTATCTGTATCTAATAAGTGTAGTGTATTACAGATGACCTTACTTGCTACCACATATTTATACCTCAGTCAGAATTATTCTGGAATATTGTGATGACTACGTTGAATGTCTAGGGTTTTGTAAATGATGAAGTGTAAGTCACAACAATAACAGACAGATAAACAATTTAATTTATTCCACCACACTTGACAACAGTTTGACACTCACATACATATAACACTCTATGAGACTATCTTAAATGAGTCACTGGTAAATTTTCAAATATCAATATGTATTAAGTACTTTTCATTAAATATAAATGTGTCCTGATTCAAATACAAAGTGAACCAGGAATCACAATCAATTTTAATTACAAGTTATATGTACAGAATTTATCAATATGAATCTTGTAGTGACATATTTTATTAATATTATCTTATGTGTGTCAGTTGTGTAGTGGTACTATGAGGTAATACTGGTTTTGTTTTTCAAGCTATGTTGGTATTTGTCATCATTACTTCAAGTGTTTGTTTCTGTTGGAACTAGTATTGGAGATGTTCTCAATTCCTGGCATTAAAACAATTAATTTCCCCTCTTATTTTTATACAATGTCAGTTTAAGATGGGGTTACATAATGTTGAGCTCCGCTGGCCACATAGGCTTATCTTTCGTGATGTCGGCAGGAAAAGACTCCTCTGCTCGATTGCTCCCCTGTGTTCTGGAGACACCTCACTGTTTGCTATATGGACCAAGGAGTATGCTGTCCGCCTCTGGATTCAGCAAAGCTCTGACCAGGTGCTGCTCAATAACTTTTGGACCACGGTCCCTGAAACAAGAAGGTTGTACCTCCTACTTCAGAACTAATTTATACTCTATTTCTACACTGAGCACAATACATAACAAACACTGAGTTCAGAGCGGTAGGCCAACTGTCCGCTTCATCTGAAATAATTTACACCAGTATATTCCTCCCTAATGATTACTACGCCTCTGCAATTCCAGCATTATTTCTTTCTAGTCAATAAGCTAGGTGTCAGTGTACTGTTTGGCAATTCCATGTAGTTTTACTTTCCTCCGACACCTTCTGTTCAGGCTGGAGCACTATAGAGGCTTTACCTCATGTTCGCTACTGAACCACACATATATACAGACATAATTTATCAATTTACATTCAATTTTCATTAAAAGATATCAAATATTTCAAGCTTACCACAATTCATGGAAATAATACAGAATTACGTTGACTGGCACTGAATATAACACAATTTCGATCTGCCGATGTCCCAGGCTTTTATTTAGAAAAATATGCACTGGTGCTCAACGCACTGGTTCTGTAGTAAGTTTATTTGCAAATGTGGTGGTGACCTGACGCCTCTAATTGACTATATTGGCAGGTCTAACCAATCGTGCCATGTCTACCCAATCGTTTGAAAAAAATTACTCCTACTCCCGTTTCCCTTGACAACGAAAGATAGTATTTATAGCCCGACTAATCGTGTTTAGCCTTACATTTATTGCGCTCCAATCAAATCGGATTTAACATGGAGACCCATTTCCCGTACAATGGTGGGGTGAAAATCTGCCATTGTGCGATTCTGATTTGGGTGTTGTCTGACATCCCTCACTATTTCTTTTGGCTATAATTTGGTAATTCCTAGACTATTTGCGTAACGTTTAACATATTCTTTGTCAGCAAGTCCTAAGGAACCCAAATATACAAATTTAAAGGAGCTAAGTGGCTGCGTTCAAAATATGCATTTTCTAGGATAGTCGTGTAGTTTTTTATTTTTTTTATGTTTAGAACCGCCACCTGTCCTGCTGTACTGTCAGACTAATGTCAGGATTTTAGACATAAAACAGTAGAATGTCATGATTCCTAATAAGCGTTTTTCAGGATTTTAAAACCTAACTCTGGTATGGGTAGTGTTGTTTATCACTGTCGATTTGAAAAAAAAGCTAGTGCTTGTGGCCTTACACGCGTGATGGTAGTAATTGTGTATCGCGCGACTGTGGTAGTATTGCCTGCGTCCCTGCTTTCAGCCCTCCCTTCTTTCTATCTTTAGTCCATCTGTCTTTCGTTTTAGGTAACGTAGTGTATAAAAAGACATGAATAGAATTTTAAATCTAGGTCAACCTGCGTATCTCAAGGTTTTTCTTAGAAATGCAGCACATGTTTTATCGTAGAAAGCGGGTATTGAAGCAGTAGGCTTTTACTATCAACGTGAAACGTTACAATTTGCAGACGAAGTAGAAAACAAGGGGGATTTCGAGTACAGTCATTGTGACAGCACTGTTCTTTACCATTCTTCTTTCCTTTTATTGAATTTATGTGTTAGGCTTTACATTTACTTGATAATTTATATATGTGGATTAGAATATTTCACGACATCTCCCTTCTTAAAACAGACATCTTATGTCAGTCCTTTATTCTATATACACATAGATAAATGTAAGTCAACTTGACTTTACTCTGCTGTTGTGCTATCATGGTTTTATGTAGTTGGGTCCATTCAGAGTAGGCACTACTCATGAAATCTGCCTCAGACCTCTACAACCAATAATATTTGTCGGTTATGTTACTGAACAGCCGCAAGTGTGACTGCTTGTCTTAATGCTGCTTCACAACGCGTATTCACCATTTCTCTTCTCTGAGTCTGCGCAATGACATGTCCAGAGAACATTAGATTTTCCTCAAAATGTACGTTATGAGGAGACAACATATACCTGGTGATAGCAGAGTTTTCGTAGGGGATCCCATAATCTTCTTATTAGCCCGTATGAAACATTCGGAATATCCTCAATCAAAGAGGCAACTCAGGGATTCATTACGTTCCTCCGAATTGTTTCCATCTAACAATTTTGTCTGATCTCAGGTTTCACTGGAATCTGACAGTAGCCTTCACTCAGATCCACCCCTGAGAAATATCTAGCTTTATGCAGCCTGGCAAACAACTGATTTGTATCCGGCAATGGATCCACCTGTCCTTCTGTAATAGCATTCAGTCTCCTGTAATCTATACAGAGTCTATGTTCTCCAGAGGGCTTCCTTAAGAGTACAACACCGGAACTATACGAAGATTCACTGTGTGAAATAATTCCTTCCTTCAACAAATAGTCTATCTCTTCCTTCAAAGCTTTCTCCTTAGCAAAAGGAATCGAATAGGGTTTCATACAGACAGGTGTGTGGTCTATCAGTTTCATATCATATTCCAATAAGTTTGTATGCCCAGGTCGGTCTGTTAACACCTCTGTATGAGTATCTAGAACCTGTTGCACTCTCTCTTTCTGAGTTTTCGTTAAATGTGTACTGATTTTCACCTGTGCCGCTGTCTCACAGGGGTGTAATGGATATTCAAATGATGAAAGTGGTTCCTTTTTCATCTCCATGGCAATGGACAAGGTCAACAAGTGTGTCTCTTCCTGATGTTCTCTTTCCAAATATTTCTTCAGGAGATTCACATGATAGATTTTTTCTTTCCCCTTCTTATCTATCTTATAATTTGTTCTAGACACCTTCTCTAGAACTGTATATGGACCTTGCCATCCAATCTGTAACTTATTCTGACTACCGGGTAGAAGAAGCAGTACCTTCTCTCCCACAGCCAAATCTCTGTCTTTCGCTTTCCTGTTATAATAGGCAGCATGTTTCTTCCTGGCTTGTTTCAAATTTTCATTGGCAAGTTTCCAGCCAGTTTTTAAACGAGTGGTCAGCTCATTCACATATTGGTATGAGGATGTAATATTTTCCTCTGCTTTTTCATCAGTCCACGTTCTTAACAGCGTTACATATGGACCTTTAATTTTGTGGACCTATTTGTCCATGCACCGGTATGGTCTCTTCCACTGGAAGCGCTATAGTGATGATTTTTCTTCCCTGAATTATCATGCACAAAACGACCGCTACCAATTTTCCTCTTGGGGCTTTCTCCCCACTTAAAATTCTTGATGAGAGATTTCCTCTCTACATCTTCTTCCTCCAGTTTGTTTAAGTCCGATTGAGGGATTTTCGGCTTATCCTGGGGTAAGACATCTTTTCGCACTCTCCGCATAGTGGCCATTGTAAAACAGTTAAGTGAAGCTTGTCCGTGAAAAGGGGCTTCCCATTCCATTTGGTCCACTTTATCAAATTTATTTCTCTTCTTATTTTCAGGCCTACTTTTGCCCCGTGGCGTGTCCAGGTCCTGATCAATGTTCCCACTTGTGGGTGTTCCCTCATGTGCTATGCTACACCTTTCTACAAAATTCTCAATGTCCCACCTTGCCTTGGGCCAATAATAATTGTGAGCCACCTTTTGGATGATGGTACCTATTTTTTCATGGTCCCCATCTGGTTTCACATGTAGGCTCCTTATTAATTCTGCCCTATATCTTTTAGGAAGTACCAGCTGTCCCTGACCTTTGGATCTAGCTCCAGTCTTCCTATACATCAACTTGTTTTTCATGTAAAAATCTCCCTTGCCTGGAGTTGTATGACAAGTTGACAATTTCCTGAAACAAGGTTTGAGGGTCTTATCCCCAGCCTGTGCCTTCCTCATCTCTTCTGGAGTGGTATCCAACATAATATCCTCCTCCTGTCTTGAGGTCGACCTGACCTGAAGGGTGGCCATATACACAGGTTTCCTTCTGCAACGGTCAGTGTCATGATTGTCCATCTGACAATTTTTACACCACCTTTTCCCTTGGTTGAAAGATTTTCTTTCATCATATTTCCTTTCATCGAATTGTGGGGTTTTATTTTTATTGTCATACCGTGGCCTATCAAATTGGTGCTTACCTTTGTTTTGATCTCTAGGAGATAATTTATTAAAGTTCTGTGGTGCCCTAAAATTATCCATCTGTTTCTTCTTATTACCTGATACCTCTGCCTGAGCTGCTTGATACCTTTCAGCAACATTTAGCAACTCACCCAGCCTCTCTGCACCTTGTTCCATGAGAAACTTTCTCATGTCTGGAGCCATGGACTCTCTTAATTGTTCTATAAGGACCATTTCCTTAAGATCTTGGGTTTTCCCCAGAGAAGTCCATTTCTCCAAGTATGTCTCTAACCGTGCAGAGAACTGGTGATAGGTTTCACCTGACAGTAGTTTAGCATTCCTAAATTTTTTCCTATAAAATTCGGCGTTCTTTTCATATCTTAACAAAAGAGCCTGCTTTAGCATATCATAATTTTCCTGATCACCTCTGCTCATTTTGGCAAAAACTTCATAAGCTGCCCCACGAAGACCTTGAGATAACTTTAAGCTCCACCTTTCTCTCTCTAACATATGTGGTAGCTAATAGTTCATATCTATTTAGATAGCTCTCAATATCATCGTCTTTCTCAACAAAATGATCTAAATGAAAATTCATAGTTGAGGTTGAGGCTCCCTGACTAGCAGTGGCATCAGAGGCAAAGGGACTGGCACCATTTTCAGGAGCATGGCCTTGAAACTCAAACTCCCTTAGTCGTAACTCATGTTCCCTTTGTAATCTCTTCTCCTCCTTTTCTGCTTCCCTCTCTGCAGCTAATCGCTTCTCTTCTCTTTCTGCAGTCAATCTTCTTTCTTCTGCAGCCTGTTTTCTTTCCTCGGCTTCCAATGCTTTAGCCTCTTTGTCAGCCTCAATCTGCAACCTCTTAGTCTCAGCCTCAGCCTCAAATTGTAACCTCTTAATTTCCTTTTCAGCCTCTAACTTTCTTTCGGCCTCTTTTTCTAATCTTCTTTCTTCCCGTTCAATATATTTGTCACATTCAGCAGTGACATAAGAAATCATAATTTGCCCGTCCATTCCTAACTCTTTCGCAGTCTGTACAGCAGCAGATCGAAATTTTGCCAAGTCGGCCATTGTCTAACATGCAATTGTAACAATTCAATCTATCAATAATTATCTAAGGACACTACAGGCACTGAGAGCTCAACGTTATTTATTTCCACCCAAGGATACCTTTTAATTCTTATTATTCCCAATATCTATAACAGGAGAAAGTTCAATATCCCTGGAGCGAGCCCCCAATATATGTGGTAAAGTGGGATATTATAAATATTTATAGGGGACTTAGTGTACTGACTGAGATCAGCTGTGAAGGTATCTGTATCTAATAAGTGTAGTGTATTACAGATGACCTTACTTGCTACCACATATTTATACCTCAGTCAGAATTATTCTGGAATATTGTGATGACTACGTTGAATGTCTAGGGTTTTGTAAATGATGAAGTGTAAGTCACAACAATAACAGACAGATAAACAATTTAATTTATTCCACCACACTTGACAACAGTTTGACACTCACATACATATAACACTCTATGAGACTATCTTAAATGAGTCACTGGTAAATTTTCAAATATCAATATGTATTAAGTACTTTTCATTAATATAAATGTGTCCTGATTCAAATACAAAGTGAACCAGGAATCACAATCAATTTTAATTACAAGTTATATGTACAGAATTTATCAATATGAATCTTGTAGTGACATATTTTATTAATATTATCTTATGTGTGTCAGTTGTGTAGTGGTACTATGAGGTAATACTGGTTTTGTTTTTCAAGCTATGTTGGTATTTGTCATCATGACTTCAAGTGTTTGTTTCTGTTGGAACTAGTATTGGAGATGTTCTCAATTCCTGGCATTAAAACAATTAATTTCCCCTCTTATTTTTATACAATGTCAGTTTAAGATGGGGTTACATAATGTTGAGCTCCGCTGGCCACATAGGCTTATCTTTCGTGATGTCGGCAGGAAAAGACTCCTCTGCTCGATTGCTCCCCTGTGTAGTGGTGTTGATGGTATTGTATGATGGTGATATTACTAAATGTAATTGTATGAGGCCAGCTGTGAAGGCTCCTGAGATAAAATGTAGTTGAGAATTGTCAGAAGGCCTTTCTTGCTACCACTACGACCTCACACTTAATTTTTTTTTAATGAATGTGGCTACGTAAAGTGTCTAGGGTTATGCTATGTAGTGTGGTGTAATAGGTTATAGATATACCCACAGATATTCAACAAGACTAATAATATTAATAAATGTTAAAATACACTGAACTAACTCACGTGTGTAAAATTTTTTGATAGAATTATATTACATTTATTTTGTTCTGTGTCAATTTTTTAGGTTGACCAGAACTTAAAAAGATTTAGAGATTATGAAAAGAAATGCATGGAATATTATATCATAAATGCAATAGTGTACATATATATGTACTATACTAGTTAGTTTTATTAAAATGTTCTAGTAGTCATCTACTTGGGAGGATAGTTAATGTTTGTGCTGTTGGGGTGGTCTCATCACACCTGTCTATATTGACTACACAGTGTCCAGAAAATGGTGGGAATTTTTATGGGGATATTAGTAACTACAAAGCGTTGGTGAATGTCCAGCAGACCAGAGGCTCACTCATCTGGTAGTTGTAGCTCTGGTGCTGAAATCTGGTGGTCCCACCTCTCCGTGCTGGCGGGCAATAATGGTGGTCTCTGTCACAAGAACTGCACAGATACACTCGAGTAAGTCACCAACTGAATAGACACTGCTTTGTTGACAACAGAAACTCACAGCTCTGCAATCAAAGTATGGGCCATGTGTCAAAATCTATTCTCTAACCACGTCTGGACACAACACTGACACAACAACCACATCATACAGACAGGTCAGATCTCTCTGACCAAACAGCACATTTACCATGGTGGTTTTACATCAGATAGATCCTCCCAGACTATAGATTCTGAAAAATATTTATTAGTTTTCTGCCCTAAAAGAGGATAGGTAATATGTTTGTTTTATTCTCAACACTTGATCTGTCTTGCCTAACTCTTGCTGGAGTTTATGTACACCGTTGGTCCCTAGACCCTGACTTGGGCGGGGGGTCTAGAGCAAATCCCTACTTGTTTGTAAGGCTAGATTTCGATATGGCAGTATCAAATCACTCGAACATGAAACAATATTCAAAATATATATAAGGAAATAATTTCAATCTTACCAGATTATGAATAAATAACACAGAATTGCTAGCAAAACTCAGCTGAGCTGCTGGCTATAGTATGGCGTCCCTAAACTTCTTACACTTTCTTTCATATGGAAATCACCACACTTTAAAATCTGTGTCTATCACTGAACAACTATTGAAGAATGGCCCCACTTTCGCGTCTGAGCGCTAATGATATGATTGTCTGTGGCCAATCACTGCCTAGGTTTATTTGAATTTCAAATTTCCTACCCTAAAGTCATTTCAGTCATGCTTCAGTCAAGTATGGATGTTTATCTGTTAGTCTGTCCGTCTCTACTTGTGTTTCTACAAAATGTACTTGATTTTTGAACCAACCTTTCTCTCCCCTCCAAAATTTTGTCGTTAAAAGTTATTTTTAGACACAGCCACCACAATATCCCCTCTCCTCCATACCAAGTAGATTTGAACACCTGCGTCTCGAGGTCGTGTTTTTTTTTGTGCAATTAGCGACACTTTTAGATTCAATACAGTCTGTCGATGATGTGAACAACACTGTCTTTTGTCATTATCTTCAATATTATCTATCCGTCTGTAAAATTAAGAACATATTAGTTCACTGCTCAGAATAGGCCATCCGGCCAGCTAATTTTTATATTCCTAACATTAATATTAAGAAAAAAGTACTTTTTAAATTTTTGTAATATTCCTAACATCTGCGTTTAGCCGCTGAATTCAAATCAAGGCCTTGGTATCGCGCAAAAGCGTCCAATAAATGACTGTGGCGTAACATATCTATGGTCCCTTCTGTCGAGTTGCTTACTTTTTATGTCAACTTGGGAAACGTGACTTTTCTCCGTTTCCCCCCCCAATTGCGTCTCCTTAGCCTTTCTAGTCTCACGCAATCTTTCCAGTCATATTTTTTTTTTTTTTCCTTTTTGATCCGCCGTTCCCCTCCTGTCTAGCAAGTCAATTTTTATGGAGGATGATGACCCGCGGTCTAGGCGATCATGTACTATTCGCAGCCTACGCATTATGTTTTTATCCTTAAATGTTATCTTTGGAGGGATTTTACCGTTGTATCTCTGTCAATTTCACTACACATCTCCCCACTTGAAAACATGCCTATGGCAAGTTCCAAAACCAGCGATACACATAGGTAAAATTCCTCCTCACGTCTGCCACTACTCTAATTTTGATCACAGGGGTGCCGACTGAGGAAATCTGCACCGACATTCAATTTGCCTGGGATATATTGGATACTAAACTGATAAGGTTGAAGCAACAAAGACCACCTCAGCAATCTTGCGTTTTCATGCTTAGCCTGAGACAAGAACACGAGAGGCTGATGGTCCGTCTCCACCACAAAAGTCCTACCATACAGATAGATTTGAAACTTCTTTATTGCCCAGATTAATGCTAAACATTCTTTTTCGCTTGTGGAGTATCCTTGTTCCGCCCTATTCAATTTGCGGCTTGCATAAGCGACTGGTTTCAGTTCCCCATCAGGTGAAGATGATCTTTGCAACAAAGCCCCTCCGAGTCCCACATTACTTGCATCTGTTCTTAAGACAAAGTCCTGTGTCAAGTCAGGCAGTTTGAGAATAGGCTTGCTAGTGAGTTTTTCCTTTAACTCTTGGAACGCTAGTTCACATTGTGCAGTCCAAATAATTTTATCTGGAAGTCCCTTGCGAGTCAGATCAGTCAGAGGAGCACAAATAGCGTTAAAATTCTTGATGTATTTCTGATAAAATCCGCATAACGACACAAATGATCGCACGTCCTTTTTTGTTTGCGGCCTAGGTGCTCTCTGCAGTTTTTCCAAGTTCTTAGGATCAGGGGTCATATTACCCTGATATACAGTGTGCCCCAAGAATTCCAACTCTTTACATCCAATACAACATTTTGTTGGCCTAGCAGTCAAATTCGCCTCCCGAAGTCTATCAAACAACATCTCCAGAGCTTCAATGTGTTCTTCAAATGTCTCTGTGGCGACGAGAATATCATCCATGAAATTTGTGATACATGGGTTATTCAGGGGATCCAACAATTTGCGCATCATCCTTGAAAACACACTCGGAGCATTTTTCAGTCCGAATGGTAGCATATTGAATTCATAATGTCCATCCGAAGTGCTAAAAGCCAAATAAGGTCTCACTTCAGGCTTCACTGGGATCTGGTAATAGCCTTTACTAAGATCCACCTTTGAAAAGTATTTTGCCTTGTTCAGTCTGGCAAATAACTGTTTGGTGTCTGGTAATGGATCCACTTGTCCTTCTGTGACAGCATTCAGTTTCCTGTAATCTATGCACAGTCTGTGTTCCCCAGACGGTTTTCTCAACAAAACGACACTAGAACTAAAAGATGATTCACTGTGCGAAATAATCCCCTCCTTCAACAAATACTCTATTTCTTCCTTCAATGCCTTCTCCTTCGCGAACGGAATAGAATAGGCTCTCATACAGATTGGGTTTGAGTCTACCAGTTTCATGTCATACTGTAGCAAATTTGTATGGCCTGGTTTATCTGTTAATACATCTGTATGTTCCTCCAGAACCTTTTGAACTCTCTCCCTCTGGTTTTTAGTCAGGTGCTTACTGACTTTTACCTGTGCTGCTGTTTCACAAGGATGTAATGGGTATTCATGTGAGGTGAGTGGTTCTTTTTGCATCTGGGTTGCAATAGCCAAGGTCAATAAGGGGGTGCTTTCCTGGAGTGGTCTGTCCAGATACTTCTTTAACAGGTTTACATGATAAACCTTTTCCTTCCCCTTTTTGTCAATTTTATAGTTTGTTCTAGACACCTTCTCTAGAACCGTATATGGACCTTGCCAACCAATTTGTAATTTATTCTGGCTTCCGGGTAGTAGAAGCAGCACCTTCTCTCCGACTGCCAGTTCCCTGTCCTTTGCCTTCCTATTAAAATATGCTGCATGTTTCTTCCTGGCTTGTTTCAAATTATCATTTGCCAGTTTCCATCCAGCTTTCAAACGAGTGGTCAGTTCGTTCACGTATTGATACGATGAGGTAACAGTCTCTTCCGCCTTCTCATCTGTCCAGGTCCTTAATAGGGCTTCTAATGGACCTTTTATTGGCCTCCCAAATAGCAGAGTTGCGGGAGCCATCCCGGTTGAACTATGTGGTACCTCCCGGTACGCAAACAATGCGGCGGGCAGGAATTGATCCCACAGATCCGATTTTTCGTGTGCCAGCTTTCTCAGGATAGAAATGAGAGTCCCATTGAACCTCTCTACCTGGCCGTTCCCTTGTGGATGGTACGGACTACAATGAAAGTGTCTGGCTTGAAATAGCTTAAAAACTTCTTCCGTTAGTTTCCCCTTGAACTGAGAACCATTATCCGTCAAGATTTGATGCGGGAATCCTAATCGGGTAAATATTGTAAGTAGTGCCTCTGCTACATGTTTTGAATCAATTGATGGCAGGGCTACCGCCTCTCCCCACATAGAACAAGTGTCCACCAGAGTAAGGATGTAACTGTTCCTCCTCTTGGTCCGAGTGAGAGGTCCTACAATATCCACTGCAACCCTCTCAAAAGGTGTTCCCACTATGGGCATTTCCCCTAGAGTTGCAGGAGCAGTCCAGTGCTTAGGAGCTACCCTTTGACATTCTGGGCAGGATTTGACATATCTTTTTATATCCTCCGTTATCCCTGGCCAGAAGTAATGACAAGCTATACGCTGTCCTGTGGCGCTGATCCCCATGTGACCACTGAAGGGAATCGCATGCCCGAGTTCCATCACTTTATCTCTATATGAAGTGGGAAGAACCAGCTGGTTATGACCATTTGTTCCAGTTCCGGCCTTCCTGTATAAGAGTTTGTTCTTCATGAAATATTCCCCCTTGCTCGGAGGTGTGTGGCATTTGGGCAATTTTTTAAAACATGGCTTGAGTGTCCTATCCTCAGCCTGCGCCTTCCTCATCTCCTCTGGATGAGCATTTATAGGTTCACCTTCTTCCTCCTTCTTCTGTGACCTGGTCTGCACTGTCGCCATGATCACAGGTTTCTCGGGATTCCCCAAGAAGACGTATCTACACCCCAATATCAGAGGGTAGATTGGTTCATCTATCACTGCTGCTCTGATTTCTCCTTCCACATAGCGAGTTTTCACCGTTATCCTTGCGATGGGAAGTGTCATGAGTGGTATGTCCTTAGTCGCCCCTTGTATTTCCACTGTTTCTGTGGTATACTGACTTGGGTCCACTAGGCTAGACTTCACAACTGAATCATAATCCAAACCTGTATCATAAAGGCACCTTATGGTGACCCCATTACAAATAACATCCTCACAAACTGGGGGGTGATAAGGTTCCTGTTGTCCCTTAGGATTAACCTTTAATCTTTGCGTCCCCGACTTCATTGCAGCAATGTTTGAAGGTTTCCTTCTACAAAATTCGGTGTTATGGTTATCCTTCTTGCACCATTTACACCATCTTTTTGCTTGGTTCAACGGTTTTCTTTCATTGAACTTTTGGTCATTGAACTGTGAGTTTCTGTCGCGATAGTCATTTCTTGGCCGCTCAAAGTTTGTCCTACCTTTATTTCCCTGCTCTCTATTATCAAATTTATTAAATTGCTGTGGAGCTTTAAAATTGTCTATGTGCTTCTTCTTAGCACCACTTACCTCTGCCTGGGCTGCCTGATACCTCTCAGCAACATTTAAAACTTCCCCCAACTTCTCTGCACCTTGTTCCATGAGAAATTTTCTCATGTCTGGAGCCATGGACTCTCTCAATTGCTCAATCATGATCATTTCTTTAAGATCTTGGGTCTTCCCCAGAGCCGTCCATTTCTCCAAATAGGTTTCTAGTCTAGCAGAGAATTGGTGGTATGTCTCCCCAGACAACAGTTTGGCATTTCTAAATTTCTTACGATAAAATTCACCATTCTTCTCGTACCTTAATAACAAAGCCTGCTTTAACATGTCATAATTGTCTTGGTCTTCCCTGTTCATTTTGGCAAATACTTCATAAGAAGTACCTCTCAATCCTTGTGATAGCTTTAAGCTCCACCTCTCTCTCTCTAACCCATAGGTAGTAGCTAATAACTCAAAACGTCCTAGGTACCCCTCTATGTCATCGTCTTTTTCAACAAAATGGTCTAAATGAAACCCCATAGCTGAGTTTGAGGCTCCCAGACTGGGCGTAGCATCTGAGGCAAAAGGGCTGGCACCATTTTCAGGGGCCGGGCCTTGTAATTCCAGCTCCCTTAGTCGTAATTCGTGCTCCCTCTGCAACCTTCTATCTTCTGCCTCCCTTTGCTGTCGTTTTTCTTCTGCCTCAATCTGCAGCCTCTTAGTCTCAGCCTCTAACTTCTTCTCTTCAACCAACCTGTCAGACTCCAATTTTCTTTCAGCCTCTTTTTCTAATCTCCTTTCTTCCCGTTCAATATATTTATCACATTCAGCCGTTACGTATTGAATTAAAATTTGACCATCCATTCCCATCTCCTTCGCGGTGAGCACAGCAGCTGATCTAAATTTTGCCAGCTCCGCCATACTTTTTAGACAATATAATAATATACAAGCTAAATCTCTAACCAGTAAATACACTAAGTACTTCTTATGACTATAGTCTAACTAATTCTAACTAACCAGTTAACTAATTAATTATTACTGGCTGTGAAGATTCACCAACTTTTATCTGCAGGGACACTTTTAATTTTAAAGGGAATTTTACAATTTATTTCCCTACTTTTATTTCTCCCACCAGGAGATCCTAATATACTGTTGGGCTAATTATCCCTGGACAAGACCCCAATTTATGTAGTGGTGTTGATGGTATTGTATGATGGTGATATTACTAAATGTAATTGTATGAGGCCAGCTGTGAAGGCTCCTGAGATAAAATGTAGTTGAGAATTGTCAGAAGGCCTTTCTTGCTACCACTACGACCTCACACTTAATTTTTTTTTAATGAATGTGGCTACGTAAAGTGTCTAGGGTTATGCTATGTAGTGTGGTGTAATAGGTTATAGATATACCCACAGATATTCAACAAGACTAATAATATTAATAAATGTTAAAATACACTGAACTAACTCACGTGTGTAAAATTTTTTGATAGAATTATATTACATTTATTTTGTTCTGTGTCAATTTTTTAGGTTGACCAGAACTTAAAAAGATTTAGAGATTATGAAAAGAAATGCATGGAATATTATATCATAAATGCAATAGTGTACATATATATGTACTATACTAGTTAGTTTTATTAAAATGTTCTAGTAGTCATCTACTTGGGAGGATAGTTAATGTTTGTGCTGTTGGGGTGGCCTCATCACACCTGTCTATATTGACTACACAGTGTCCAGAAAATGGTGGGAATTTTTATGGGGATATTAGTAACTACAAAGCGTTGGTGAATGTCCAGCAGACCAGAGGCTCACTCATCTGGTAGTTGTAGCTCTGGTGCTGAAATCTGGTGGTCCCACCTCTCCGTGCTGGCGGGCAATAATGGTGGTCTCTGTCACAAGAACTGCACAGATACACTCGAGTAAGTCACCAACTGAATAGACACTGCTTTGTTGACAACAGAAACTCACAGCTCTGCAATCAAAGTATGGGCCATGTGTCAAAATCTATTCTCTAACCACGTCTGGACACAACACTGACACAACAACCACATCATACAGACAGGTCAGATCTCTCTGACCAAACAGCACATTTACCATGGTGGTTTTACATCAGATAGATCCTCCCAGACTATAGATTCTGAAAAATATTTATTAGTTTTCTGCCCTAAAAGAGGATAGGTAATATGTTTGTTTATTCTCAACACTTGATCTGTCTTGCCTAACTCTTGCTGGAGTTTATGTACACCGTTGGTCCCTAGACCCTGACTTGGGCGGGGGGTCTAGAGCAAATCCCTACTTGTTTGTAAGGCTAGATTTCGATATGGCAGTATCAAATCACTCGAACATGAAACAATATTCAAAATATATATAAGGAAATAATTTCAATCTTACCAGATTATGAATAAATAACACAGAATTGCTAGCAAAACTCAGCTGAGCTGCTGGCTATAGTATGGCGTCCCTAAACTTCTTACACTTTCTTTCATATGGAAATCACCACACTTTAAAATCTGTGTCTATCACTGAACAACTATTGAAGAATGGCCCCACTTTCGCGTCTGAGCGCTAATGATATGATTGTCTGTGGCCAATCACTGCCTAGGTTTATTTGAATTTCAAATTTCCTACCCTAAAGTCATTTCAGTCATGCTTCAGTCAAGTATGGATGTTTATCTGTTAGTCTGTCCGTCTCTACTTGTGTTTCTACAAAATGTACTTGATTTTTGAACCAACCTTTCTCTCCCCTCCAAAATTTTGTCGTTAAAAGTTATTTTTTAGACACAGCCACCACAATATCCCCTCTCCTCCATACCAAGTAGATTTGAACACCTGCGTCTCGAGGTCGTGTTTTTTTTGTGCAATTAGCGACACTTTTAGATTCAATACAGTCTGTCGATGATGTGAACAACACTGTCTTTTGTCATTATCTTCAATATTATCTATCCGTCTGTAAAATTAAGAACATATTAGTTCACTGCTCAGAATAGGCCATCCGGCCAGCTAATTTTTATATTCCTAACATTAATATTAAGAAAAAAGTACTTTTTAATTTTTGTAATATTCCTAACATCTGCGTTTAGCCGCTGAATTCAAATCAAGGCCTTGGTATCGCGCAGAAGCGTCCAATAAATGACTGTGGCGTAACATATCTATGGTCCCTTCTGTCGAGTTGCTTACTTTTTATGTCAACTTGGGAAACGTGACTTTTCTCCGTTTCCCCCCCAATTGCGTCTCCTTAGCCTTTCTAGTCTCACGCAATCTTTCCAGTCATATTTTTTTTTTTTTTTCCTTTTTGATCCGCCGTTCCCCTCCTGTCTAGCAAGTCAATTTTTATGGAGGATGATGACCCGCGGTCTAGGCGATCATGTACTATTCGCAGCCTACGCATTATGTTTTTATCCTTAAATGTTATCTTTGGAGGGATTTTACCGTTGTATCTCTGTCAATTTCACTACACCTTGTGTTCTGGAGACACCTCACTGTTTGCTATATGGACCAAGGAGTATGCTGTCCGCCTCTGGATTCAGCAAAGCTCTGACCAGGTGCTGCTCAATAACTTTTGGACCACGGTCCCTGAAACAAGAAGGTTGTACCTCCTACTTCAGAACTAATTTATACTCTATTTCTACACTGAGCACAATACATAACAAACACTGAGTTCAGAGCGGTAGGCCAACTGTCCGCTTCATCTGAAATAATTTACACCAGTATATTCCTCCCTAATGATTACTACGCCTCTGCAATTCCAGCATTATTTCTTTCTAGTCAATAAGCTAGGTGTCAGTGTACTGTTTGGCAATTCCATGTAGTTTTACTTTCCTCCGACACCTTCTGTTCAGGCTGGAGCACTATAGAGGCTTTACCTCATGTTCGCTACTGAACCACACATATATACAGACATAATTTATCAATTTACATTCAATTTTCATTAAAAGATATCAAATATTTCAAGCTTACCACAATTCATGGAAATAATACAGAATTACGTTGACTGGCACTGAATATAACACAATTTCGATCTGCCGATGTCCCAGGCTTTTATTTAGAAAAAATATGCACTGGTGCTCAACGCACTGGTTCTGTAGTAAGTTTATTTGCAAATGTGGTGGTGACCTGACGCCTCTAATTGACTATATTGGCAGGTCTAACCAATCGTGCCATGTCTACCCAATCGTTTGAAAAAAAGTACTCCTACTCCCGTTTTCCTTGACAACGAAAGATAGTATTTATATCCCGACTAATCGTGATTAGCCTTACATTTATTGCGCTCCAATCAAATCGGATTTAACATGGAGACCCATTTCCCGTACAATGGTGGGGTGAAAATCTGCCATTGTGCGATTCTGATTTGGGTGTTGTCTGACATCCCTCACTATTTCTTTTGGCTATAATTTGGTAATTCCTAGACTATTTGCGTAACGTTTAACATATTCTTTGTCAGCAAGTCCTAAGGAACCCAAATATACAAATTTAAAGGAGCTAAGTGGCTGCGTTCAAAATATGCATTTTCTAGGATAGTCGTGTAGTTTTTTTTATTTTTTTTATGTTTAGAACCGCCACCTGTCCTGCTGTACTGTCAGACTAATGTCAGGATTTTAGACATAAAACAGTAGAATGTCATGATTCCTAATAAGCGTTTTTCAGGATTTTAAAACCTAACTCTGGTATGGGTAGTGTTGTTTATCACTGTCGATTTGAAAAAAAAGCTAGTGCTTGTGGCCTTACACGCGTGATGGTAGTAATTGTGTATCGCGCGACTGTGGTAGTATTGCCTGCGTCCCTGCTTTCAGCCCTCCCTTCTTTCTATCTTTAGTCCATCTGTCTTTCGTTTTAGGTAACGTAGTGTATAAAAAGACATGAATGGAATTTTAAATCTAGGTCAACCTGCGTATCTCAAGGTTTTTCTTAGAAATGCAGCACATGTTTTATCGTAGAAAGCGGGTATTGAAGCAGTAGGCTTTTACTATCAACGTGAAACGTTACAATTTGCAGACGAAGTAGAAAACAAGGGGGATTTCGAGTACAGTCATTGTGACAGCACTGTTCTTTACCATTCTTCTTTCCTTTTATTGAATTTATGTGTTAGGCTTTACATTTACTTGATAATTTATATATGTGGATTAGAATATTTCACGACATCTCCCCTCTTAAAACAGACATCTTATGTCAGTCCTTTATTCTATATACACATAGATAAATGTAAGTCAACTTGACTTTACTCTGCTGTTGTGCTATCATGGTTTTATGTAGTTGGGTCCATTCAGAGTAGGCACTACTCATGAAATCTGCCTCAGACCTCTACAACCAATAATATTTGTCGGTTATGTTACTGAACAGCCGCAAGTGTGACTGCTTGTCTTAATGCTGCTTCACAACGCGTATTCACCATTTCTCTTCTCTGAGTCTGCGCAATGACATGTCCAGAGAACATTAGATTTTCCTCAAAATGTACGTTATGAGGAGACAACATATACCTGGTGATAGCAGAGTTTTCGTAGGGGATCCCATAATCTTCTTATTAGCCCGTATGAAACATTCGGAATATCCTCAATCAAAGAGGCAACTCAGGGATTCATTACGTTCCTCCGAATTGTTTCCATCTAACAATTTTGTCTGATCTCAGGTTTCACTGGAATCTGACAGTAGCCTTCACTCAGATCCACCCCTGAGAAATATCTAGCTTTATGCAGCCTGGCAAACAACTGATTTGTATCCGGCAATGGATCCACCTGTCCTTCTGTAATAGCATTCAGTCTCCTGTAATCTATACAGAGTCTATGTTCTCCAGAGGGCTTCCTTAAGAGTACAACACCGGAACTATACGAAGATTCACTGTGTGAAATAATTCCTTCCTTCAACAAATAGTCTATCTCTTCCTTCAAAGCTTTCTCCTTAGCAAAAGGAATCGAATAGGGTTTCATACAGACAGGTGTGTGGTCTATCAGTTTCATATCATATTCCAATAAGTTTGTATGCCCAGGTCGGTCTGTTAACACCTCTGTATGAGTATCTAGAACCTGTTGCACTCTCTCTTTCTGAGTTTTCGTTAAATGTGTACTGATTTTCACCTGTGCCGCTGTCTCACAGGGGTGTAATGGATATTCAAATGATGAAAGTGGTTCCTTTTTCATCTCCATGGCAATGGACAAGGTCAACAAGTGTGTCTCTTCCTGATGTTCTCTTTCCAAATATTTCTTCAGGAGATTCACATGATAGATTTTTTCTTTCCCCTTCTTATCTATCTTATAATTTGTTCTAGACACCTTCTCTAGAACTGTATATGGACCTTGCCATCCAATCTGTAACTTATTCTGACTACCGGGTAGAAGAAGCAGTACCTTCTCTCCCACAGCCAAATCTCTGTCTTTCGCTTTCCTGTTATAATAGGCAGCATGTTTCTTCCTGGCTTGTTTCAAATTTTCATTGGCAAGTTTCCAGCCAGTTTTTAAACGAGTGGTCAGCTCATTCACATATTGGTATGAGGATGTAATATTTTCCTCTGCTTTTTCATCAGTCCACGTTCTTAACAGCGTTACATATGGACCTTTAATTTTGTGGACCTATTTGTCCATGCACCGGTATGGTCTCTTCCACTGGAAGCGCTATAGTGATGATTTTTCTTCCCTGAATTATCATGCACAAAACGACCGCTACCAATTTTCCTCTTGGGGCTTTCTCCCCACTTAAAATTCTTGATGAGAGATTTCCTCTCTACATCTTCTTCCTCCAGTTTGTTTAAGTCCGATTGAGGGATTTTCGGCTTATCCTGGGGTAAGACATCTTTTTGCACTCTCCGCATAGTGGCCATTGTAAAACAGTTAAGTGAAGCTTGTCCGTGAAAAGGGGCTTCCCATTCCATTTGGTCCACTTTATCAAATTTATTTCTCTTCTTATTTTCAGGCCTACTTTTGCCCCGTGGCGTGTCCAGGTCCTGATCAATGTTCCCACTTGTGGGTGTTCCCTCATGTGCTATGCTACACCTTTCTACAAAATTCTCAATGTCCCACCTTGCCTTGGGCCAATAATAATTGTGAGCCACCTTTTGGATGATGGTACCTATTTTTTCATGGTCCCCATCTGGTTTCACATGTAGGCTCCTTATTAATTCTGCCCTATATCTTTTAGGAAGTACCAGCTGTCCCTGACCTTTGGATCTAGCTCCAGTCTTCCTATACATCAACTTGTTTTTCATGTAAAAATCTCCCTTGCCTGGAGTTGTATGACAAGTTGACAATTTCCTGAAACAAGGCTTGAGGGTCTTATCCCCAGCCTGTGCCTTCCTCATCTCTTCTGGAGTGGTATCCAACATAATATCCTCCTCCTGTCTTGAGGTCGACCTGACCTGAAGGGTGGCCATATACACAGGTTTCCTTCTGCAACGGTCAGTGTCATGATTGTCCATCTGACAATTTTTACACCACCTTTTCCCTTGGTTGAAAGATTTTCTTTCATCATATTTCCTTTCATCGAATTGTGGGGTTTTATTTTTATTGTCATACCGTGGCCTATCAAATTGGTGCTTACCTTTGTTTTGATCTCTAGGAGATAATTTATTAAAGTTCTGTGGTGCCCTAAAATTATCCATCTGTTTCTTCTTATTACCTGATACCTCTGCCTGAGCTGCTAGATACCTTTCAGCAACATTTAGCAACTCACCCAGCCTCTCTGCACCTTGTTCCATGAGAAACTTTCTCATGTCTGGAGCCATGGACTCTCTTAATTGTTCTATAAGGACCATTTCCTTAAGATCTTGGGTTTTCCCCAGAGAAGTCCATTTCTCCAAGTATGTCTCTAACCGTGCAGAGAACTGGTGATAGGTTTCATCTGACAGTAGTTTAGCATTCCTAAATTTTTTCCTATAAAATTCGGCATTCTTTTCATATCTTAACAAAAGAGCCTGCTTTAGCATGTCATAATTTTCCTGATCACCTCTGCTCATTTTGGCAAAAACTTCATAAGCTGCCCCACGAAGACCTTGAGATAACTTTAAGCTCCACCTTTCTCTCTCTAACATATGTGGTAGCTAATAGTTCATATCTATTTAGATAGCTCTCAATATCATCGTCTTTCTCAACAAAATGATCTAAATGAAAATTCATAGCTGAGGTTGAGGCTCCCTGACTAGCAGTGGCATCAGAGGTAAAGGGACTGGCACCATTTTCAGGAGCATGGCCTTGAAACTCAAACTCCCTTAGTCGTAACTCATGTTCCCTTTGTAATCTCTTCTCCTCCTTTTCTGCTTCCCTCTCTGCAGCTAATCGCTTCTCTTCTCTTTCTGCAGTCAATCTTCTTTCTTCTGCAGCCTGTCTTCTTTCCTCGGCTTCCAATGCTTTAGCCTCTTTGTCAGCCTCAATCTGCAACCTCTTAGTCTCAGCCTCAGCCTCAAATTGTAACCTCTTAATTTCCTTTTCAGCCTCTAACTTTCTTTCGGCCTCTTTTTCTAATCTTCTTTCTTCCCGTTCAATATATTTGTCACATTCAGCAGTGACATAAGAAATCATAATTTGCCCGTCCATTCCTAACTCTTTCGCAGTCTGTACAGCAGCAGATCGAAATTTTGCCAAGTCGGCCATTGTCTAACATGCAATTGTAACAATTCAATCTATCAATAATTATCTAAGGACACTACAGGCACTGAGAGCTCAACGTTATTTATTTCCACCCAAGGATACCTTTTAATTCTTATTATTCCCAATATCTATAACAGGAGAAAGTTCAATATCCCTGGAGCGAGCCCCCAATATATGTGGTAAAGTGGGATATTATAAATATTTATAGGGGACTTAGTGTACTGACTGAGATCAGCTGTGAAGGTATCTGTATCTAATAAGTGTAGTGTATTACAGATGACCTTACTTGCTACCACATATTTATACCTCAGTCAGAATTATTCTGGAATATTGTGATGACTACGTTGAATGTCTAGGGTTTTGTAAATGATGAAGTGTAAGTCACAACAATAACAGACAGATAAACAATTTAATTTATTCCACCACACTTGACAACAGTTTGACACTCACATACATATAACACTCTATGAGACTATCTTAAATGAGTCACTGGTAAATTTTCAAATATCAATATGTATTAAGTACTTTTCATTAATATAAATGTGTCCTGATTCAAATACAAAGTGAACCAGGAATCACAATCAATTTTAATTACAAGTTATATGTACAGAATTTATCAATATGAATCTTGTAGTGACATATTTTATTAATATTATCTTATGTGTGTCAGTTGTGTAGTGGTACTATGAGGTAATACTGGTTTTGTTTTTCAAGCTATGTTGGTATTTGTCATCATGACTTCAAGTGTTTGTTTCTGTTGGAACTAGTATTGGAGATGTTCTCAATTCCTGGCATTAAAACAATTAATTTCCCCTCTTATTTTTATACAATGTCAGTTTAAGATGGGGTTACATAATGTTGAGCTCCGCTGGCCACATAGGCTTATCTTTCGTGATGTCGGCAGGAAAAGACTCCTCTGCTCGATTGCTCCCCTGTGTTCTGGAGACACCTCACTGTTTGCTATATGGACCAAGGAGTATGCTGTCCGCCTCTGGATTCAGCAAAGCTCTGACCAGGTGCTGCTCAATAACTTTTGGACCACGGTCCCTGAAACAAGAAGGTTGTACCTCCTACTTCAGAACTAATTTATACTCTATTTCTACACTGAGCACAATACATAACAAACACTGAGTTCAGAGCGGTAGGCCAACTGTCCGCTTCATCTGAAATAATTTACACCAGTATATTCCTCCCTAATGATTACTACGCCTCTGCAATTCCAGCATTATTTCTTTCTAGTCAATAAGCTAGGTGTCAGTGTACTGTTTGGCAATTCCATGTAGTTTTACTTTCCTCCGACACCTTCTGTTCAGGCTGGAGCACTATAGAGGCTTTACCTCATGTTCGCTACTGAACCACACATATATACAGACATAATTTATCAATTTACATTCAATTTTCATTAAAAGATATCAAATATTTCAAGCTTACCACAATTCATGGAAATAATACAGAATTACGCTGACTGGCACTGAATATAACACAATTTCGATCTGCCGATGTCCCAGGCTTTTATTTAGAAAAATATGCACTGGTGCTCAACGCACTGGTTCTGTAGTAAGTTTATTTGCAAATGTGGTGGTGACCTGACGCCTCTAATTGACTATATTGGC
This sequence comes from Oreohelix idahoensis, assembly GCA_024509875.1. Classification (NCBI taxonomy): domain Eukaryota; kingdom Metazoa; phylum Mollusca; class Gastropoda; order Stylommatophora; family Oreohelicidae; genus Oreohelix; species Oreohelix idahoensis. The sequence continues at coordinate 307,537 of JAMPIV010023208.1, read as the reverse complement.
AGGTCTAACCAATCGTGCCATGTCTACCCAATCGTTTGAAAAAAAGTACTCCTACTCCCGTTTCCCTTGACAACGAAAGATAGTATTTATAGCCCGACTAATCGTGTTTAGCCTTACATTTATTGCGCTCCAATCAAATCGGATTTAACATGGAGACCCATTTCCCGTACAATGGTGGGGTGAAAATCTGCCACTGTGCGATTCTGATTTGGGTGTTGTCTGACATCCCTCACTATTTCTTTTGGCTATAATTTGGTAATTCCTAGACTATTTGCGTAACGTTTAACATATTCTTTGTCAGCAAGTCCTAAGGAACCCAAATATACAAATTTAAAGGAGCTAAGTGGCTGCGTTCAAAATATGCATTTTCTAGGATAGTCGTGTAGTTTTTTTATTTTTTTTTTATGTTTAGAACCGCCACCTGTCCTGCTGTACTGTCAGACTAATGTCAGGATTTTAGACATAAAACAGTAGAATGTCATGATTCCTAATAAGCGTTTTTCAGGATTTTAAAACCTAACTCTGGTATGGGTAGTGTTGTTTATCACTGTCGATTTGAAAAAAAGCTAGTGCTTGTGGCCTTACACGCGTGATGGTAGTAATTGTGTATCGCGCGACTGTGGTAGTATTGCCTGCGTCCCTGCTTTCAGCCCTCCCTTCTTTCTATCTTTAGTCCATCTGTCTTTCGTTTTAGGTAACGTAGTGTATAAAAAGACATGAATGGAATTTTAAATCTAGGTCAACCTGCGTATCTCAAGGTTTTTCTTAGAAATGCAGCACATGTTTTATCGTAGAAAGCGGGTATTGAAGCAGTAGGCTTTTACTATCAACGTGAAACGTTACAATTTGCAGACGAAGTAGAAAACAAGGGGGATTTCGAGTACAGTCATTGTGACAGCACTGTTCTTTACCATTCTTCTTTCCTTTTATTGAATTTATGTGTTAGGCTTTACATTTACTTGATAATTTATATATGTGGATTATAATATTTCACGACAGAAGGTTAAAGCGGCCGGCGTGATTTTGACCACGTCACCCCTAGTGTGCCGATGGTCAAGAAAATATGGGCCTAACACCATATTCCCAATGTGCATCAATGGGCGTGTAACGGGGTACCCCATTTTCCTTATATATATATATTTCTTTTTTTTTTCTTTGCCTTCCTCTTCTTCGTTTACCTTCGACTGTTCCCTGGAGGATCGTTTTCGAAAGGGAGTCATGAACGAGTTACATGCCCAAACCAGGCAAGCTTTCGACGTTTCACTACTGACAAAAGTGGTTCTTGGTGGCCTAATAGGTGTTTATTTTCTCTCTAACATAGACATTTGTTTTGTGCTATTTATAGCAAATGCGCAAAATTTTAAAATTATATTGCTGTTTTATTCCTCTTGCCCTAATAATATAGCCTTTTGCGAACTAAATATTTATTCATTTCGCGATTTAGACATTTTTGAGAATCTGTATACCTAACATGGTAATTAATAAATTTGGTTTAAAATAGCAAGACTGCTCACGTTCGTGCGAGCACGCAAAATAGCGGTCTCACACTTAATGCTTCTAATTCACTTTACCCAACGCTTCTGTCGCCGAACGACGTATTCTAGACACTTTCAATTCAATGCTTGTAAAGTAAGTGTACATTTTTTTTAAAATTGCGCTAAATTTGTTAAAAACTAAAACTCCAACAATGCGTAACAAAACTACATTATGTCACTACTGCGTAGTTCTGCATATAGAAGCGTATCTAGGGTTGATGGCGCCCAGGGCAAATTTTAAGAATGGTGCCCCTTGAAAACTGTTCTTTAAAATTGTAGTCGAATTCGTATATTGGTACTCAAACTTGTTACTCGTTATAATACCAGTTACAAAATAATAAAAACTAAATACACTTCTATTGCTAAAATAATGAAATTTATATTGTGGCTAATAAATTTGTATAACTATCACCACTTTGTCAATGCCATTTCATTTTAAAAATTGCAATAACCACTAATGCGTTTATAACAAATTTTACTGATATTTAGAAAAAAATTATGAAAACAACAAAAGAATTTACTGTTTATTTTACTAGATACAGTACGGTACTTAAAAATTATTTGGAACTTCACAATAAAAATTGATTTTCTAACTTAAGCTGATGAAAACTGATCAATAATGTAATCAACATTTATTATTTCAGTTTCCTCACATTAAATGTTAATCAAGGTTAAAGCATAATGTCTCTCGCTCTCAAATATGATGATCAATTTTAACTTGCTAACAGATCGCTGACAGCTGGAATTTGAAATAATGAGCGTTATCTTTTTCTTCGTCGCCGTTCGCTCTCAAATAACCACATCTGTATCTTAGGCTTCTCTCGTCACCAAACAGTTTCTGCCTCACCTGGGTTGGGGAAGGCCATGCTGACTCCCTGCTCATCTCGTGGAGCTGACAGTTTAGGAGTACGTGTTCTACTGTTTATTTGTCCTCCCCATATGAACACATATCTGTCTGTCCTCCCCATATGAACACATATCTGTCTGTCCTCCTCATATGAACACATATCTGTCTGTCCTCCCCATATGAACACATATCTGTCTGTCCGATTTTCAATTTATTGTACAGATGGTATTTGGGGAGCATTATCTGAACTGCGACGCTTAGGTTTGGGAAAACATTTTTATCTCCATACTGAACAATAAACTTGAGGAGTTTCTCAGCATTTGAAATCTGAACATTTTCATGGCTTTTCAGAGGCATTTTACAATCTTCATAAAGTCTTCATAAAACTGAAAACCGTCAGTATCAGTTTTTAGAACTGTCCAAGGTTGAGACAACATTTCTCCAAGATACTTAGACAATAATTGCTGCTGCTTTCATTTGAGTCAAGCAATGGTCCTTTAACATCGAAAAGAAATTCATATTTTCAATCAAGTCACGGAAACGGACAAATCTTTCTTCCATTTCATTGTGGAAGCGATCAATAGTTTCTTTCATTATTCTTATCATTTCTTCTTTTGCGGCGAGCCCTACATCCTTGGCTGTTTCCACTGGAAATTCTTTCTTCTTTCTGAAGCGTTTTCTACTTGAATATCCCATTCATCACTGTCACGAAGTGGATTTAAGTTTTAGAGTTTGTCTGAGTGTATAGACAAGACACTAGTATGAGAAAGTCTGAGAAGATAGATTTAGATGAGAATACAGTGAGTGTGGAAGGATGAGACTATTGGCTTCGAGGGTGAGAGCCGAGATTGACTCTCCCTCGCCACTCCTGACGTATGTAATAGCTATAGACTCACCACCTCTGACTACCAATAAAGGAGATAAGGTTTCGTTAAAGTCCACAGACACACTATACTGACAAATATATAAGTACAGTATAGTTATAGAGAAACTGATCCAGTGAAATTATATATATTTTACTGAACAACAACATCAATCCACAGTAAAAATAATAATAGTGCGAGTTCGCACCACCTGGGAAAAAAAGAGCAATTTCAAAAGAAAGACAAATAAAAGAATAAATTCCCATACCCTCTTTCACTCTTGCATACAATAATAATCATACCAACTAACTAAATATAACACTATCCATTCCGGGTGGGGGTCTCTAAGTAGAGCCACCACTCCCGACTACACTAATGTTACTAACTGACACTGTCCTGCTGACGATGCCTAAACTAACTGTCTACACAGCTTCAAAGCGCTTTAGGCGATGAAAACGCCACTAACTAACACCACTGGACTGCTACACTAGTAGACTTTTATTACAGCACTAGCTCAGAGGCTGTCCTCTAAGTATACTATCTGAACCTACTGGTCCCAGCTAATTTTCTCTCCTTCTCTCTCTCTCTCTCTCTCCCTCCGTCTTGACTCAGTGACTCTCTGACGCTACTGTCAACTTCTGAGGATCTGATGAGTTGCTGTTTGGAAAAGTATGATTTCCTTATCTCTTTTCCGTTGTACTGATAAAGGGGTCTGGTTCACTACCGTGATATGTGGTGGCCGAAGGCGGTAAATTGATTTAAGGCTTTATTATGGCCTTCTGATAAGCACTAGGCAACGCGCCTATCTGATGTGCTGTTAGCGAGCTTAGAGCTCCTGATTTTAGAACCCGTTCCCGCTGAAGACTTGTGCTTCACTGCATGGGAAAATCTCTGTTCTATCACCTCTGGCGATATCTCGAGCTTTATGCTCCCGAGAAAACCAAATCACCGTAATAAGTTGTAGGGGCCGGTTTCAACCCTCCCTTTGTGCCGTGAAAATGCTGTAAAATAAAGAAATAACAACGACTATACAACAAATTCAAATATTCTCACCCTAACACATAAACACCTTAATTTAATACATCTCCCGTCTTGCCTAAATCCATACCTCTCCCCTGCACAATTTTTGCACAAGCGATAAACAAAACTTCCTAACCCAGGGTCACTAACTTACAGTCACACATCTCTCTTCCCCCGCTCCCACTTAATATCTGTCTGTTATGTGAACTCCCAGACACCGGCTGGCCTAAATCTCTTACGCCAGTCTAGCCTCAGGCGTCAAAACATTTACTTTCTTTGAAGCGAAACATTCCTCAGTAAAAATTCCTAGGCCCTACTTTTTACGACTGACCAGGGAAGGTTATCACATGTACACAATATAACCACACCGTTCTAGAAAATATTAAATACCAACTCAGTAATATTAATTACATCCCTTACCATCCGACTACATTACCAAAAAAGCACAATTAATTAATACCCAATTAAATAAAATACACAAATACGCTAGCGTATTTACACTTGTAAATTATCAAAAATCGCATTGCGATTTTCATACTTACTATGACATATAACAGAGCGCCCGCGTATCGAAGCGCTTAATCCTCACACAGATAATATCTCAACAACAACAAAAAACGCCGCCATACAATCCTAGTTACTGCTACTTATTCACAGGAACTTTATATGCACAACTTACATTTTTATTATTTCTATCGTTTAGCATAAATAAGCAATTGATGGCACTTCTGTCTAATAAATTTAATTAAACTCCCAGAAGAAAATTTTACTCTATCGTGCTAAGATCTATTATAAAAACGATCTATCTACGACTCTAATTAAGTTACCGACATACCCAATTACCGAATTTCTCACTGGAGCAAGCGATAAGGCTTAGATTCACGGCTGATTTTCTGGAAACGAAGAGGGCGCTAAAGACTGAACGCTGTTATTTATTACAGAAAAAAATGATGCAAGAACCACGCTATGAGTGAGTCATCGCGTGGCTTCGCTTAGGGGCCGCTCTTAAACCAATAATCTTGCCGCAAATTAATAACCTCTGACCTCCGCCAATGATATTCGCAAACAAACTTATGAGTAATATTTATTCTGCTCGCGCGCATTTTATTGCGTCATGTTAGATCATTCCTCTAAGTGCTCGCGTTACAAAAAATAAATTTGATTGGTTAAGGCGTTGATTCGACGTACCTGGGTCGTGCTTTTACCCCTACCCCCGTCTAAACCCGGGTAGGTGTTTCTAACGTCGGAAAATTTATACCCAGCCTAATAATAACCCAAACGCCTAATACAATAAAATGACCGCAATTATTTTACAAAGAAAATAAGACTACGTGAACGCAATTACTTACAGAGAGAAGAGGACTGGGGAAAAATTGAAATTAAAACCCACAGTAACTCCTCATAAATACGCAAATAATTACCTAGAGAAGAAGAGTAAACTCAAATAATTACATGGAGATGAAGAATGGGGCCCGTTGAAAAACAAAATCACAGTAAATCCTCACAATCACACAGTTTCAGCCCTGCTTCAAGCGATTCACTGGGCAAATATTATAGATTGCTCAAAAATAATCTTGAAGGGCTTTTAAGTCATAAGCAGCATCATGAAAGTTCATGGTGTGATCTTCGAGTCGTTTTTGAAAACGGTCAATCCGAACAAAATTCTGTTCAAAAATTCAAGCAGTCAAAAAACTAAAAGTTAAAATGCTGTCCAGCACCTGCTTTTCGTCACCTCTAGTATCAGCAGTCTTATTGTGCTTCAATCAGTCATGCTTTGGAAGACTTCAACTACAAGATCAAAGTATTCATTAACTGGCTTCACAGTCTCTGTTCTAGAACTCTATCGAGTTTCTTACTCAGATTTGACAAATATTAGATCGACATCTTTCAGCTTTTGTCAACTGAGAGTAGAGCGTGAAAAGAATGAATAAAATGACTCAATTGCACCAAATAAAGCCATCATCAGTGCATCATGGATAGCAGCACGCACTCGAGCAAGATTGAGAGAATGATCATCACAGTTCACAAAATAGCTTTGCTATTTTTTATTATTCAATAATCCTCTGTTGAACACCACTGTTATAACCAGCCATAACCAGCAGCATTATCATAGCACTGAGGCCGACAGTCTTCTAATGCATTTTGTCTTTTTCCACTTGTTCCAAAATCACCCCGACAATGCTTTCAACATCCTTTCGTTTTAATTGGATAAATCCAAGGAAATACGCTTTTGCATTAATTGTTTTCGTCTGAAAATCAATATCAACATAACGAACAGTCTGTCGGCTATCCATTAACATTGTTAATTTTGAAAAGGCTTTTGACAGCAAACACGGGGACAGCCTATGGAAAATACTGAGGGCTTATGGAATTCCTAGCTGCATTGTTTCCATTATAAATAGCCTCTATTCTAACTTTATATGCAGTGTTGTATTGAGCAACCTAACTTTCGAGGTGAAGACAGGAGTACGACAGGGATGCCCCTTATCAACAACTTTATTTTTGACAGTCATAGACTGGGTGATGCGCCATACAACAGGGGGCAGCCCAAGAGGAATAAGATGGACAACATTTTCTACACTGGAAGACCTGGAATATGCAGATGACATTGCACTACTCGCACTTTCACATCAACATATCCAAGAAAAAAACGATAGACTGAATAACTATAGCCAGCAGATGTTTCTGAACATCAGTCTGAAGAAGACAGAGGTCATGACACTCAATGATGGCAATCCTGAGCCAATAACAATAAGGAACCAAATTGTCCTCTGTCCACACAGTCTGCCTAAGGAAAATTCTCCGAATCTGTTGACCGAATACCATCACCAACAAAGAACTACTTACTCGGAATAACCAAGAGGATATGCACACCATCATAGCTGACAGACGCTGGAGTTGGGTTGGCCACGTCCTCAGAAGAGATCCCAAGGCCATCACAAAACAGCTATGCAGCATAGGCCCTTAAAAAACATATGCCTGGTCCTCCTGTCGCGTGCCATCAGCTCAAGTTCTTTCTTTGTCTTCCTCGTCCTTTTCTAAATTCAAAATTTCTATTTCAAAATTACTATCTCCAGTCCTCTTCTCCCTGTATTTTGGTTTACCTCTGTATCTCTCACCTAGGGGATTCCATACACGTACTGCCTCGTATTGCTATCAACAGTTTCCCCTCAGCGAGTGTCCTATCCATAGCCAACGTATTTTCATCACTTGTTCCACTGGCACGTGGCTCTTGTCATCAGTTCCACATTGGCAACCTTGACGACAGCAGAGGGACAGGAAACAAGATGGGCAGAGCACTTCAGAGAAACTCTGAACATGGAACCACCAGAGACACAATTGAATGTTCCTGAGGCTGAAAACGATCTAGATGTGAATACAGACATTCCACGCAAAGAAGAAATCATCACAGCAATCAAAGGGTTAAAGAACGGCAAAGCTCCGGGCCATGATAACTTAAATGCAGAGCTATTTAAGACAGACCCTGAGCTAGCAGCAGAACTATTAGAACCACTATTTGCACAAGTCTGGAAAACGGGGACAACACCATCAGAGTGGAACAAAGGAATAATTGTCAAATTGCCCAAGAAGGGAGATCTTGCGGACTGCAATAATTGGAGAGGAATCACTCTTCTCTCAGTTCCCAGCAAAATACTAGGCAGGATAATTATACAGAGAATTTCAAGGGCAGTAGACCACAAACTCACCCGTGTGTCACCGGGGCCCAAAAGGGGAGCAAAGAATAGTAACACTGTCCCCTGCCAGGCATGTCGTAGAAGGCGACTAAGGAGGGTTGGGCATGGGGCCGGTTACCCCATCCTGTAAAAAAAAATTTAAACCACAAAAAACTTCAACAAATATGGACAAGTCAAATAAAGGAAATAAAACACAGCCATCCAAGACAGGGGAAGGTCCTCTCGCGGGGAGGCGTATGATGCAACACAGAGAAAGCCGAAAGGAGTCTGTGTTGCTGACTAACCTTCTTTCTTCTAGGAGAACTTCCAGATTTGGCACCTGGAATGTTCGGACATTAAACGAACAAGGGAAAGTGGCGCAAGTAGCAGCAGAAATGAGGGAATACAAAATCGAGGTTCTGGGAATGTGTGAAACAAAGTGGAAGGGGGTAGACAGGAAGAAACTCATCACAGGTGAATTGGTGCTGTCCTCAGGACATGAAGACGAAACTTCACACCACAGTGAAGGGGTAGCTCTTATGTTATCTAAAGAAGCACAGAAAGCACTCATTGAATGGGAAGCTGTTGGACCCAGAATAATAACAGCTACTTTCAAAACAGCTAAAAAGAAAATTCATGTAAATGTCATCCAATGTTATGCACCAACTAATGACAAAGAAGAGTCTGTGAAAGAAGCATTTTATACTAAACTACAGGAAATTATGGATAAAGTAAAAAGAAGAGACATCACAATTTTGATGGGTGACATGAATGCAAAGATAGGTACAGTCAACACCAGATTTGAAGAAGTCATGGGAAAACATGGGCTAGGAGTAATGAATGAAAATGGAGAACTATTCGCAAACTTCTGTGCTTCAAATCAACTGGCTATAGGAGGAAGCATGTTTCCACATAAGAGAATACACAAGGCAACATGGATATCACCAGACCATAGAACAGAAAATCAGATCGATCATATATGCATAAAGAAGAAGTTTAGATCATCATTGCAGGATGTAAAGGTATATAGAGGAGCAGATGTGGCATCAGATCACCATCTTCTGATAGCCAAAATAAAAATGAAACTCAAGAGATATGCAACAATGCAAAATTATAGACAACAGTTTAATGTAGGACAGCTAAGAAATCAAGAAACAAGAGACAAATTTGCGGTCACAGTATCCAACAAATTCCAAGTGCTACAACAGCTGGAAGATGTAGAGAATACAGAAGACTATTGGCAGCAGGTCAAAACGGTATGGAAGGAGACATGTGAAGAAATACTGGGGAAAAGGGAAAGACAACAAAAAGCATGGATAACAACAGAAACCATCAATAAGATAAAAGACAGGAAAAACAAGAAAGCAGAGTTAAACACAAGCAAAACCAGAAGTTCCAAAGCCAAGGCTCAAGAAGTGTACACAGAAGCAAACAAAGAAGTAAAAAGAAGTATCAAAAGAGACAAGAGGAAGTATATTGAGGAGTTGGCAAGAGAGGCAGAAGATGCTGCAGCCAAAGGAAATATGAGAGAACTGTATAGCAGCACAAAGAAGTTAACAGGGAAATACAAGCAAACAAGTTGTCTCATAAAAGACAAGAATGGGAAACTGCTCAGCAATATACAAGAGCAAATGAAGAGGTGGACAGAATATTTTGGGGACCTTCTCAATAGACCAGCTCCACAAAACCCGCTGGACATCCAGCCAGCAGAAGAAGAGCTACAAATTAACGGTGAAAGACCAACGAAGGAAGAAATAAAGAAAGCCATAAAGCTTCTAAGAGATGAAAAAGCGTCTGGACCTGATGGCATTCCAGCAGAGGCCATCAAAGCAGATATCGACACGGCTACAGAGATGTTATATAAATTACTTGGTAAAGTCTGGGAAAAGGAAGAGATACCAGCAGAATGGAAGGAAGGATATCTGGTTAAGTTGCCTAAGAAGGGAAATTTACAAGAGTGCACAAATTATAGAGGAATAATGTTACTATCAGTGCCAGGAAAAGTATTAAACAGGATTATCCTTGAGAGATTAAAAGAGTCGATAGACAAGAAATTGAGAGATGAACAAGCAGGTTTTCGACAAAACAGATCATGTACAGACCAGATAGCCACTTTGAGAATAATAGTTGAACAAAGTCTGGAATGGAATTCACCACTATACATCGGATTTGTGGACTATGAAAAGGCATTTGACAGTGTAGACAGAGAATCACTTTGGAAATTGATGAGGCATTATGGAGTTCCCCTGAAGATTATTAATTTAATAAAGAAAACATATGAAGACATGACATGCAGAGTTCTTCATGAAGGACAGCTTACAGAACCATTTGGGATAAGAACAGGAGTGCGACAGGGATGCCTCTTGTCTCCATTTCTTTTCTTGCTGGCAATAGATTGGGTTATGAGATCATCGACAACACACAACAGAAATGGAATCCAGTGGACTCTGACTAAGCAGTTGGATGATCTGGATTTTGCTGATGACTTGGCTCTTCTGTCCCATAACCGTAATCAGATGCGGGACAAATTGAAAACGCTCGATGAGAGGTCACAGCAGTTGGGTCTGAAGGTACACAGGGAAAGGACAGGGATGATGAGAGTAGATGCAGGTAATGATAATAGGGTTGAACTTGAGGAGACACCAATACAGGATGTGGAGTCATATACGTATCTTGGCGGTAATATGGACGGAGTTGGAGGGACAGACGGCGATGTCAAGGTGGGAGTGCAGAGGGCAAGAGGAGCTTTCATTGCATTGGGAGATATATGGAGATCAAGAGAAATAGGATCCAACACGAAAATAAGAATCTTCGGCTCAAGTGTGAAGTCAGTCCTATTGTATGGCTCTGGGACATGGAGAACAACAAAGACAACAACCAAAAAGCTACAGACTTTCATAAATGGGTGCTTGCGTAGAATAGAGGGATTAAAATGGTATGACAAGGTTACCAACGTAGAACTGATGACAAGAACTAGACAAGTGCCAGTGGAACAAGAGATGAGAAGAAGACGATGGCGATGGATAGGACACACACTGAGGAAACCTGTTGATAGCATTACAAGGCAGTCCTTGTTCTGGAACCCGCAGGGCAAGAGAGGCAGAGGAAGACCAAGAAGTACATGGAGAAGAGAGTTGGAAACAGAGGTGAAAATGATGAGGAGAACATGGAAAGAACTTGAGATGATGGCACGTGACAGGAGGACTTGGCATGTGTTTGTTGAAGGCCTATGCTCCTTTGGGAGTGGAGGGTTATGAATGAAGACCACAAACTGAGGAAAGAACAAGCAGGATTTAGAAAGAACAGGAGATGTGTAGATCATATATTCACTCTCAGGAACATTATAGAGCAGTGCTCAGAATGGCAAAGACAGCTTTACATTAATTTTGTTGATTTTGAAAAGGCTTTCGACAGCATACATAGGGACAGTTTATGGGAAATACTGAGGGCTTATGGAATTCCAAGCTGCATAGTATCAATCATAAAAAGCCTCTATGCCAACTTTACGTGTAGTATTGGTCAGAGCAACCTAACCTTTGAGGTGAAGATAGGAGTACGACAGGGATGCCCCTTATCAACCACTCTATTTTTAACAGTCATAGACTGGGTGATGCGCCAGACAACAGAGGGCAGTCCAAGAGGAATAAGATGGACAACATTTTCTACATTGGAAGATCTGGAATATGCAGATGACATTGCACTACTAGCACATTCACATCAACACATCCAGGAAAAAACGGATAGACTTAATAAGTTTAGCCAGCAGGTGGGCTTGAATATCAATTTAAAGAAGTCTGAGGTCATGACGCTCAATGTGAGCAACCCTGAGCCCATATCAGTAAGGAATCAGCAATTGGTACAGACAGATACCTTCACATACCTAGGAAGCATAGTAACACCAGACGGCGGGGCAGGCAAAGACATCAGCATCAGAATGAATAAGGCAAGAACAGCCTTCTTTAGCCTAAACAACATCTGGAAGTCCTCCCAATACAGCACAAGCACAAAATTAAGATTATATCAGAGCTGTGTGCTTTCTGTGCTTCTCTATGGTGCGGAATGCTGGAGAGTTACAGAGAAAGAAATGTCGAAATTGTCCTCTTTTCACACAACATGCCTAAGAAAAATTCACCGAATTTTTTGGCCAAATACCATCACTAACCAAGATCTGCTTACTCGTAGCAAGCAAGAGGACATGCACACCATCATAGCTGGCAGACGCTGGAGCTGGGTTGGCCATGTCCTCAGAAGAGACCCCGATGCCATCACAAGAACAGCTATGCTTTGGACCCCTGAAGGAAAACGAAAGAGAGGCCGACCAAAAACAACCTGGCGGAGGACTGTGGAGGCCGAGATGCAAAGAATGAACCAGAGTTGGGGCACTGTACGAAGGATGGCCACCGACCGAGCAAAGTGGAATGAATTTGTTGTTGCCCTACAAGACGCCACTAGGCGTGATGGCCACTGACTGCTTTGACGGTCGGCGGCTAAGGATCAAAGAAAAGAAAATAAGAACCTTGTCGCACACACGCAAGCACACTGTTGTGAATATCTGTAGCTTTTTGGTTGTTGTTTTTGTTGTCCTGCATGTTTCAAAGCCACACACTAGGACTGGCTTGATTTTGAGTTGAAGATTCGTATTTTTGTGTTGGACTTGATTTCTCTAGATCTCCATTATCTTCTTCTTCTGCGTTCGTCCTGAAAAGGACATTGGGTGCGTTGTGTCCGTTTACAGCGAAGCTGCGATATTTGCGCCTTTCGGCCGACACATCAGACTTCAGAACGGCATTTTTTGGGACCGAGTTTGCCTTCCCTCTTCGATCCCTACTCACTTAGCCAGACTGCAATGATGCAGCATGTTTCCAGGACCACCACTTGGAGGTGGAGTAGGGTCTTGGTCAGCTCTGGTTCGCTGACCCTGACGCAAGCACGCTAGCTATAGGTCACTGACTGCATTCCTCACTGTTGTCACGTCTTAGGTCCCAAGATCTCCATATAATTCCAATTACGGTGAAAGCTCCTCTTGCTTTTTGTAATCTTATTTTCATACCATTGTCTGTCCCTCCATCTTTGTCTATACTGTCTCTCCACATGTAAGCCTACCTTGCCGTGGTTGGAGAGCTTGAGCGCCTCAATGATCCCGGGAGCTATGCCGGCGGGAGTTTTACTCCTGGCAGGGTCACCCAAGCCGGACAGGTCCTGGGTGAGGGGCCAGACTAAATGGGCTGAGGAGTGGGTGGAACCCTATAGGTGTAGATGCAGAACCCACCGGCGAGTGGTACATGCTCTGGTCTGCACCAATCCACCCCCACTTCATGGGTTAAATGCTTTCTTGCCTCCATTTCTGTCACTGTTTGGTCGTGTATCAACGCCCATGTAGAGACCCGTTGCCTAAAGAATAAATAGTGTGTAAATGTACCCATAAAACCTCACGTTGATGCATTTCAAGTTTTTTCCTCTGTTATGTCACTTATCATGTGCAGAATTGAGAGAGATGGCTGAGCATTACAATCCCTCCTGTGTTGCAGCATGATGAGAACCCAGCATTGCACACTGAGCTTGGGGGGATCACTTGGGCACCAGACTTAATACTGGCTCTTGACTGGATGGCAAACAGGAGATTTCTTCAATTTGGCAGGTGGTTATCGGGAAGTGGCTATGCAATAGTGATGGGATTCCTTGGGAGAGCCCAGAACCAAACACAGCATTGTGCAGTCTGTAAAGGGGATCCCGTTTTATTATTGGGAATCAAAGCCCTACACTACCTCTATGTAAGATCTGCCTTGGAGCTCAGAACTCCCTCAAAATATTTGAAATAACGCAACCATATTGTCTTACAGTAATGTGACTTTGTCACTTGGTTGGCTGTGCGAACATAGAAATAAACAGAGGGAAAACCGTGGTATGTGAGTGCAATAAATAGTTAAAGAAAATAGATAAATACAGGCACTCGCGGGAAAGAAAGAAAGAAGGAGGACTGTAGACAATATGAAAGTCACAGAAGTGATAGGCGTTCCAGGGATTTGAACATGGGACCATCCAAACGACACCATCGCCTCTCTGCTAAAGTTAATCGTGAAATGACAGCCATCCATCTAAGCACCCGGAACGACACCTGATTGAAACTTGGCAAGATGATCACTTTTGCCACAGATACTCCTACCTTCTACTCCAGAGGATGGCACACAAATTATGTAAGAAAAAGGCAGCGAGAAAGTGAACCGGTTGTCCCACCTAGTGCCCCTAGATCTATAGAGAGTTACGCCAACTATGTCAGAATCGAAAACGAGGCTGAACGACGTAGACGCCATTTTCGGCTGGACAATACCAGGGCTAGTAGCGAGAATAAGCATCGAGTAAGATTTTTTTTTTTTTAATTAATGAAAATAAATATCCCGTTCAACTTCTGATGGGTTATAATAATAATAATAATAATAAATTCTTTAAGCACCAAACACGGCGCATAAGGCAGAAACCAGTGCTCTCCAGGTTGTTCGTTGTGATGCCACTCCTCTTAGCTCTTGCACATTGTTTAATCCCAACGTTCTTCCTTCTCTTATTATTGTTCTTCTGAGTGTTTCTTTTGGTCTTCCTTTTTTCCTCTTACCCTCAGGAACCCAAGTGAGTGCCTGCAATGGTATTCTGTTGTTTTGCATTCGTAGGACATGAATATTACAATAATATTACTCGGTCACTAAAAGATGGGTTATAATTAGGATATATATTGTTTTCAATTCAAAATAATATGAACAACTGCCGATAAGAGAAAGTGGCATTTGTCAAATCATTGTAAATAGGGACAATCACAATTATGCTTTTACGTTAAATAAATAAACAAACAAACAAACAATTTAAAAAAAAAAATAAAGAAGAAACTCTGAACAAGAATAATATTAAAATGGAGGGGTGTAAAGACCTGGTGGTTACAGTTATATAACTGACTTTAACAGATATTTAATTGACTTTCGCCTATTAAAAGTCATATGTATTGTAAGAACAGCATTAGACCTTCACATTCCCAGCCACTATATTTCGTATTAAATATTGTTTGACTATATTATGCAGTTCCTTAGGATTGTCTATTCTTAACACCTCTTCTATATTTATAAGATTATATTTATATATATTTAGATTTATAAATATATATTGTAATATATAAAATTTAAAATTATAAAAAATTATATAATAAAAATTATATAATATAATGAAATTTTATATTTGTCTCTATTTTGGCTTTTGGCTTCCTTATCTTCTATGTTTTGTTTAATCTTTTCAGTAAGTGAGTAGTCTATGATTCGTCTATGATCTCATATAGCTCGATCTACTGACCTAAAGCTCACGCCTATCCATCTAAGAAGTGTCGCAATTTTTGCGTACGGAATATTTGTTGCTAAATAGTGAAATTCTAACGGAATTTAAAATTCAACGGAGTATGTGTTAAAAATTCACGCTACTGATTCTATTCAATAAAACGGTAAGTAAACTAGTTAAGCACAATTGTGATTATCCCTATTTACATTGATTTGACAAATGTGATGCCACTTTCTCATGTCGGCAGTTGCTCATATTATTTGGATTTGAAAACAATATATATGAACAACTGCCGATAAGAGAAAGTGGCCTAATTATAAAAATAAATAAACCCATCAGAGGTTGTAACGGGGTTACAGTTTTTTTTTTTTTTAATTGACATTAAAAGTCATAAAAAAAAAAAAATTCCCAGCCACTATATAAACTAGTAAATATTGTTTGACTTTTATGCAGTTCCTTCTTTTTGTTTTTAAGATTAATTAGTTGAAATACAAAGAATAAAAAAATATAATGAAATTTTATATTTGTACAAATATGTGCTACTGTATTTTCATCTAATTTTATTTCAAATTATTAGTTAACCTAAACGAAAATGCATATTAGGTCTGAAACTCGCGATTGGGTCCATTTTCCTGCTATTCGGGTACAGCCGAAAATGGCGGCCAAATTTTAGTTGGCGTAAGTCTTATATGATAAAGGGGCACTAGTCCAACCTAAAAAGAAGTTGAGATTTGGTACCGGTGAAGTTTTTGACACACTTTTACCCTTTAGGGTTTGGTGAAAAACATTTGTGGGGAAATTATACTGTACCAAACATGTTTTGTGCAGAAATATTTTTACGCCCCCCCCCCCTCCCTCCCTCCCTCCCTCCCTCCCGATTAAGTCCTATCTACGGCCCTGACTATGGGACGATCCTATGAAAGGTAACGGTGGCGAAAACCGTGATCAATTTCTGCGCTCTCTCTCGGTCTGGCAAATTCATTTTCTCCGTTTCAGAAAAATCTCGATAACATTGCATGAACAACACATTCTGCGCGGTACTTGTTGCATATGGCCAATGACATTTTACGATATTTACCACTGACTTATAAGGTTCATTTCTTGCTGAAATGGCTTCCACCTCTCAGAAGCCGAAAAAGGGCATTCTGAAGCATTCGGGAAGCGTGGAGCACAGGTAGGATAGCATCGTGTTCTTTAGTGAATGCTATTAAAAGTAAAGCTTTGATGTAAATGCACAATATCTTTTGCACGCAGAAGTCCTGTAGGCCTACTCGAACGTACTTTTGAATAAACGCACTTGGAAACTATTCAACATTAAGATCTCATCATATATTGTAACCTCATCATGTAAGACATATTGGTATAGAAACCACTACTGCCAGCGCATGTGCTTTGATGCAGGCTTTTTGCGAGGGTGCCGGTAAGCTGCAGTGGGAGGAGTTTAAGTTTCATAATTAGCGGTACAGGAGATTAAAAATGTGTAAACAAAGTTGTCGTTTTCTACATTCACAAGACTTCATGTTGAGGAATTAATTACAAATCGCACGTTTGATTTCGCAGAAAGTGAATTGTGGAGGGAGGGAGGTGAAGAATCATATCACAGTGAATAGGGCCTACCTTACAGTCTAATCATTCAACTGGTGTCTGTTACTGATTGGAATAGGAAGATTTTACAGCCTCAGTGATTTAGAAATTGCGACAGTAGACTAAGGCTGACCCTTGAAATAAGACTTTGGTTGTAGACTCATGTCAAATTGTCATTTCCTTAATGTTATCTTTTGAAAGGTAGTGACTGCCTGGTTAGGTTGACTCACAGAAGAGTAGACATGTGCTGCCATGTTGTCCAAGTGGCTACCAGTATGTTAACTTGACATGTTTAAAATGCCAATGAGGGTTTCATTAAGGATCTTTATGAATGCCCCAAGTGAAAGAGAAGTATGAATCTGCTTGAATTCAAGAACCGAAAAGCGCAAATATCGCAGCTTCGCTGTAAATGGACACAACGCAACCAACGTCCTTTTCAGGACGAACGAAGAAGAAGAAGAAGAACCGGTTGAAATGAAGCACCATGGACTGTGCCCTCCATTTCACCCAAACTGATGTTTACCCTGTGGCCAATCAAGTCAGGCATGGTTAGGATTAGAGTTAGGTTTAGATTTAAAAATGCTAAACCTAACACAAAAACTCTAATCCTGTAGAATTTTCTGTTAGGTTTAGTATTTATAAATCTAAACCCAACTCTAATCTCAATCCCTAATGACACGGCTGACTCAATTGGCCACAGAATAGATCACTATCCTGGCTAGATTTGTCACACGTCATCTCTTTTTCATCTGCAATCATAACTCGCCATACACTGTTACAAAAGTGCCATGCATGCGTTTGTCATCGCACTCACCTACAGAACCAATTTTGTCGCAATTATTGTTGTAATTTACACATAGGCCTACTACACTGCATCACATGTTTTGTTTGTGGTTTCATCGGTTCGTGTTAAAACACATTAACAAAGATATGACCTAACACTAATCCTAACCCTACCCCTTTCCCACCATATTGATACATAATAAATCCGAGAAAAAAAAACCACAAGACAACATCGTACGCTACGTTATTAAAAACGAACAATAAACTTCCAACTTGCCCATCATGAATCCGTAATCGAATTTATAAGAACAGAAATTTGAGCTAAAGATGACCACATGGCCCACAGTGCTTCATTTCAACCCCAAGAACCTCATGATAGCTTTAAATGGATTGTAGAGGTTGTGGGCAGTAAGTTGGTAATTTCTTGTATTTTTAAACGTATGGCCTCAATGTTTGCAGGACATTATTATATTTTAAAAATCTTGAAACAGGATTTGAGTTAGGGTTAAGGTTATCTTTAGAGGGGTTGAAATGAAGAACAGTTGGAGTGTTATTCGATGCCATCCAAACAAGTCGCCCACATTGTTAGGGTCAAGGTTAGGTTTAGGATTCCTAACGCTTACTCCTTATTACTGCATCTGTGAATTCTTTATTGAAGCCTTATCCAACACACAGTCCACTTTCTTCATTTCAGCCCTTTAGAGGCTATTTTTTTTAATCAGTCAAGTGACATGGCTGAATAATCAGTAGCCACTTGGGGAACATGGCGGCACATGTCTACTGCTCTGTGATCTACCACCAGGTTAAAAAGCTTATGTTTACTTAAACTTTATAGGCCTATAGTCTTAACATTGGACCTATTAATTTATGTAGTTTTGTGGTTAAAAAGCTTATGTTTACTTAAACTTTATAGTCTTAAGATTGGACCTATTAATTTATGTAGTTTTTACAAAATTGTTCGTGAGGAAGTTATAACAGTTCATTTAAATTGGGTAGATTTGTATCAAATGTTCCAACAATTACATTGGCTCTATCTTTTTGCCATAGCTGAGTTGTCTTTCAAAAGATCAAGAAAACACGTTACATGCATTGTAAGGCCTGTGCTCCTTGGGGAGCTGAAAGTTGGTGAGACTCCTGCAAAGTCTTTGTGTTCTGTCCCATCAGGTCAAGGTCTTTCCATGCATTCCTCATCCCTTTAATTTCTGTCTCCAGTTCTCTTTTCCATGTGTTTTTTGGTCTCCTCCCACCTCTCTTAACCTAGGGACTCCAGAACAAGGACTGCCTTGTAATGCTATCAGCAGGTATCTTGAATGAATGTCCCATGTTTATTCTCTAAAAAGCTGTAAATTCCACCACCACTGTGACACATGACTATCCCATATTTGATTTCACAAGAGCTGTAAATGCCACCACTGCGACATATGAATATCCCTTATTTGCTTTCTAAAGAACTGTAAATGCCACCACTGTGACAAATGAATATCCCATATTTGATTTCAAAAGAGCTGTAAATGCCACCACTGTGACACATGACTATCCCATATTTGATATCAAAAGAACTGTAAATGCCACCACTGCGACATATGAATATCCCATATTTGATTTCAAAAGAGCTGTAAATGCCACCACTGTGACATATGAATATCCCTTCTTCACTATCTAAATCAGGGTTTCTTAATTTTGTGTGTGTGTGTCTGTGCCATGGACACCTTTGATTGTTGAATGAAGGCTGTGGACTCTTTTGATTGTTGAATGAAGGCTGTGGACTCCTTTGATTGTTGAATGAAGGCTGTGGACTCTTTTGATTGTTGAATGAAGGCTGTGGACCCTTTTGATTGTACAATGGAGCCTGTGGACCCTTTTGATTGTTGAATGAAGGCTGTGGACCCTTTTGATTGTAGAATGAAGGCTGTGGACTCCTTTGATTGTTGAATGAAGGTTGTGGACCCCTTTGATTGTTGAATGAAGGCTGTGGACCCCTTTGATTGTTGAATGAAGGCTGTGGACCCTTTTGATTGTACATTGGAGGATGTGGACCCTTTTGATTGTAGAATGAAGGCTATGGACTCCTTTGATTGTTGAATGAAGGCTGTGGACCATTTTGATTGTTGAATGAAGGCTGTGGACCCCTTTGATTGTTGAATGAAGGCTGTGGACCCCTTTGATTGTTGAATGAAGGCTGTAGACCCCTTTGATTGTTGAATGAAGGCTGTGGACTCCTTTGATTGTTGAATGAAGGCTGTGGACCCTTTTGATTGTTGAATGAAGGCTGTGGACCCCTTTGATTGTTGAATGAATGCTGTGGACCCCTTTGATTGTTGAATGAAGGCTATGGACCCTTTTGATTGTTGAATGAAGGCTGTGGACCCTTTTGATTGTCCATGGAAGGCTAAGGACCCCTTCTTGGAAAAAAATAAATACATAAAAGTATAGTTTTTAAAAAAAAGACTACATTTTACATTTTTGGTTATGTACACAGACACCCTACAATCCATTCCACAGGTTAAGAAACCCTACTCTGATGCATAGTTATTTGTAGTGTCGTGGAAAATGTTTCCCATATTGCGGTGAAATGCACAAATAGTAAACAGCTTTTTGTGACCATTACTACAGTTTGTACATGCAAGGTTTATTAAAAGTTGATTAATTTTGTGAAAGGTTATACAACTTTGAAAAGATTGATTGTAGATTGGCAATCTGAGAAAAACCATCATTCATCCATCACCTTTTGACTCCCGAAGGAGTATAGGCCTTCAACAAACTTATGCCAAGTCTTCCTTTTCTTAGCCATCAGCTCAAGGTCTTTTCATTTCTTCGTGCCCTTCATATCTGCATCCAGTTCTCTTCTCCATGTATTCTTTGGTCATCCTCAACTTCCCTTACCCTGGGGTTCCAGAACAAGGACTGGCTGGTAATACTATCACCTGGTGTCCCCAGTGTGTGTCCTGTCCATATCTAGAGTCTTCTTCTGATCTCTTGTTCATTGTAAGTACAAAAATAAGGGGGCTGCTGTAGAACTGGTAAGAAAATATAAATTTAAAAATAATATATGGAATCATTTTTACAAATTAACATACAGAAAAGATTCATCTCTTGTTGCACTGGCAGTTGTCTGGTTCATGTTTGAAGTTTAATGTTGCAGGGTTTTTAGTTATTTATTACAAGTTTTCATGGGAGCCGCGCTGGTGTAATGGTTACCACACTGCGCTGGCGATCGGGTGATTCAGGTTCAAGCTCGGGCGAGTACATTTGAAGAAGTGTCGTCGACCGGGACTTGGACTGGATTAATTCGAGCTCTGGCGAAGACATTTGAAGGAGTGTCATCGACCAGGGACTGGAATAACCTGAACGGCTCCTGAGCCGACCCAGCTCTAATGGGTACCCTCTGAAGGTGGAGAGTATCTGCCTGAATGGCGTGTGGACACCTGTCATTGTACAGGGAAAAAAATCAGTCTCAGGTTAGATATACTAACCGGAGATTCTCGCCTCAAGTAATAGCGGGCGTACGTTAAAAAAAAATAATTAAAAAAAAGTTTTTCATAAATACTAGATGTATCGGCATAACATACGCCATCAGCATCATTTCTTAAAGGTTATTAATTAAATATCAACACGTTTTATTTATTCATTCATAAATTTTATTATAAACACAATTAAAAGTTTCATTCATCTCAGATACAACACTTATGAGTCCATTGATGTAGAACAGTCCCAACTACAATGGTTTGGAATATGTTTGCAGAATGGAAGAAAATCAATCTAAGTTCAATCCAACTATTACCCGAGCCTCTATGATGTGTCTTTGTAGACGCTTAATTATCAGTCATGTACCATTGCAGAGTCCGCTTGATGGCATAAGATTCCTCAGTAGCATGATTACAACACCAACTTTAATTTTTAGCTCGTGAGGAGAAATTCATGTTGGTTTTAAGCTGTTGAGAAATTCTTCAGGGTATGCCCAATGGTCACTTGGTTCATCACTTGCTACAGTATCCAAACTTTTGTAAACAGTCTCTTCTCTTATATATCGGATAGCCGTTAACATTCTCTTCTGTTGTGTCTCTGAACTCTTTTGGAAATTCCTTATTGCATACATCTTCTTTCATGCACTGAGTGCGCCACAGGGACCATGTAGCATGCATTTTGTGATGATTTCAAACAACCTTGGATTGTTTTTAAGCATAGTAGCTCTGCATTTACGACTTTGTCAATGTCATCCTTTGTGCGTATTTTAGAATCTGTAGACAGAGTGAGGAGTATGTGCGCATGTGGTAGTCCACGTTTCTGTAACTCTATTACGTAGATGAAGGCTATCACAGTACCAAAAAGATTCCACTTGAAGGTCATCAAGCAGTTCTGCAAGTTTTATTTTGAACACTCGCACAGTTATGTCTGGTCTGTGTTCAGGTTGTTGCTTTCCGTTCATTGCATTCACAATCTCAGGCCAGGCAGGATTGCAAGTAAATGTAACGAATAGAACAGCTCTCTCAAACTTTTTTACAATTGCCATTACATCTTGATAGTTTTGTTGCATGTACCTTGGGCTGCCTTGGAAAGTCGAAGGCAGAATTATCATCTTCCCTGCCCTCAAGTTTTGGTTCTGAGCTCTTGCTTCTACTGTATCCAATAGTCCACAGTACATTTCCACTCGTAGATCTTTTTGATTATGGCGTAAATAGTTTTATCTATATCCTTCAGTCTTCACATAGGCATCTACAATGTATTGCTGAAAGTGGGTTGAGTGAAACTTTCATGCGCACACGCAGGACTGGTGACCTAGATTTGACGTGCAGTCCACTTTCACTCTGCATTTATCGATTTTCCGCTAGCATTAGTTCGCTCGCGGTGCGGTTAGCTTCTCGACAGGGGGAACGGGGCTGTCTGGCGTGGTTTGTGTAGCATACCTAAGCCTTTTATAAATATAGATTCATGATTTTCTTGATGTTAAGACCAGAATAAGTCTGTTTTTTTTAAAATTATGGTTTGTCTTGTATTGCATTATGTCATTTCCTTCAGTTACAACTTTATATTATTACTAGCAAATAACACGTCAAAAAATGGTGGCAGAGAATTACGGTGTGCGATTTTTACTGAATTTTTGTTAAGTCTCTGCCGGGAATAGAATAGCGAACTTTTGCTTATAAGGCAGATGCTTTTACCACTAAACCACCGACGTGCCTTTGCATGTGTGGTTCTTAAAATTTAAACTATTTTAATGATTGTCACCTTCATTCAGCATTACATTTGTTACTTGCAGACATACCTAGAACATTATTAGAGAAGATTGTTTACAAATATGTAAATTACTGCCATGAAGAGGAGGACCCTGCAATATTACTGCATTATTTCAGAAAAAAAGAGATTGAATGGGATGAAATGAATATTATAGCCACATACCACCCAGAAAACAAAGATTATGGGCACATGAAAGTGGATGAGCCACCCACACCTTACAACAGAGCAGCCATAACAGACAGTGATGATGACTTAACCGCGGAGAAAAAAGGCAGCTTAAGTTCAGCAGCTTCTTTGGACCCTGAACAGTTATCCCAAAGGTAAATGAATGCAGATTCCATAATCTTCTTCTTCAAGTGCCATACACGGTGGCTTAGGCAAACATGCCTCTTCACAACTTCTTGTCTCCAGTACTGTTCATCTGTTCTGTTGTAGACTTTCTATGTCATAGTGTAAAACTGTGCAGTATCTTCAACTTTGTCTTCTCCTGTGCCTTTTCCCCTCTGTTCTGTTGTAGACTTTCTATGTCATAGTGTAAAACTGCAGTATCTTCAACTTTGTCTTCTCCTGTGCCTTTTCCCCTCAGTTTGTCACAATATATTATAGCTTTATTTTTCTCATAACATCCCAAAGAAACTGGAATACTTCCTTCTGATGTTAATAAAATAGACTTCCTTTTTTTAATTTATTCCAATGGCTTCTTTCAAGTCACCCTCATGACTCTTCTGTAGCTGTCCAGTGTGTTGTTAGCATTCTTCTGTTAAAACCACATCTCTTGGCCTGTAGAGATCTTCCTGTATGTTAGGATTGGCTCTATATAACAGTGAAGAATTCTTATGATCCCATAATATGCATAATACATTAATCAGCACAAATACTAATAACTAGTTAGACATACACTTTTTCATATCTTCTTAATGCTAATCATTCGGGCTTACACTAGATATCACTAGATATGATTTTGCTTAATCAGTTATATGTTGGAGTATTGATTTAGGGAGAAAAACAATTTAGTTAAGAGTATACATCTAGTTAATTTGTTAGTTTTTATTTTATTAAAATTCAACTTCTGCGCTGTCAAATGGTGTAAGTTTCAGATGTCAGAAATGATCTTTAATACATTAAAATGCATTTGAAAATGGTGACCTGTTCAGAAATGCTGCAATACATTGGACTAACTTATATCACATTGCAAGTGGCCTGTCTTTGATGTTTTGGCTTTGAGCCCAATCAGTTTCTGAAGTTCTGTGCTCTGATTGGCCACTGAGTGTGAATGAGGGCAGTTGAAACTAGCAGCTTTTTGAAAGTTTTACAATGTTTAATAATAAAAATTTGATTACTTGGCAAAATTAGCAGTGCTAGGCATAACGAGATGTGATTGGTCAAGAGCCAGGAAGTGATTAAGATGGTTTATTCTCAGTTCAGGACAGTCCTTGTTCTGGAATCCCAGGTTAAGAGAAGCTGGTGTAGACCAAAAAGCACATGGAGAAGAGAACTGGAGACAGAAATGAAAATAATGAGGAAGAAAGACCTTGAGATCACCTATGGTACTTGTAAATGAAGTCTCAGTATGAAGGTCTACATGGGGTGTGGAAACTAACTGAAGACAAGGCACGGAAACATTTCCAGTGGACATATTAGCACAGAATAAACCTCCTAAAGTACAACTCTTTGTCCAGACACATTAAAGAAAT
Source organism: Oreohelix idahoensis (assembly GCA_024509875.1). Lineage (NCBI taxonomy): Eukaryota > Metazoa > Mollusca > Gastropoda > Stylommatophora > Oreohelicidae > Oreohelix > Oreohelix idahoensis. The sequence continues at coordinate 282,991 of JAMPIV010023208.1, read as the reverse complement.
TCAGTATGAAAAAGTTACCAGGTTTGAAACTTGGTGATGTTACACGCCAGTCTACCCAGCTGTAAATGGGTAGGGACTCAGAGAAGGCAAAGGCAGCAAGGAAGGGAACCTGTCACCCCACCTTATTAAGCTGAGACCTAGTAACTTGAAGTCTCTCATCACTTTACTTCTCTGTGGCAGTATCTGCTACAGGTCTATCTTCACCTTGTATTATTTTACTTTAAGTTTGGGTAAAAGACAACAATGTATTCATTCTAACTTTACTGATGGACAAGCAGCAAAAGGACTTTCAAAAAACCTTTTCCAGCTGCTCAGTACTCAAAAACAGCAGAATAGGGCACACACAAAGAAGTAAATAAAATCTAGTTCTATATGTATAATTATAACATATATTCTACATGGTCTTCTAGCTCTGTCCTACTATCTGTTTTCAGTGTGCCCACAAAGAAAAAACAAGCTGGTAACATCTGTGAAAATTGAAAACGAGACAAAACAAAAGACAGATTTGAAATGGTATGGTTGCCTGTTACCAGGGTTCGAAAGGTTAAAAAAAAGGAAAGGATCCCGTTGCACGCCCATTGAGGCATATTGGGAATATGGTGTTAGGCCCATATTTTCTTGACTAGGGGTGATGTGGTTAGCATCACGCCGGCCGCCTTAATCTTCCCAGGGTTGTTCTGGTATCCAATTCATGAGGCTGGGTCGACCCTGGAGCCGTTTGCGGTCTAAAAAAATCCCACCTCAACTGGGGATCAAACCATGGACCACCGAGCTAGGAAGACAGTGCACTAACCACTGCGCTAACGCGGCTCCGAAAGGGTAGCAAACAATAGTAGCACTGTAACCTATCATGCATTTTATACAAAGACGACTAAGGAGGGTTGGGCATGGGGCTGGTTACCCCCCATCCTGTAGAAATTTTAAATAGAAAAGACTTCAATAAACAACGTGGGCAGGTCAACCAAAGACAAGTGCCAGTGGAAGAAGATCTGGTGATGGATGGATCACACACACAGGAGACTTGTTGATAGCATTACAAGGCAGTCCTTGTTCTGGAATCCCCAGGGTAAGAAAGTTAGAGGGATACCATAGAACATGTGACAAAAATGATTATAGGCAGACGTGAAATGAATAAGGAGGACATGTAAAGACCTTGAGCTGATGGCAAACTTGGCATAAGTTTGCTGAAGGCGTATTCTTGTGAGGAGCTGAAGGGCGATGGTGATGACAAAGTTAGCAGAAAATAGTGACTTGTTCTTCTTCGTACACCCTCAGACGTCTGCTTGAATAGTTTCAAAAAATAAAAGCAGTGGTCAGCTTGAGGCTATTTGCATGTCCATAGAGTTTTTTTTTTCAGGAATGGTACTGGTCATGGCAAAATGTGATTTCTCTGTTCCTTAGATATTGGACATCTTTGAAGCAGATGTTCAGCAGCCATTTTATCAGTGCCACATTTACACTTATAGGTAGTTCCTGTAGTGGTTTTGATGGTATTGTATGGTTGTTATGTTACCTAGTGTAATGTATGAGGTCAGCTGTGAAGGCTCCTGAGATAAATGTTTATGTGAATTACAGAAGGCCCTTCTTACTACCACTACGACCTCAAACAGATCTCTTTTACTATTATGAATGTAGCTACGTTAAAAAGTCTAGGGTACTGAAATGTAATGTGTTGTAATAGAATATACAAACACACACAGGTAATTAATAAGTCTAATAATATTAATAAAATCTATAACACACTGAACTAACTCAGACTGTTTTAGTTTTGATTTTAACAATTTTTTCTAAATTTATTTGTTCTGAACCAATGTTTTATTTTGGTCAGAACATATGAAATGTTATGGAGTTATAAATGGAATGCATAAATATATGGCATACAAAAATGGAATTTGTGTACATAGGTATTTTATAAGACTGGTTAATATTAATAATATTTATAATGCCTCTGGGAGAACTATTACTGGATGTGCTGTTGGGGTGGTGTCATCACACCAACTCTGTGACTACAACAAGCTTTGTCCATTGACTTATAGACTGTACAACAATATTTGTGATGGGGAAATATTTATAAATAGTTAAGAGTTCTGGTGAATCTTCAGCAGGCCACTTATTCACTTTGTCTGGAAATTATTCACTTGTACTAAATACATCTGCTAGGCTGCACCGACACAAACGTTAGGCGGCACACACATCTGCTTGTGTATTCTTGATTAAGTAGTAAATGTTATATTTCCCAAGAATTCAGTATATTTGTGATGGGGAAATATTTATAAATAGTTAAGAGTTCTGGTGAATCTTCAGCAGGCCACTTATTCACTCATCTTGTCTGTGAAGATCTGATACTGGATTCCTGTGGCCCACTCCTCTCTGTAGCTGTAATACAATGCTAGGCTGCACCGACACAAACGTTAGGCAGCACACACATCTGCTTGTGTATTCTTGCTTAAGTATGTGGCACTACCTTAGTGCCACAACAGAAACTCACAATTCTGAAACAAAATTTGTGCTATGTGTCAGTACTCTATCCGCTGCACCACTCTTACACACAGCACAACACATCAACATTACACAGAATGGGTCAGATCTCTCTGACCAACGTAGCACATCTTACCCAGTTGTTTTCATATAGTACCAGTTCCCCAAGACTGCATTGCATCTGAGATATGTTCAATAGTTTCCTTTTATTCAATAAGATAGGTGATATGTTCCCACTGATCTCAATAATAGATCCGCCTTCCATAGTCTTAGTTAGGCGTCCATATATTTTTTGTTTGTCTCTAGACCCTGAACTTGGGCTGGGGACCTAGAGCGAGCACTTACTTGTCGTAATCATTTTATATTATATGGCAGTATCAATCACTCGAAATATTAAAATATACAAGATAAATGCTTTCATTCTTACCAGAATTCAGAATTGAGAACACAGTTAATGCTAGCAAAACTCAGCTGAGCTGCTGGCTATAGTATGGCGTCCCACTAAAATGTATGTAATATCTCCTGGGAAAAACACCACTGGTAATTATTTACTGTGTCTACTGGACAGACTTATAGCAAATGGCAAAATTGCGCGTCTCTACCCCGCTAATATGAATACATTTGTCCAATCACAGACTTCCCCCCTAACTTTTTCAAATCTTCAACCAAAAGTCAAATTTCAGTCAGATCTCAGTCAAGTATGTATTATTGTCTGTTGGTCCGTCTGTCTCTACTTGGTTTTTCACAAAAACACACTTGTTTCTTGGACCAACTATACACAAAACCTACACAAATCTGCCTCCTAAGCTGTTTTTAGCCACAATTCTCCACCTTCCCCCTCTCGTTCATTACAGCTAGATTTTAGCATTTCCGTGTCTCAAGGACGCAATTTTGAGGCTTTAGTGAAAGTGTGCACAACAATACTGTCGCTAGTCTGATGTGAACAATACGGTCTTTCGTCAATATCTTCCATGTTATCTGTCCGTCTGTATAAATGAAAGTATATTATTTCTCTGCTTAAGATGGGCTATCATACTAGCTAGGTTTTATATTCATAACTTTAGTATTAAGAAAAAACATATTTTTTTCTCAAGGTTAGTTTTTTTTAAATTTGTCTTCCGAACCTTCTCCACGGCGTTTGCCGCTGAATTCAAATAAAACAACCAAGTATCGTAAAACGTCCAAGAAATGACTGTTTCGAATAAGAGCTAAGGTCTTTTCTGTCCATTTCCTTACATTGTGTTAACTAGTGGCATGAATTTTTTTCTTCTTTTATTTCTTAAACTACAACTTGCGTCCTTTTGCCCTTTAGGTTCCAACACGTGTTCAGTCATATTTTTCCTTTTTTATATCTCCGTTATCCTCCCGTCTACAAGGGTAAACCGTTTCGTCTGCATGTTTAACTAGTTAGTTTAAATGGCGGTGGGAAATGCGGGCATAGGCGAGCATGTCTCCTAGTATCTTATGCATTACTTTTTATCCCCATAATGTTATCTTTATAATTGGAGATATTTTAACGTTGTATCACGGTAAATTCATCACAGTTCCTATCTTTAGCTTGTTGAATAGATGGTATCCCAATCTGTTGTGGCCCGTGCGGAGTGAAGATTATCACTTGTTCTCTTCTGCTGAGCTGGTAATATGCACCATTTTGAGTATGTTCTGGATGCTCTGCATCCCATTTGTTTCAGTATCTGGTTTTGACAAAACTCTTTGCCTCTTCGAAAGTTATGCTTGTATCAGGTTGAGGTAGCTTTCCACCTTCCTTTAGCATTGAGAGAAAAAAGAGCCGCACTGCAACAGACAGAAAAGCCATAATGAGACTAAATATATAGGGAAACTCAGGAATAAAGTGTGCAGAGAAAGGTTAAGGGGACACTTATGAAGATGCATGAAAAATGCAGCCCAATTTACAACCATAAGGCCTTCTTGAGGAAAAGGACATATGAAAACAGTTTAGAAAAGAAAGGACAAGCTTAATTTAAAAAAACAAACAAACAAACAAACAAGTAAATACTTCAGTATGGCGGTTGGTGTCGTAAACCAATGGTAATAATTAAGTCCCTCTTGGAATAACACAAGCACTTGCATAGATCTTGTAGAGGAAGATGTAAAATACAGAATCTAGATCAGGATTAACAAATGAATATCAACTAACTGCTTAATCTTTTGATTTATGCTTCTCAGACCTGCCCAAGGAAATTATAAATTTATACTTCTCTTCAAGATTGTAACGTATCCATGCTGACAGGAAATGAGTACTTGCGTATAATACAAGGATTAAAAGGGGATGACAAGGGCATCAATGTGGAACTGATGACAAGAACCAGATAAGTGCCAGTGGTTAGAGAGATGAGAAAAATATGATGATGGATTGACGCACATTGAAGAAACTTGTTGCCAGCAGTTCCAGGCAGTGCTAATTCTGGAATTTGCAAATTACGAGTAAAGGTGGACGGAAAAACACATGAAGAAATGAACTGTGAGACAGAAATGAAAATGATGAGGAAGACGTGGAAAGACCTTGAGCTGATAGCAACTGATGGGGGAACTTAGCATGGGTTTGTTGAAGGCCAATGCTCCTTGGGGGCTGAAGGGTAATGAATGTTGCCAGGAAAACTAGTTGCCTCTGATATATGCTTCTCATCCTCTCCTTCGTGGGTATTTTTTCTTCTTCTTCATACACTCTCAGACATCTACTTGAATATGTTCAAAGAAAGCAGTGGTCAGCTTCAGGCTATTTGCATCTCCATAGAGTTTTTCCAGGAATGGTACTAGTGATGGCCATATTTGTTTTCTATGTTCCTTATAAGTTGGGCATCTTTGAAGCAGGAGCTCAGCAGTTATTTTATCAATGCCACATTTACACTTATCTGTAGTTCCTATCTTTAGCTTGTTAAATAAATGATATCCCAATCTGTTGCGTCCCATGCGGAGTCTGAAGATTATTACTTGTTCTCTTCTGCTGAGCTGGTAATATGCATCTGTTTGTGTGTGGCTTGGATGCTCTGCATCATGGGTATGAAAAAAAGTAGTCATTTGAATACAGTACTTAACTCCCATTTAACAACTTTTGCTGAAGTTATCTCTCTGTAATCTAGTTGATCATATCAGAAGTTTGATCAGTTTTATTCTCTTCTGTCAGAGAAAAGAAAAGCTTTCCTGATGAAACGGAAGATGCACTATAATGAGTTTGCTGCTGTACAGTTGGCCAAGAAATTAATGGCTGAGGAAGATGATGAGGACGATGAAAAGCCAGAGCCTCCATCAAGTTCTGCAGGCAAGGCAACCACTAGTACTGACAGTAAAAAATCTCCAAAAGGGAAAAAGTCTGACAAAAAGGGAATAAAGGACTCTAGTTCAAAATAGTGTTCTGTACTTTCTCATGTACTAATTACGTGCGAACATAACGTTCAAATCAGCATTGAGTGATAGTTGTATATACAGATACTTACATATGCTTACAGTTTGCATATTCACCTTTGGTGAGTGAACACATATCTGTGTCTGTGAAAGAGTGTACACACATACCTGCCAGCATTGATTTGAACAACTTTGATATTTGCTGATTTTTTCCAGTTTTGCTGTGAAAATTTTTGCTGTTCATCTTTTTTGTGGTATATAGCTTGTTTGGACAAATTTTTTCACTTGTGACTAATCTGTTCTCTCATCACAGAAGTTAACTATCTCTCCATTGTTGTTAATGTCATCTATGCTTTCTTTGCTGATGTTATTTTCTTTGGTCATTATGGCTTCGTGCTTTTGGCATTGAAATCTCTAATATCATTGTTTTATCATGTAGAGGTCTTTCTGGCATGTTGGTCCTGCATGGTGTCATTTAAAAACTTTCTTTTGCCTTTTCATTTGATGCACAAATGATCCACCTTGGTGTAAAGGTAGTTAATCCATTCCTATCTGGTATGAAGTATAGTCCATTCATGTCATGTTGGTTCAAACTAATATGATAGGCTGAAAATGTGTATACCCTGTCCATGCCAAACTGGTATGAACTGTATTCTCTCCATGCCAAAAAGGCATAAACTGTATTCTGTCCATGCCAAACTTGTATAAACTGTAGTCTATATATGCCAGACAGGCATAAAATGTATCCTGTCCACAACAGACTGTTATAAACTGTATCCTGTGCATGCCAAAACTGGTATAAAATGTATCCTGTTCAGCCAAAACTGGTATAAACTATCCTGTATATGCCCAACTGGTATAAACTGTATCCTGTATATGCCAAACTGGTATAAACTGTATCCAGTATGTACCAAACTGGTATAAACTGTATCATGTCTATGCCAAACTGGTATAAACTGTTTCCTGTATATGCCAGACTGATATAAAATGTATCATGTATATGCCAAACTGTTCTGTAATCATGACAGATCTGTGAGGAACATACAGGCCATACTTTCACGAAGTAAATGTTATATGTCTTGGGCTGGTATGAAGGTTTTTTTTAATTGATTTATGTTACTCATATTTATCATGTTTTTTTTTTTACAGTGAATATTGCAAGACGTAATGTTTTGCCTTAATGCATGTAATAGTTTTTATGTGTGATTTGTTTTGTTTTGAGCGTAATGGTTGCATACATGTCCACCATGAATGACTATTCTATGGGAGTAGCAGATTGACAGTCTCTTTGAAGCAGGAATTGTATGGTTATTGAGGGAAGCCTGAGATAGGTTGCAAATTGTATGAGAGAAATAGATGTAGTGAAATGAATGACTAGCAAAGAAGAAATATGTGTGTGTGTGACCACACATACACATACTACTGTTTTTTTTTTGGTTTTTTTTTTTAAACACTGAAGACTGTCTATGCAGGAGAAAGTTTTGATTAAAGGTGAATCTTAAGAAGTGACTATTAATGACCAGGTTAGGGGGAAGGTAAAGACAGAAGCTTTTATTAAATTTATGTTTATTGAATGGAAACCAAGAGCTAGGGAACCAGACCTCTAGGACGACCCAGAGTTAGATGGGAGGACCACATTAGACAATCTCTGAAGGACCACGGTTTTGGTTTGGTTTGGTTTTAATGACCATCTTCATTGCCTACAGACAACTCCATCAGTGCTCTGATCGCCCTTAGATCACACGAGAAGGATTTCGGCACATAGCATGAACTCTGTAGCACTGTCAAGGATCCCAGTGTATGTATACAGGAATCACACATTCTATTAAATATTTTTGTGGTGGGCGGGTTTCCTAATTTTTTAATTTTGAAAGGACAGCGGCCGTTTTTAACTGCCGAGAGATTTTAACGTGCGTAGCATCCATACGGGACCTTTTTTTCGCCCTTATCAGAGAAGGCTAGGCATCCGATCTGACTTCCCAAAAGATCAGGTGGGAGTATGACATCATTAGGAACCACTGATTCTGAAAAATATCCATCAATTATATTCTCTGTACTGGGAGTGAACCAGTACCTTTAGAACTAGAGGCGGGCACCATACCTCTCAGCCACTACGACCGCCTAAAACCGAGGACTAGATTAGAACCAGGCCAGGAGGAAGACAGCCGATAGGATAGTATGGTGTTCTCTCTGGCTAACCTCTATACCCCAGGGAAGAAGAGGAAGGACGAAGTAAGAATAAGTTTCAAGTGGGTAGCAGGTATATGGGATATGGGACTGCATCTGGATAAGACGTTTGCTCTGATCCACTGAAAGGGGTAAAAGAAATGATGCTTTATACAAATGGAATAGGCCAGAAATTTGAATGTGACATAAGTTTGCTGTTGTGTTAATTCATGCTGGGCAGAAAGCTAGTAAATAATTTTAAAAAAAATTAACATTGTTCATTCACCGCACAAGAAAATAATATAATTTGATATTTACTTTGTCATGTAAAGTAATAATTGTACCATATCTAGTTTTGTTTATCCTTGTTGGAGGGCTTTAAAAAAAAAAATATTTTTTTATTTTCATTACTTTCTTTATTTTGGTCTATTTTATTCAGTCACTTACTTTATTTTATACCCAGTAAGTTCATTCAAATAAATTGGTCTTCGTGCAGAACCTAAAAGTATTACATTATCGGTTATTTGTTTTGGATTGGATTCTAATTATTTTACATTATCAATTATTATTTTAATTTGTTTTTGGTTGGATTCTAATTATTTTATTGTTGATATATAACGGTTGCATTTGTAATGTCTGTGTGTTGAATAGATACAGTTTGTTATGAAGAATTGTTTAGTTCATGTGGAAATTTGGGGTATGTCTGAGTTTGCGAAACTTTGTTCAACCTGTTGCGAAACTTTGTTCAACCTATTCTGTGAGTTGAATAGGTCAAGATTTTTATGAAGTAATATTTGAATAGCTAAAGTTGATGTGGAAGTTCGAGGTAGATGTGGTATGTTTATATTGTAATTAACTTGCCAACTATTATAGCATCGGTCAAGGCGCACAACAATTTGTGAAAGAGGGACAGGTTTTTCTCAAGAATGCTTTTAGAATTTCTGACATTTTAATCAGAAATTATGATATCTAAGCTTTGATGTTTCTTCGGCTTACAAAAACTCAGTGTTCCCATGTCATGTTGTTTTCAGATGTTTTCATGAAATTTTTGTTGGAACAAATGCTAGGAAAGTATAGAATGGAGTTTAGAGATAATAATAGCCCCTTCACTCATAACTGACTATGGGAATGGGCCCCTGAGGTGACAGCCCTCAGCTGCTTATTTTCCTGGTGTTTCTTTAGACATTTACTCCTCTCTTCTGCTTGTTGTGAGAGCTTTTTTTTGGTGTGGTCGGCAGCTTCGCCCTCCCAGATTGCTGGATTTATGTACAGTGCCCTCATGTCTCTTTTGCACACATCTTTGAATCTCAGCTGTGGTCGCCCAACTGTTCTTTTGCCATCTGCCAGTTGTTCGTAGAAAATATCTTTTGGGATGCGACCATCTTCCATGTGGCGGACATGGCCACGCTAGCGTAGTCTGCACTGCCTAAGCAGTGTATACATGCTTTGAAGGCCAGCAGGTGGCAACACCATGACATTTTTCACTTTGTCCTTCCACGAAATAACGAGGATGTGGAGTAGAAGATTGACAGTCGCTAAGTTTAGTGACAGAGATGTTATAAATGAATGTTTCCAGTTATATTACTGCATTGCCTTCTACTTTAAGAAGGTTCTGTGCAGCTAACATAATCTGCTTATATTTTTCTTAATCCTTGATGATCCCTCTTCATTTTACAGTTCTCATTACTTTCAGGCCAATTTAATGTTGTCTGTCAGTTTTCTTCATGGACGGAGGTTGGTCTTGTACCCGTACTTTGTGCAAATATAAACTTTTTAGTCTTTATGTGACTTCCCCTTTGTTTGTTATGCCCCATACGTTTCAGCCTGCTTGATCGACATCATAGATCTGTGTATCTGTTATTTGTTCTTGTTCTTCGTTAATTGTTATTAATATTTTTAGTTAGTCCATATCTTCTTGAAAGTATTCTGTTTAAATTGTAATATAAAATATTATTTAGGCATATATTTGAGATGTTGAGAGTACTTGGCAGTGTGTATAATAACATTCGAGATCATGAAGAAATCTTTGTCTTTCAGTACACATGATACAATGACTTCAGTAAATATTATTTAGCTAGCTAATTGTATATGTGTATTTTATTTTTGGGTTGCCCTCTGCAGCTGTATGCTTGAGTTGCCAGGATCATTTCACTTCAGATGTATCAACACTGAAGTGTGAAAATAATTGTTTGTGGTATGTACTGAAGCTAATGTGTTAGTAATATCTGTGAGATGTATCAACTTTGATGTAGGAAAGCATCTGTGAGATGCTGCAACATTGATATATGAGTACATATAAGTTAATGTCTGTTGGATTTGATGACATCGGTGTCCAAGTAAAATCTGTGATTATTTTTATTAAGACAATCATTCATTTGCCTGTATTTTGTGTTTTGCTTGCCATGCTGAGACCGGCATGCTTTTATGATGCTGCCCTTGTTTTTATCACTCCCATTGGGTTTGTTGCCCAGTTTTGATGATTTTGTTTACTGCTAGTCCTGTAACATTTGCTTAGTCTACTGTAAACATTATTTAATTTGTAGTTTTTTTTCTTTTATTAATCTGTGAATTATGACTCAGGGAGTAAGTCAGTGTAGTAAATTGTTCAACTGCTAGGAAGTACTAACAGAACAGTTTTTCTGAACCTGTTAGGAAATCTTGTTCATCTCTGTATCCCTATAGGCTGTCCTGTGTTGCTTTTGCCTGGTGTTAACTGAGAGCTGATCTTGGTAGGGGATCTCCTGGTATCTATAGAACCATAAAATTCACTGATATACAGAAGTAGGTGACTAATTGGGAACATATTCCTATATGTCATATCAGTATTAAATGCATGGAAGTATATCTGGAGTAATCTTTATTGACCACCAGATAAGCACAATGCTATAGTATGGCAGATGTGGAAGTGAACCTCCATCTGTGAGGCTAATTACACCCTCATTGACTCCAGAAATCATCCACCTACTTCCAGGGATTCCCCCTGTGGTGAAACAATGTCATAGAAAACCCAGCACTGCACACTAAGCTTGGAGGAGTCACTTGAGCCCCGGACGCAACTCTGGATTTTACCTGCTTGGATGCGTGCAGGAGGATGTCACTATGGGCCAATAATTGGCAGGGGGAGCTTAGAAGTGGTTCCGTGTAGGAAGTGACAATTCCTTGGGAGGGCCCAGAACCAGAGCACGATATTTTAGCTCTGGATCTTTGGAGGGCCCCCTTAGATGGTGGGGAACACACTGTATGCCACACGCTTCTACCTCCTAGCTTGGGACCAGATGTGATGATTCTTTAAATGCAAGCCACGTTGGAGAAACTGGAGCTAATGTCTTCGGCTCAACATGTTTCGGAATGGCAGAAAAGCCACTGGAAAAGCCTAGATCTAAGTAGATAATACCAAGGACTGTTCAACTTTGTATTGGTTGCAAAAGAGCGAGAAACTGAGTAGCCCTAGTTAAACAACAACATATCAGTATTATTGCACATATGCACAGCTAGAGAACCTTCACGGGGGTCTGTGAATTTCTGATTGAGAACCACTGTTTTAGAATGTAAAATAGTTCAAGTTTAACTCACCATAGACACTTTTTTTTAACATTTAAAAAAATTTTTGTGAAACAGCTGTAATGGACAATAAAGAAATAAGGAAGGCTGTTCTATGATGATGGTAAACAGTGAGGGGAAGGCGGGAAAAAGGTAATACGTCTTACCAGGACAAAAGACAAAAAAAACCTATGTTACTGCTACAAGGCCTTTCTCAGGGACAAAAGAACAAAACCAGAAATGAAAGAACGTGAGAACTAAGTGAAAAACGTGAAAAATAAATATGACTACACCTGATAGTCCGGCACGAAGAAAAATAAAGCACACCACGTACTCTTGAATTTTTAATTAACTTTATTATGGCCCCTGATTTGTTTACATTTCTTTACGAAACACTTTAATTATTCATGTCATAATTACAATATTAAATAATTGACTGATTATTGTATTGTCATCGGGAATACACAACAATGCCAAGTTCCTGAGCTATTGCTTCATCTGGAAGTGATTGAAAAATCGATTGCAAGATTTGAAAGTGACATACAAGTGAAGTTAAATAAAAGCGTGTAAAAATAAAAAATGTAAGGTCTAGAATATTTGTTTTTAATTTACAAACATACGTACACAAACCACACATAAATATATGTGTGTGTGTGCGCGCATATATATGTATATATTAGGGCTGGGATTTATTTAGATATCTAAATCGAAGATTAATCGATCAATTTCCAACAATTTGATAAATTATTTTTAAAAAATTATAAATAGCTTGACTAACATTAGCTACCGCTCATTTTTAGTGCCCCCACGTAGTTCCCAGGGGTCTCTGAAGAGACAAAGAAAGAATAGGATTGTTGCTACCTCAGGCATAGTCGTACAGGGCAAGTACTGCAAGATTTATGCATGGGGCCGGCAACCTCATCATGTCAAACAAATTGCCTCAGAAACCACTGCAGCAAGAGCTTGCGATTGTTTGCTGCAAGCTTCTTGCAAGGGAGCCAGCTGCAATGGTAGCTCCATCCTTCGTAAGGAAGCACAAAAGAAAATGATGATGATGGTGACTTATTTTTATTCTTTCAGGTGTAGTCATATTTATTTTTCATGTTTTTTTTTTTTTGTTACTTAGTTCTCACTTTCTTTCCATTCTGTTTTTGTTTGTTTGTCCCTGACAAAGGCATTGTGGCCATAACATTGGGTTTTTTTCTGTCTGATGAGCAATAGAGTGCAGAACTGTAAGTTGATATACAAGGGGTCCTCGTTATACATTGTAGTTATGTTCCTAAAAACACACAACTTGTAATGAAACGACATATATCGGACATTGATTTCCCTTTGAACTAATGTATTAGGTGGTAGATACATTCCAGACCAACTAAAAAATTTGAATTTATATGGAAGTGTAACGACATATGGATAGGAAATACTTATTTTATTGTACACTAAACTGTAATACAGTATAATTTATTGTAATTGCTAAATAATAATTGGAAAATACACAATGAAATTATTAATAAAAAATAAAAATTACCTGCACTTATGTTTTGATACATACTGTATATATTTTCACATGTTATATACAGCATGTAATTATGAATTTAAATACAGAAGAAATACAAGATTCGAGGGAAATATACGAGTACGTTCCTGTTCAAACGATGTAAGTGCGAATATATACGATGTATATTGAGTTTACCGTCCTTAATTAATCAAAGACATGTATGCGAAACGACGTATATCGAGGACCCTCTGTACAACAAAATAGATAATTTGCAGGCCCTTGTAAGAAATAAAGAAGTAGAAAACTAGATAACAGCAAAGTAATAGAATTTGATAGGCTTACCAGGGGAGTCAAACCCAAGACCATCCGCTACAGGGGTGAATCGTAACTATTTAGTCACACTACCATAGCACCCAAAAAAAAACAGTGCCTTGAAGACAGTGGTCATTGTCATGGCACTATACACAGCTATGGAATATATGACCAGGAAATGACCCAGACTAATTATAGACGCAATCACCCCTTTTACTTTCTTATTCCCCAGTATAGACCAGACAACACAAGACAAAAACCGTTATATTATGTTCTTTATTTCTTACAAGTGCCTGCAATATAAACAATTTATGTTTATTATTTACGTGTCTCGGGCTTCCGTCTTTGTTTCATTAATTAAATTAATTAGGAGCAGCGGTAACGCAGTGTTTAGCTCACTGGCTTCCCAGCTTGGGGGGTCCTTGGTTCGGTCCCCAGTTGAGGTGGGATTTTTTAGACCGCAAACGGCCTTGGGGTCGACCCAGTCTCATGAATTGGGTACCAGAGCAACTCTGGAAAGGTTAAGGCGGCCGGCATGATGAGGACCACATCACCCACAGTGTGCCGATGGTCAAGAAAATATGTGCCTAACAGTACATATTCCCAATATGCCTCAATGGGCGTGTGACGGGATCCTTTACCTTTAATTTTTTACCATTAATGACTCAGGTTGGTAGAACTGACAAAACCATGACCTGATAACTAAACTTGTATGGGTTCGAACCATAGCTCTGGCTAAAAAAAATGTGGCTGGACAGGAACATTTGCAAGTCGTGACCAAAGTGGGCCCACCCCTATGAGTGTAAAAAAAAAAAACGAACCTGTCAGGAGAAATGTTATTTTAATGATCAGGGTACATCCGGTTGCTGTGCTTTCATTAGACTTTCTTGTCACCATTAACTCTTGAACGACTTTGTGCTTCATCCCACATTTGGTGCAAGGAATCTTCTTTCGCTTTGAGTTGTCATATTGTGTTAAAGTTGAAGGGTCAGTTCTTTCTATGGTGTTTAAAAGTATGGTAATGTTATAAGTAAAGGTGAAGGACATTGAATGAAGATCATCACATTCTTTTGCACTCCCCGTGGAGCCACCAATGCAGCTGGTCCCCTTACAGAAATCAATCAATCCCCTTTAGCTCCCTGAGGAACATAGGCCTTCAACAAACACATGCCAAGTCTTCCTGTCCTGTGCCTGTGCTCAAGTTCTTTCCATGTTTTCCTCATCATTTTCACCTCTGTTTCCAGTTCTCTTCTCCATGTGTTTTTTTGGTCTACCTCTGCCTTTCTTTCCCTGTGGATTCCAGAACAAGGACTGCCTTGTAATGCTATCAACAGGTCTCCTGAATGTGTGTCCTATCCATCGCCAGCGTCTTCTTCTCAACTCTTGTTCCACCGGTACTTGTCTGGTTCATGTCATCAATTCCACATTTGTGACTTTGTCATACCATTTCAATCCTTCTATTCTACGCAAGCACCTGTTTATAAAACCTTACAGAAAGCCTGCACCAAATATTCACATGCACCTACAGCGGTGGTTTCTGTAGCCATTAGTTTGACATGATGAGGTTGCCAGCCTCATGCATGAGCTCATATTAGGTTCCTTGTACGGCATGCCAGAAGGAACAATAGTCCTAATCATCTTTGTCTCTTCAGAGACACGATGGGAACTACACAGGGCAGAGTGAGGGTTAACTTACTTACTTAGTCGTTCCCCTTCTACCGTGAGGTGTAGAAGTTTGGAAGAGAGAGCCCCAGACTATCCTGTCGGCTGTCTTCCTCCTGGCCTGGTTCCATTCTAGTCCTCAGTCCTTCAAAGATTGTCTAATGTTGTCCTCCCAGCGGACTAATGAGGGTTAATAATATATAAAATTGGGATGTACATGTAAAGGGACCAACACCACGTCTTGTATATTTATACAGGTGCCGTAATATAACCGATGAACCCGGTGTTTAGGTTGAACGGATCATGCTTTGCCAAAATGAGGCAAAGTTTTTTTAAATCTGTAGATTGGTTTTTTGACAGAGTGGTTAGAGAGCACTATTCTCTCGCAGCAAAGGTGCTGGGTTCGAATCACAGTACCAACACACTCCAGTCTACCCAGGCCTCTTGTCCCTTAAGAGTTAATTAAATTTTAAACTTTAGTTTTTCTGTTACTCTAGATATACTATCACTTATTAATTGATTTCATCCGCAAATTGTGACATTGCAACAAGAAAAAAAAAACATCATTGTTGAAAGGTAAACTTGTCACTGTGTGAATGTCAGCTTTTTCTGAGATAATTATTTTTTCAGGATTTTTGTCAAATAAACCTAGAAAAAATATTTTTCAACACGTTATTGAGTTATTACAATATTGTCACGTTATAGGAGAATCTTGAAATATTATGTCGGCTTAGCCACAGATGTATTTTTTTGCTAATTTGACAGATTATAAAATGTTTTCTTCACATTTATTCTTTTGGTTTTTAGAGAAAACTGTTCTAGTTTATTATGGAGAGTGGATTAATGTTATGCTTATATACGGCATGGTTCAATCCTGAGTTAAGGTGGGATTTTTTAGACTGCAAACAGCTCTGGGGTCGACCCAGCCTCATGAATTGGGTACCAGAACAACTCTGGGAAGGTTAAGGCGGCCGGTGTGATGCTGACCACATGTGCCGATGGTCAAGAAAATACGGGCCTAACACCGTATCCCCAATATGCCTCAATAGGCGTGTAATGGGATTCTTTTTTTTATATTTTGATATATACGGCACTTTAGATATAATGATAAAGGTAGTTCTATATCATATACTGCCAGAGGGGAGTGGAGTCTTAAAAACTTCACCTGTCATCATCTCTTTCTTTGTCCATCTCTCTATGGAAGATGGAGCCACCACCACTACAACTGGTCCCCATTGCAGGAAGCCTGTACACAGCATTCACATGGTTTGTTTTTTGTTGCAGTGGTGGGTTCTGTAATGTTAATGTTAATCAGAATCGACGTCATTGCACTCTGGGCAAACCCATAGGTGCTCAGTCTCCCTCAGCAAATGTCGAAGGGTATGAATGCTAATTGTTCCTGTTGCACACTGGCTTCTGTAATAATGTTTTACATAATGGTTACCATTCCCATACACAATCTCATTAGTTGCCTTATACACCATTCGTGACGGGGGACAGTAGTCCCACTCTTGGTGTCAGAAGAGACGAAACCCCCCTCCCGAATTAGGCGGGGTTACTTCACCTATCATCATCATGTGACGTATTCTCCAGAACGTTGTCTCCATAACAGCTGCTCTGAACGCATCATGATTCTGGGCAAGTCGACCTGCATCAACCAGAGACGAGTTCAGACACTATTTCTTTTGGGGGGGGGGGGGGGGGGGGGGGGGGGGGGGGGGGGGGGGGGGGGGGGGGGGGGTTGTAATCTGTTGCCTTGGTAGCTGCTTGTGCATTCCCAAACTCATAAGCGGGACCCAAAGATGCAGCAATAGAGAATGCAGTCAGCGACCCATAGCTTCACTGCTTGCGTCAGGGTCAGCGAACCAGAGCTGACCAAGACCCTACTCCACCTCCACGTGGTGGTCCTGGAAACAGGCTGCATCACTGCAGTCTGGCTAAGAGAGTAGGGATCAAAGAGGGAAGACAAACCCGGTCCCAAAAAATGCTGTGCTGAAGTTGGATGTGTCGGCCGAAAGGCGCAGATATCGCAGCTCCGGTGTAAACAGACACAACACTACCAACATCCTTTTCAGGACGAACGAGGAAGAAGAAGAAACTCATAAGCAAAGTCAGTTATCCATTTCTCTGGGTACACTTGAAAATACTACTTTTAGCTATTTTTAGAAAGACTTTTAACAAGTCTTTAGTTTGGAGATACACTTACTGGTCATTCCTTAAGAATCTCATATTATTTCTTTGTAAACTCTTGTGGTCAGTGTTTGCCAGGGAGAATTATTTTCATTTAGATTAACAGTTTAATTTTCCATTGGTTGTGATTTCATCCCATGGCTCAAAACAAAAATTACGTAAGTGGAGTGAACTGAGTTTGAAGAACTGCATGTGGCACTGTTGTCTTGTTTGAAAATTTGTGGTAATAATTGTGATGAATCTGTTCTGATGTTTGACTTCTCTTTTTGTTTGTGCTAATTTAGGTATGAGCATGCTTAGTATACAAAGTACTTATTTTTTAAAACAAAGTATCCATCCTGTTCAACCCTTGATGGGTTATAAATTAGGATATATAGTGTAATATATTAAAGACAATATAGTAACTTCTTTCCCCCCTCCACTCAGTCCAAATAGAGTAAATCAAAACCAGAATTGTGTATATGTGTGTGACCTACCCTTTTCAAGAAACAAACAAATATGAACGGAAGGAAAAAAAACAAAGTAAAGTCTCTCATAACTGCCCTGTTATGAACAAGGTGAAAAGGAGAGAACACGCTTTATATTACTTCCTAAGACTGATCTGAGGTGCTACCCAAAAGTTCCGGGACTGTAACCTGAAAAAAAACCTTACAGGAGGTTCTAATCACTGCCGTCACCTTCAGTGTAGTCCCTTTGGGAGTTGCTATAGTGATCCCAATGCTGGAAGCACCTCTGGAATTTTGTATTTGGGATGTTCAGTACATCCTGCGATTCCACCTGAATCTCCTCAGTGTTCTCAGATTGTTATTGCTTCAACTGAATCTTCATTTTATGGAACAGGAAGAGGTTACAGTGTGTTGAATTGGGAGAGGGGGGAAGGGTGAGGGGCTGCTACCAGGTTTTGTATATTTTTAGACAGGTGCCTTAATATAACTGATGAACTCGGTGTATAGGTTGAACGGAGCATGCTTTGCCAAAATGAGGCAAAGTTTTTTTTGGTTTTAATCTGTAGATTGGTTTTTTTGACAGAGTGGTTAGATCACTGATCTCTCGCGGCAAAGGTGCCAGGTTCGAATCACTGTACCGACACGTTCCAGTCTACCCAGCTGTAAATAGGTACCTAACTCTGCTCTTTGAGTTAGGGAAGGAAAAGGCAGCAAGGAAGGGAACTGGTTACCCCCATCTCTCGATGCTTGACGTAGTATGGTGAAGTCTCTAACACTTCACCCCCCTACAGCAGTATATGCTATGGGACTACCCTTTTAGACTGGTTCATCCCACTTTATTTATAGCCAGCATTCAGCAACAAAGTTCTCTTGTCAAAATTGGATAGCTGAACATTTAAGGAGACCAGTTTTTTTTGGGGGGAGGTTTTTTCTGTGGTATAGTTAAAGTATTAATTTTAGTCACCCTTATTCTTTCTTTGTTACAATCAGCTGTTGTTTTGTTTCCGCCTGTTCAGGTTCAGGGATATACCAGATTAAAGAGATTGTTTTAAGACTAAAGTGTTCATAAACTTTTTTTTTTCTGCCAGGATACTTGAGATGAATCAACACTTGAGAATAAGAGATTTTGAATGGCAAATATTTGTTCATGGTATTATTACATTCATACCCATAATGTTGCTCATATTGTTTTGTTGAAGTTATTGTGTTTTATTTTGTACATACATTGAAGACTATTACACTGTTGTTTACATGTGTGCAGCTCTGTACCTCTGGTTTGATTGTAATGAGACTCACATGTTTTAAATGTAATGTTTATAATAAAAGTCCAGTTGTGTGGTTGAGTCATGCGGACAATAAAGATGGTGTGTTTGAATTTAATTTGAGTGAACTTCTTTCTTATAAATCTTTTTTTCTAAACTGGTTGTATGTCAAGCTGTTATTTTCTTTCCTAAATAATGGAGGAAACCTTGAGTCCTGTGGACAGTAAATCAATAAATAAAGGTAATTAACAGGTACTCGTTGGACATAAAGGATGACACTAGGCAACAGAAAAGAAAATATTAGTGATAGGCTAATTTATTTTCTTTCCTACACATCATTTGTTTGGTTTTTCTTAAACTGCCTCTTTGTCAAGATCACTAATGTGGAACTGATGACAAGATCACTAATGTGGAACTGATGACAAGATCACTAATGTGGAACTGATGACAAGATCACTAATGTGGAACTGATGACATGTGCCAGTGAAACAAGAGATGAAGATGCTGGAAATGGATAGGACACACGTTGAGGAAACCTGTTGGTAGCATTACGAGGCAGTCCAAGAATTCCCAGGGCAAAAGGTGGAGGAATATATGGAGAGGAGAACTGGAGAGTGATATAAAGGGAATGAAGATGTCATGGGAAGACTTTGAGTTGATGGTACAGGACGGGAAGACTTGGTAGAAGTTTGTTGAAGACCTGTGCTCCTTGGTGAACCCCAAGGGTTTTTTTTTATATCACAAGTCTGCATCCTTTTACCCGAAAACCAAAATACTCTTAAATTCAAAAGTTTCTTTGGACTACTTTTGGAATATTTGTGAACACATTTTGGGTGATTTTCTAACAATGTGGGCTACTTTTGGAATATTTTTGAACACATTTTGGGTGATTTTCTAACAATGTGGGCTACTTTTGGAATATTTTTGAACACATTTTGGGTGATTTTCTAACAATGTGGGCTACTTTTCGAAC
This sequence comes from Oreohelix idahoensis, assembly GCA_024509875.1. NCBI lineage: Eukaryota > Metazoa > Mollusca > Gastropoda > Stylommatophora > Oreohelicidae > Oreohelix > Oreohelix idahoensis. The sequence continues at coordinate 263,101 of JAMPIV010023208.1, read as the reverse complement.
ATGATTTGTGCAACATCTGGAAACCAAACAAATTTGGTTTCCTATGATTTTGATTAAAGGATATGGACGTGTATAAACAGACTTATGTAGAAATTATTTTATTTTCTTGGATGTATGTGGCTGTGTAAGTGTTTGTATGCACTGGATAGTGCATAAGCGTGGGGCACTTATCATATATTTTATCCATAAGTGTCTAATGAAGTATAAAGCAGAAGTTAATTTCAATGCAGAATCAGCGCCCCACGCTTTTTGTCAATTTGATGTTACATTTTTTTACTGCAAGCAATAAACTCCTTGAAAAATTATTTGTGGGTTTTTAGTGCATTAAAAGCATGTGTTTAAAATATTTTTTATTTTCTTCTTTTTAGTGTTAGAAAAATTATGACATTCTGAAACATAAACAATATTTTTACTTATTGTAAATCTGGTCTAAAATTTCTTAAGCGAATTTTATAATTTGGATTGTTTCCCTAGATTTAGCTAGAACATGTATGAGTACTGCCCTATTTTAGCCATAGAAAAAAATAAAGCACACCACGTACTCTTGAATTTTTAATTAACTTGATTATGGCCCCTGATTTGTTTACATTTCTTTATGAAACACTTTAATTATTCATAATGTCATAATTACAATATTAAATAATTGACTGATTATTGTATTGTCATCGGGAATACACAACAATGCCAAGTTCCTGAGCTATTGCTCATCTGGAAGTGATTGAAAAATCGATTGCAAGATTTGAAAGTGACATACAAGTGAAGTTAAATAAAAGCGTGTAAAAATAAAAAATAAAAAGGTAAAGGGACCCGTTACACACCCATTGAGGCATATTGGGAATATGGTGTTAGGCCCATATTATCTTGACCGTCGGCACATGAGGGGTGATGTGGCCAGCATCACGACGGCCGCCTTAACCTTCCCAGAGTTGCTCTGGTACCCATTTGGGGCTGGGTCGACCCAGCAGCCGTTTGTGGCCTAAAAAATTCACGCCTCTGGGGATCAAACCATAGACCACTGTGTTAGGAAGCCAGTGCACTAACCACTATGCTACAGCGGCTCCCAAATTTGTTTTTAATTTACAAACATACGTACACAAACCACACATAAATATATGTGTGTGTGTGCGCATATATATGTATATATTAGGGCTGGGATTTATTTAGATATCTAAATCAAAGATTAATCGATCAATTTCCAACAATTTGATAAATTATTTTTAAAAAATTATAAATAATATTTTTTTAAATCACTAAGGACTTTATTTATTTTACGTGTTATAAGGCAACATCGTCCTGAAAATAATAATGAAAATACTGAAAAGTTACAACCAAACAATTTATTATTATTGGCCATATTTGCCAAATCCCATATAACAAACCTGTAACATAGCACACACTCTCGCATTTAAGCAAAAAATGTAAACATTGCTAAAAATGGAATAATCAATTAAAATTTGTTTTATCAGTTAACCAATTAAACAAATTATAACCAATTAATAGATTAATTAATCGTTAAAGGTCCCAGCCCTAGTACATATATATGTATATATATATCTATCTCATATAGTTCTCATGGGTGTCTCTGAAGAGTCAAAGAAAGAACAGGACTACTCCAACCTCATGCATGTCATACAAGACGACAAATGAGGTTGTGCATGACGCTAGCAACCTCATCATATAACACATTGCTACAAAAACCACAGCAGTAAGAACATATAACTGCTTTGTGCAGGCTTCCCCCCCCCCCCCCCCCAGGGACTAGCCCCAGTAGTGACTTCATGCTCCATAAGGAGCACAAAGGAAAATGATGAAGTGAATGTTGTATTTATTTTTGCTGTGTGATGTGTGTCTGTCTTCATGTATTGTGTGAATGACTGGCAGACACTTTCATTGTTCTGCTATACGTATAATACTTTTCATGTACGCAACAACCTCGATGTTTATTTTATCAATTTTTCCTTGATGTTAGAAATAAACGTATGGTAAAACATACGTGTTATTTACGTTTTTACAAATTATTTGATTTATGTTTCTCATCTGCAATGCAATTTTCAAATTTTTTAAAAATAAAATTTTGCCTCGTTTTAGCGAGGCCCGCTAGGTTCAACCTAGACACAGGGTCCGTTGGTAATATTAGGGCACATGTCCAAATAGAAAAGACCTTGCAGTCTTATATTTTTCAGTGTACTAGTAATGTAATTGATATAATGTCTGTCGGCTTGAGATCTGAACTTGTTTGTGATTTTCAATGGATGGGTGTGGAAAAAAAATCGAAAAAAGGTGATTCGTCTTACGAGGACAAAAGACAAAGAAAATAGCCAACATTACGGCCACAAGGCCTTCATCAGGGAAAGGAAAGAAAGTGAAGGCTAGATAGGACACATAAGAACCTAAATAAATATAAAAATTAAACCTAGGTACTTCCCTGAAGGCATCGAAGTCCTAACACTTTTGCTGCCCCCGAACGGACAAGCGTGCCCCTTTACATAATTTTCCATTACATAATTTTGTGATTTTCACAACATTGTGTAATGGAATACCTGTTTGGTTCCCAGGGAACCCGTGACTAGAAAAAGAAAGATTAGAACTACCGTTTCCTCAGACATGTTGTACAAGGTGACTATTGTGAGGTTGTGCACAAGGTGACTATTGTGAGGTTGTGCACACGGCTGGCAACTCATTATGTCAAACAAATTGCTACAGAAAACCTTTTCTAAGAGCATGAGAATGCTTGATGCAGGCTTCCTGCAAGGGGACCAGCCACACACGACATTCCATAATATGTATATAAAATGATACATTATAAAATATTTTTAAGCAGAAATTGATGATGAACAACTATTGTAGCTTGACGTTCCATATGGAACACAAAGAACTGATTATCTATCCAGTACCATAATTCCCGCCTCAAGTACTTCGGTCGGTCAGTCACAATGTCATTTGCGCACTATTTCTATTTTCGAGAGTACATTAACTTTAAACCACAGCTAAGGGGGTGCAACTGTGTTTGAAAGTTAGACAATAATTGTATTGTTTCCCCTTATATGTACTCTCGCGAAAATAGAAAAGTGTGATGGTGTGCATTAAATCAACAGACAATCAAGATACTCTTCTGTCCAGTTTCATTCGGGAAACAGATTTAACTCATCATTTTTCTTAAAAATAACCTTAAAATGTAAGTTTTTTTATTGTTTCTTCAAGACAAAATTTTAATTTAAAGTATTGCATACTTATTATTATGGATCAAAATGATAAGATGGCTAAAAGAAAGAGACGATCGCGTCATTCATAGCAAGCAAGGGAGACTATAGAAGAAGCAGCAATGTAATACGTGTAACAGAAAACACACTATAATTAAAAACCTGCCAATTTTGGCGGGTTGTTGCTAGTATATATATAAAAGGCATAGTATGTACGAGGGGCGTTCAGAAAGTAATGCACTACATCGTTTTTCTCAGCTAATAATGAAGATAGAAGCATGAAATTTTGCACACTTCAAATATGGCATGTGCCAATTGTGTGCACTAAATTGCACTGCAACCGGCTAAATAATATGGCTGCCCTAAACCGTTGAAATGGAGCGTGTTAGCAACTTGCGTTATAAACAGCGAATTGTGATAGAATTTCTCGTTGCAGAGAAGGAAACTATTGTGAACATTCACAAGCGTCTATGTGATGTGTATGGAAGTTTTGCAGTCGACTGGAGTACAGTCAGTCGCTGGGTTCAGAGAATCAAAGAATCAGGAAGTGGCGATACGGAGCTGCTTGATCGGCCGCGCTGTGGTCGTCCTGCCACAGCCACCAACGCAGAAATGTTGAAATGCACTGAGGGCATTATTCTTACTGATAGGCGAATCACTACTCAACAATTGGCCTTACAGCTGTCAGTCAGCATTGGTAGTGCAAATGCAGTTATAAAAACTCTCAGATTTTCTAAGGTTTGCGCAAGATGGGTTCCTCGAAGTCTCACAAATGACCACCGATTGCAAAGGAAAGCAATTTCTTCTGAATTGTTGGAGCGTTTCAATGCTGATGGAGAGAACTTTTTGGCTAAGATCGTTACAGGTGACAAAACCTGGGCACATCATTTTGAACCTGAGACAAAAAGACAGTCAATGGAGTGGCATCATCCGCAATCACCACGAAGAAAGAAATTCAAGACAATTCCTTCAGCTGGAAAGGTCATGATCACTGTCTTTTGGGACATTGAAGGTGTGATTCTTGTGGACGTTATGCCAAGAGGAGAGACAATCAATTCGCAAGCTTACATTAAGACATTGAAAAAAACTCAATTAACGTTTTCGCAGAGTTCGGCCGCACAAGAATCCAGCAAACCTGCTTCTCCTTCACGACAATGCGCGACCTCACACAAGTCTGGCAACACGGGAAGCAATCACCAAATTGGGTTGGACTGTACTACCCCATCCACCCTATAGTCCCGATTTGGCACCCTCTGATTTTCATCTATTTGGTCCACTTAAAGATGCACTTCGTGGGACAAGGTTTGAAGATGATGAAGGAGTGATTCATGCAGCAAAGAAATGGCTACATGATCAAGACAAAATCTGGTACGGGCTAGGAATACATGCACTTGTTTCGTGCTGGCATAAAGCCGTACAAGTTGATGGGGATTATGTTGAATAATACCGATGTTTACATGACATATCCATGTATATTGTTTATAAATTTCATGCTTTTTGAATAAACAGCTCCTGAGAAAAACGATGTGGTGCATTACTTTCTGAACGCCCCTCGTATGTTTCCCACGTATCGTTTACAAATCTTCATGCCTTAAAACTTCTTCATGAAATTTGGCAGAGTTACTCTGTAGGGTCTTCCGGAGAACACCATCAAAGTATTGTTTTCCAGAGCCTTTTTGTTTTGACAAAAAATAAAAAAGAAATCTCTTTATGTTTTCATATGGGAAAATGGAACTAATTAAATTCACATGGTTTGGAAAAAATCGAAATGATAAAAACATTAATGAATTTTTGTACTTAGCAACCCCACTTGTCTTTATTTTACAACACAATTAAAAATTATTTAACTACACACTTTTAATTTAAGTGAAAATCTAAAAAAACATTTAATTTTGTGCAGCATTTAAGTTATTATTATTATGTATCTCAAAGTTAATTAAATTTTGCAAGCCAGTTTATAACTGTTTAGGAACTGGAACATAGTTTTAAAAAATACTAAAAAGGTCTTTATCAAAAAGCTAGACCGAAATGTCTTCTATTATTGGACATGGTCTGTCTCCCTCCCCTTCCCCAGTCCAAAACAAACCACCCCACAAGCCCGAAGCAATATTTAAAACTTCTTTCACAGAACACTACATGTATTTTCTCAAATCATAATTTTGTTTACAGTTTTGTATCAGCATGTAAAAATTGTTTGCATGGTTATCGATACATGGGTTTCCTTTGTGGGGAAAACAAATTGGACATGCAAAATAAAAATGTTATCTAGAATGTGTTTGCGGGGTCAGACGCTAACTGAAGGCAGACACACACACACATTTGTTCAGTTTTCTGTTTCCCTGGGAAATAACCAAACAGGTGGTATTTGAATTTAGTTCACTATTATGTCCGATTGGCAGAGTGGTTAGAGCACTGGTCTCTTGTGGCAAAGGTGCCAGGTTTGAATCACGGTACTAACATGCTCCAGTCTACCCAGCTGTAAATGGGTGCCTGACTCTGCTCTTTGAGTTAGGGAAGGAAAAGACAGCGAGGAAGGGAACTGGTCACCCCAGCTCTCGATGCTAGACCAAGTTTGGTGAAGTCTTTAACACTTCACCCCCCTACGGCAGCATCTGCTATCGGGGCTATCTTTTACCTTGCAGAAGTCCCATTTCTCTGATTTATGATGTCAAGATCCCACAGGTCTCAGTCAAATGGCTTTGTGAGCGAGCGATCCCGGCGCCTAAAAATGTCAGCGTTAGTAATATTAATCTCCAAATTCTGAATGGGGGGGTCGGAGTGGCTAACAGGTATGGCGTCCGCCTCACATTCGAGAGGTACCGGGGTTCGAATTCCAGTTGAGGGATTATAATTTATGGAAATATTTTTTTCAGAACCAGTGGTCCTAATTATGTCATACTCCCCCCCTGGTCTCATGGGTAGTGAGATCGGTTGCCTAGCCTTCTCGGATAAGGGCGAAAAAATAGGAGGTCACGTGTGCAAGTTGCGCACGTTAAAAATCCCGTGGCAGTTGGAAAATCGTAAAGAGTAGGTCATAAGGCCGCTGCCCCAACAAAATTTAAAAATTAGGTAGCCTACCCACCACAAAAAAATATTTATAGAATGTGTGATTCCTATACAGTATATAAACACATTGGGATTCTCGCCGGTGCTACAGAGTTCATGCACTGCGCTGAGATCCTCCTTGTGTGATCTAAGGGAGGAGATCAGAGCACTGATGGCGTTGTCCGTGTGCAATGAAGATAGTCCTTAAAAACCAAACCAAATACTGAATCACCTGCTATGCTTTGCCACAACATACAAACCCATTGGCACTGTCATAGATAGCTAACAGGTTGTATTTTATCCGACTGAGTTTCTCAACACATTGGAACCAACTGGAATGCCACTGCACAACTTAATTTTAAAAATCAGTGTACTGATAATGTTGCTGTGAAATCTTGATCCACCTAAACTGCGTAATAGAACCAGATATGCGCTTCGAACCTCATGCCAAACATGACAGATAATATTAACAGGTTTTGCCAGAGGGAAAGGTGCATTAATTCCACGCATTCCTCTGATTATGACTGACGTGCCTTTTAATTTTATGAGACCTCAATTTCCAGTGCATCTCACATTTCCAATGACAATAAACAAGGCCAAACCCAAGGCCAGAAAAAAACTACTAAAACGGACCGCAAGGTCTATTCTATTAGGACTTGCACCCTAATATAACCGATTACGTTGAACAGGACGCGCCTCACCAAAACGAGGCAAAATTTTTTTTTTTTTTTTTACAAAAAAAAACCAACCCACGGACAGTCGCATAAGGTAGCAGGAAATAACTTATAAAATCATGCTTTTCGCGTGGACAGCTTTATATTGCTTGCTCCAGAGTGGGAACCCAAAGAAATTTATTCATTTTTTCCCCAGACGGCAACACCAAAAATATTGTTTATCAAAAAGCAGTGTAATAATGTTGCAATAATAAGTGTAGAAAATACTTACTTACTTACTTAGTCGTTCCCCTTCTACCGTGAGGTGTAGAGGTTTGGAAGAGAGAGCGCCAGACCATTCTATCAGCTGTTCGTGTAGAAAATAATGATAAGTAAATATGATATCAGAATATCAGTTTGATTGTTGCAATTTTCAGAAGTTTCATAACCCGTTACATGATAACCTGGGCAAAGCCGGGTTCTTACAGCTAGTTATTTTATAAAAGTAGGCAGGACAGACAAACATTTAGAAGCCAAAACATAAAATATGTTCTCTAAACTGTCATAAATTCAAACAATGAGATAATAATATACCAAGTAAAAGTTAGGTTTATTATCAGAAACATTCCATTTTCTCCTCTGCACTGGTTCCATTGCAAAATTACAAGTACCGAAGTTTTACAGTTTGGAACCTATTCATTACTCTCCTTTTTACTATCTTCAAGAGAATGGGACCACCACTCAGGAAGAACATGTCAAATTACTTCTTATGCTCTAAATGCTATGTAATTATTGGCTTTACATGATAAAGTTGCCAGCTTTTTACACAACCTTCCAGTAGTTGCCTCTTCAGAGACTCCTGGCAACCAAGTATAATGCAAATTTAGCATCAGCTCTTTCAAAATTGATGTCAGATTTACTATTACTAACTATATTCTCCTTCTTGTTCGCTCTCAAATAACCATATCCATCTTTCTTATAAAGCTGGTCGTCCATCTCAAGTTTCTCATGTCATCATACACTTTCTGTCTCAACTGGGTTGAAGAAGGACACGCTACCCACCCTGCTATTCTCACGAAGCTGACAGTTTTGGAGTACATGTTCCACTGTTTGCCCTCTACACATGGACACACGTCTGCCTGTCCAATTTTCATTTTGTTGAACACATGGTATCTGAGTCGGCAAAGGTCAGTCCTCAGTCTGAACATTATCACTTGATGATACTATAAGGCAGCAAGGACGGGAGCTGGTCACCCCCAACCTCTCGATGCTGAACCTAGTATGTGAAGGCTCTAACACTTCACTCCCCTACGGCAATATATGCTATGGGTCTACCTACTATCTATATGAGAATATAGTTTACATGAAAGATCACACTTGAGAAAGCTCCCATTGGAATCATACAACCACAGGCATCACATTTTCCAGACTAATTAGGGTTAATTTTTAGTTGATCAGACATGCATATTGCCCAGCGTAGTTCCTGGTGTTTTAGTTCTTCAGAGATGCATATTGCCCAGTGTAGTTCCTGGGGTTTTAGTTCTTCAGAGATGCATATTGCCCAGCATAGTTCCTGGGGGTCTGTGAAGAGACCAAGAACTAATAGGACTACTGCACCCTCAGGTATGTCATACGCGTATGTGTAGGGGGCTGGCAACCTGCTTATGCAAAACAAATTGCCTCAGACACCACTGCTGCAAGAACATATGAATGCTTGATGCACGCTTCCTGTAAAGGAAGCAGCTACAATTGTGGCTCCATGCCTACAAAGATGATATATAATCTCTGCCCTGACAAAGATGATATATAATCTCTGCCCTGACAAAGATGATATATAATCTCTGCCCTGACAAAGATGATATATAATATCTGCCCTGACAAAGATGATATATAATCTCTGCCCTGACAAAGATGATATATAATCTCTGCCCTGACAAAGATGATATATAATCTCTGCCCTGACAAAGATGATATATAATCTCTGCCCTGACAAAGATGATATATAATCTCTGCCCTGACAAAGATGATATATAATCTCTGCCCTGACAAAGATGATATATAATCTCTGCCCTGACAAAAAATTAATATTTTTATTGATAATTTTTTTTTTTTCATGTTAGAAGCAGTTTTATGAAATGATAAGAATAAATTAAACTAATGTATGAATTAAGAATACAGAGCAAAAAAAAATATTAAGAGTGGATAAATGAGAAATAAATTTATGAGCATTTTGTATAGAACTTGTAAATATCAAATGTACAAAATACAGGTGCACCAATACAAGCTGATTGGGGGGGTCTGCAGAAAATAAACAGTTAAAAAACTGCTCCTCAAATTTTTTAAATTCAGTTTTACTGCAGTGATATGCATGGGAGCATATCAGAAGTCATCCTTATATGACCTTCAGCTAAACATAATGCTATAGTATACAGGCCTGTGGATATGAAAATCTGTCTGTGAAGAGCTGAGAAGTGGCTCAGTGCAGGACGTAACAATTCTTTGGGACAGCCTTTCGCCCTGCATATTTGGAGAGCCCCCATGTATGACAGAGAATGGATAATATCCTGCTCCCTTCCTCCTTCTAGCTCAAACCAGATGTGAGCATCCTTTAAATGCTAGTCAAGCCAGGATAGACTACCCAGGAAATAAACTAAAGTTCATGACTTCAACTCAGCAAGTTTTGGAAATGCAGAAAAGCCACAGGAAAAGTCTAGACCTGGAAGGTAGATAATGCCAAGGATTCTTCAACTTGGCACTGGCTGCGAAAAAGCGACAAGCTCAGCCGCCTTAGTTAAACAACGACAACCGCAGTGATACACTTTTTCTAGAGTTATCTTCCTCATTCATGTTCAGCAGAGTATGTGTTGGAAAAGATGTGTTCTCGTCTTCTAACCTGAAGAAGAAAATCTTTTTTCAGTAAATTATGTCTAAAATTCTTGAATTTGAACAAAGCGTACTAACATTTATCCTGTAGGCCTTGTGGATCCCTATGAGCGCTGAAATCACCAGTTCATTACAAGAATAGCCCATGTGACTCCCAGAGGCCTCTGATGAGAAGAAAATAGGATAGAACCATTTCTCCCATCAGGCATGTTGTAGGACGTGACTCCGATGAGGTTGTGCATGGGAATGGCAATCACATGATGTAAAAATAATTGCAACAGAAACTATCATTGCATGAGCTCATGAAGCATAGTACAAGCTTCTGATTTGGGGGCCAACAGTACTAGTGGTCTCATGCTTCAGAAGGATCACATAAAGGATATTTACTGCTGGAACTGTACTGACAAAAAATCACAGGCTTTTGATATATGTTGGCTGAGAGGCCCTATTTTTTCTTAGTGATACCACTAGTGTTTCTTCCACTTTTGTTATTCTTGTGTTGTTAATAAAAGGTAAAGGATCCCATTACGTGCCCATTGAGGCATATTGGGAATATGGTATTAGGCCCATATTTTGTTGACCATCGGCACACTAGGGGGTGATGTGGTCAGCATCATGCTGGCCGCCTTAACCTTCCCAGAGCTACTCTGGTCCCCAATTTATGAGGCTGGGTCAACCCTGGAGCCGTTTGTGGTCTAAAAAATCCCACATCAACTGGGGATCAAACCAGGACCGCTGAGCATGGAAACCAGTGCACTAACCACTGTGCTACTGCGGCACTTTGTGTTGATAAATGAAATACAAAATTAAAAATTCATCAGGTGTGTGGCTTAAGCTTACAGGAGGACAGGGTTCATATTTACAACAGGCCACATACAACATGCAAGAACTACTATAACTTCATATTAAAATTGAATTAACAGCAAGAGTGGATGGACGAAGAAGTGAATGAAAAGGCTAAAAGAAAGGTGGAAAGCTACCTTAGCCTGATACAAGCACAACTTTCAAAGAGGCAAAGAGTTTTATCAAAATGATGCATATTACCAGCTCAGTAGAAGAGAACAAGTGGCCATTTTCAGACTTCGCATGGGCCACAACAGATTGGGATACCTTCTAATCAACAAGCTAAAGATAGGAACTACTGATCAGTGTAACTGTGGCACTGATATAATGACTGCGTAACATCTGTTTCAAAGATGCCCAATATATGAGGAACATAGAAAGCACATGTGGCCATCATCAGTACCATTCCTGGAACAACTCGATGGAGATGCAAATAGTCTCAAGCTAACCACTGCTTTCTTTGAAAATATCAAAGTAGACGTCTGAGAGTGTACGAAGAAGAATAAGTAAAGCTGATGAAGATATTGCAGTGCAAAGTCCAATATTCGTTAATGCACATCTAGTAAAACTGGCCAACATAATATTCTGTCATTTACTTTTATTCCATTATCAGTTTCTGCAGTATCCAGTATTTTTACATGCATATGACAGATTGCAATTATAGTATTAGAACATTTTAAAATAAGCAACACAATTGGGTTTTCCTGGCTAAACAGCAAGCTACTTTGATACAGTGACAGGTTTTCTGCTGCCAATGTTCTGATATTCAGTGGCATACATTTTAGGAGCAGTGTAAATAGACTTGGAACCAGGATCTGGCAGTCTGAATGGTGTGTCCACTGGGCAGTAGTAATTCTCCTTCATATTGACATGAGATGGAAACTGGTACGAGTCTTCATAAAGAGTTTTTAAGCCCCTATAAAAATAGAATAAAAATTGTTTTAAGAAGAATATAAGTATCGGTGGTAGCTTAGAAAAACAAAGTAGAAACATAGGAAGACAAGAACAGAAATGATTAGAGGATTTTAACCGTATAATCAAATGAAGGAGATGAAATTCTCAGTCACATACCATGCATGACAACATATAGACATTCAAGTCGGACAATGAAGTGGCCTCAATAAGGCTTACTTAGACAGGAAAGTAAAACCAGGATTTCACACAGAAACAGGCAAAACTACAATGTTATGAACAATTAAAATTGAAACTAGGCAGAGATAAGGATCAGGTTTGAGAGACAGATTTGCTTCTGCCTTATTTGTCTCTGAATGGCACAATTGAAGAATGCTCTTGTACAGCAAACAAAATGTCAACATGAAGACAGAGTACATAAAACAATAATCTTATGAAGCACACAAAATATCCACATAAACAAAGTATATAGTTAACTTACTTACTTAGTCATTCCTCTTCTAATGTAAAGTGTAGAGGTTTGGAAGAGAAAGTGCCATACTATTCTATCGGCTGTCTTCCTCCTGGCTTGGTTCCATTCTAGTCCTTGATCCTTCAAAGATTGTCTAATGTTGTCCCAGCAGACTCTGGGTTGGTCTGGATCCCTGGCTCTTAATTTCCCATGCTTGTCGTGGTAGCCGATCTTCTCCCATTCTGCAGACATGGCCAAACCATCTTAGTTGGGACTGTTCTACTTGGGTCTGCAGGGGTTGGGTTTTTAGGCCTTGATGTACCGTCTGGTTGCGGACCATGTATCTTCTTGTTACATCAATCACCTTCCTCAGATACCTCATTTCTGAGGTTTGGCTCTGGCTTTTGTGGGTTGTAGTCATTGCCCATGACTCGCATCCATACGCCAAGATTGGGATATAGGTGGAGCTGTATATAGCCATCTTCGTCTTCTTGCCAGCTTCTCTTTTTCTGAGCAATCCTTGATTTACGTATATAGTTAACACCAGAGGCGTCCCAAAAGTACCTGACACCCGTGGCGGATGTAACTTATGACACCCCCTGCCCCAATAAAGAAACACACTAGTAAGTAACATTTTAACAGTAAGTACTATATTAAAAGTGTCCAATGGCACCCCCTTCCGGGCTGTCACCCGGGGCGGACCGCTCCCCTAGCACCACCCCCCCCCACCTCCCCCCCCCCGCCCCCCCAAGAAGTTACGTGGATATATTGTATAAACTTATGCCAAGGTTAACACAGTCTAGAAATACCTCAATGGATAATCATATTTCACCACATAAATGACCTTATTCAGTTGCCCCTGACTTTACAAAGTGAAGGGGTCAGAGTGGCTAAGAGATATGGCGTCTGCTTCAAATTCTAGAGGTACCGGGTTCAATTCCCAGTTGAGGGAATATAATTTATGGACATTTTTTTTTTCAGAACCAGTGGTCCTAATGATGTCATATCCCCCCTGGTCTCCTGGACAGTGAGATCGGATGCCTAGCCTTCTCGGATAAGGGTGAAAAAATAGGAGGTCCAGTGTGCAAGTTGCGCGCATTAAAAATCCTACAGCAGTTGGACGGTGTACTCATCCATAGAGTATAGAGTGAGTTGCATGATACTGTGGTTTCTGGTGCGCCTTCTGGCCCAGTATCGACGACTTCAGCACCTCTTCAATGGGAGAGTGGGCTCATCACTGTCCCAACTGGCTGGAAAAATGATTTCACCTGAACCTCATCTGCTGTCCCATCCAGCTTCCCGCTAGGGATTGAAACCCCAACCTTCAGCTGGATTACTGGGGAGAACAGGGTCCACCGCTTGTAGGTGAGGTAGGCTTGAGCATGAGAGGCTGAGAGACATTGTGAGTCTTATGTTGCGCATCATATCCCATGGACCCCTACAGCAGTTGGAAATCGTAAAGAGTAGGCCTATCTGGAAGGCCGCTGCCCTGGCAAAATTTAAAAAATTAGAACCCTACCCACCACAAAAATATTTATAGAATGTGTGATTCCTATGTACACACATTAGAATTCTCGCCAATGCTATAGAGTTCATGTACTGTGCTGAGATGCTCCTTGTGTGATCTAAGGGAGGAGATCAGAGCACTGATGGAGTTGTCCGTGTGCAATGAAGATAGTCCTTGAAACACCAAAACAAACCCAATCTTTACAAAGTGAAATGGCACATCAGTCTGTTTTTTTTTATTTAAGGTAAAATTTACTTGTAAATAAATTAAATGACAAGACAATTACTGACATAATCTTGAAAATTTTGCTTGCCAAACAACAAGAAGTTAGTGGATATATTGTATAAACTTATGACAAGGAACATAACTTGTTGGAGTGACAGCAGATGGAGAGATTTGAGTTAACTGCATTACATCTTTTAGTGTTCCCACATAACCATTTACACTTACCCATGAGGCACTGGTACATTCGCTTTAGGAAGCCGAGGAATCCTGGTAGCACTGGGAAACATCAACTCATCTCTCATGGGTAGTCTATCCCGTGGGACATTGTCCTTGGGCAAGGGACTGAAGAATAATTTGTGAAGCAGTTCATCACAGCTAATTACCGTTTTTGTTTGCGATCCTTATGGAGCATAGAGCCACCACTGTAGCTGGTTCCCTTGCAGGAAGCCTGCACTAAGCATTTGCATGCTCTTGCAGCAGTAGATTTTATGGCAAATTGTTTGACATAATGCAGATGCTGCAATCCATGCACAACCTCATATTAATCACCCTGTATGACTTGCCCGAGGGTACAGTAGTCCTATTATTTCTTTGTTTCTTCCCTATTATTTCTTTGTTTCTTCCCTATTATTTCTTTGTTTCTTCCCTATTATTTCTTTGTTTCTTCAGAGACCGCCCGGTAGCTACAGAGAGCCATCAAAGCTAATAATATAATATATTTTTCATGATTGTGCTACCTCAGGTTGTTGTTGATGTTTAACTAGGGCTGCTGAGCTTCTCGCTCTTTAGCAGCCAATACAAAGTTGAAGACTCCTTGGTATTATCTACACTGTAGATCTAGGCTTTTCCTGTGGCTTTTCTGCCATTCCGAAAAATGCTGAGTTGAAGTCATGAACTCCAGTTTCTCCAGCTTGGCTTCCATTTAAAGGATTGTCACATCTGGTCCCAAGTTAGGAGTGAGAAGCGCGTGGCATATTGTGCCTTCTCTGCTATCCAAGGGGGCTCTCCAACTGTGCAGAGCTAAAACACTGTGCTCTGGTTCTGGGCTCTCCCAAGGAATTGTCATGTCCTGCACAGAGCCACTTCTCAGCTACCCCTGCCTATCACTGGGTCTATAGTGAGATCTTCCTGCATGCAGTCAACTAGGTCAAATCCAAAGAAATCACGTCTGGGGCTCAAGTGACTTCTCCAAGCTTAGTGTGCAATGCTGGATTCTCAACAAGTTTCACCACAGGGGGAATCCCTGGAAGTATGTGGATGATTTCAAGAGTCAATGAGAGTGTAATTAGCCTCACAGACAGAGGTTCACTTCCACATATGTATACTGTAGCCTTGTGCATAGCTGGTGGTCATATAAGGATGACTCCAGATATGTCTCTATGCATGTGCTACCTCAGATAAACTACACTGCTCTTTTACTGTTCCAATCGTCAAGAACTGCTTATACCATCCTCATATCATCATCAAACTGTAGTTATGTTATAAAAGGTAGTCCCATAACAGATACTGCCATAGGGGAGTGAAGTGTTTGAGACTTTACTATACTAGGTCCAGCATCGAGAGGTGAGGTGACCAGATCTCTTCCTCGCTACCTTATCCTTCCCTAACTCAAAGAGCAGAGTTGGGTACCCATTTACAGCTGGGTAGACTAGAGCGTGTCGGTATCGTGATTATTCGAACCAGGCACCTTTGCCATGAGAGACCAGTGCTCTAACCACTCTGTCAATCAAGCGCTCAGTTATGTTATATCATCATCATTTCCCTTACTGCTCCGTACAGAGTATGCAGTCATCTCTGCAGCTGGTCCCCACGCAGGAAGCCTGTACCAAAGCATTCATGTAATAGTGCAGTTGTGGCTCCTGTAGCAAATTGTTGTATATGATGAGGTTACTATATACATAAATCGAGGAATCCTCAGCAAAAGAGAAGTTGGCAAAAAGACGAAGATGGCTGTAAAACGCTCCACCTGTATCCCAGTCTTGATGTATGGATGCGAGTCATGGGCAATGACTACAACCCACAAAAGCCGGATCCAAACCTCAGAAATGAGGTATCTGAGGAAGGTGGTAGAAGTAACAAGAACAGACATGGTCCGCAACCAGACGATACGTCAAGGCCTAAAAACCCAACCCC
Source organism: Oreohelix idahoensis (assembly GCA_024509875.1). Taxonomy (NCBI): domain Eukaryota; kingdom Metazoa; phylum Mollusca; class Gastropoda; order Stylommatophora; family Oreohelicidae; genus Oreohelix; species Oreohelix idahoensis. The sequence goes on along the minus strand of JAMPIV010023208.1, from coordinate 247,249 downwards.
TGCAGACCCAAGTAGAACAGTCCCAACTGAGATAGTTTGGCCATGTCTGCAGAATGGGAAAAGATCGGCTACCACGGCAAGCATGGGAAACTAAGAGCCAGGGATCCAGACCTCCAGGATGACCTAAAGTCCGCTGGGAGGACAACACTAGACAATCTTTGAAGGACCGAGGACTAGAATGGAACCAAGCCAGGAGGAAGACAGTTGATAGAATAGCATGGCACTCTCTCTTACAAACCTCTATACCTCACGGTAGAAGAGGAACGACTAAGTAAGTAAGATGAGGTTACCATCCACATCCTCATTGTATTTGCCTCTAACGATGCATCTGAGGGAGCTTTCATCCTATTCTGTCTGTGTTTCCTCCACAGCGGGAACTACAGAGAACTAATATTATATGGTTTTTAATTATTCTCATAGTTATTTATATAACACGCCGAAAGGAATGCCAAATAAAAAACCAGCTGAAGGCTATCACCTCAGAAGCGCATTCATGATCACATTTAACTTGTTTTAGGAATTTTGCATCCTTTTGGTGAGGCACATGCATTCAACCTGTACACAAGGTTCGTTGGTTATATGTGTGTATATTTTAGGGTGTATGTCCAAATATGTAAGTCCTTATAGCTAGTGAAAGGAGAAAAAAGATTAAGAAATAACTTCAAAGCAATAGAATAGAGTATTTGCTACTAAAGGTCTGTAGCCTTGAATCCGACAAGCTTGGGGACAGCCGTGTTTCGGAAATTGTTTTTTTTTTTCAGTTTCAAGATGTCGCCCAAAAGTCACCCAAAATTTGTCAAACCTAGCCTAAAAGTTGCCCAAAATGTGTTAGAAAGTCACCCTAATGTGTTTGAAAATTGTCCAAAAATTGGCCAAAAAAACGTTAGATTTTCTGAACATTTTGGTTTTTGGGCGTTCAGATTTAAGGATACGGGCCTATAGTAAAAAAGGAATATTTCTCAGTTGTAAGGATAAGTGCAGCTACTGAGATGAAGCAATTCTCATTTTTTGCCACTTTGCACACTTCTTCTTCCTTTCAATAATTATTTATGCTTTGAAGTGTCACGGTAGAGTGTGAGTATCGGCATCTGGTCCAGGGCATGTATTGTAACCTGGTGTACTGTCATGTTCTGTTTATTTAAGATGCCTGCCACCCCCTCAATCCATCTTCTCCTGGACCATCCTTATTTTTTGTTGCTTCCACTTCAAGATTATATATCCATACTATTAGTTGATCAGGATTCTTCCTCAAGAGATGCCCAAACCATCTTATTCTTTGTGTCTCAATATCTTTCTTCATCCTAATAAGATTTTCAAACCAAATTATCTTTTGCATCTTAAAATATTCCTTCTATGGTGAATACATATGCATGGAGGCACATCTGGAGTCATCCCTATATGACCACCAGCTATGCACAATGCTACATTATACGTACATGGAAGTTTTATGAGCTGCTTTTATTAGACTTTCGCAGTGATGTCCCAAATTTCTGTCTTTCTTATTTAGTCTTATCCAAGTTTTATGAGCTGCTTGTCGCAGACATTTAATTTCACAACTGGTGATTTTTTTCTTTGAGTAATGTTCAGGTTTGAAACTGTTATTTAGTGCTGCCTATTTATACAGCACTGAAATGAGTCAGTCTTTTTTTGTGTGTGTGCGAGTTATATGGATCTTTGAATCCTTTAACACAGGGTGAGCTGATATGTCAACTTACTGGTTTAATGAATTCTCAATGCAATCCTTCTAATCTTTGTAGACTGTAAGCAAACTGCCATGGTATTTTAACTTTTCCACATGTTTTAATTTGGTATTACCAAGTGTGCTGTATCTCGTTCTCCGTGCTTTACTTTTTTGTTAGTATTCCAAATTTTCTGTAGCAATCTTCATATCATTCTCTAGGCAGCTGTCTTAAGAAGTTTCATATGTACTTTGTTTTATGCTACATTATAACCAGAGTAACTAATGTTAACACTAGTAAAAAGATCAAGCAAGTCTGCACTTACTTATGGTGAAGTCCACTGCCCCATGCTTTTGGATAGTTCTCACATTCAAAAAACGTAGGAATATCTTTCTTTGGATAAGCATTCAGTTCAGAAGGGGTAAATAAATGGTGGTCTCTCTGAGTGACGCTAAGGTATGGGTCCAGAGCATTTAGAATTCCTTTATCCTTTACATAGAATGGTTTGCCTTGAAGTTTTGGATTCTGGGTGCTAGCTACCCCAACCTATAAACAAAAGAAAACATACATAAGACATAATTACAAATATTTGAACTCTTGTGGAGGGTTTCGAAATATTTCTAATTCTGCCTTATTTCTGTCAATTTGAACATATCTTTTGCTTCAGATGCATGAAGAAATAATAGCGCTCAACACGTGTTAATCCTCATACAATCAGCTACCATCTTCACCAAAAAAAAAAAAAAAAAAAGATATTACTTAGGTCATGGCAATGTTTTTTGTGATACCTCTTCTTGCATATTAATTTATTTTCTCAGGTTGACATTTAAGAACAGAAAGTAATCTTCGACACTTTAAGAACAGAAAGTAATCTTTGACACTATAATAACAGAAAGTAATCTTTGACACTTTAATAACAGAAAGAAATTTTTGACACTTTAATAACAGAAAGTAATCTTTGACACTTTAATAACAGAAAGAAATCTTTGACACTTTAATAACAGAAAGTAATCTTTGATACTTTAATAACAAAGTAATCTTTGACACTTTACTAACAGAAAGTAATCTTTGATACTTTAATAACAGAAAGTAATCTTTGACACTTTAATAACAGAAAATAATCTTTGATACTTTAATAACAGAAAGTAATTTTTGACACTTTAATAACAGAAAGTAACCTTTGACACTTTAATAACAGAAAGTAATCTATCGAACCACTCAAAAGGTATAGAGAGATTAGCATAGGAACACAGAAGGAGATACACCATAAACACTACAGACATTAAGCAACCTTACAGCCAAACAACAGAGAAATTTCAGCCTGGAAGAACCAACACAGAAAAAAAAAAATAACTTCAGATGGCACCTGGAAATTGGGACATTGATACGCCATCCAATGTAAAGCAGAAAAGAAGAGATCACAAGGTGACCATGAAGACAGTACAGTCAATACTGGGAAGAAGTCATGGGAAAACATAAATATGCTATATAGAATAAAGGACACCAAATACCCAAATTATAACCCACATGGGGTTGAACTAGGTATCCCATGCACAAGAATAACACCAGTTTTTCTTTACATGGACCAAAAATCAAATCAAGTAAATTATTCAAACTATCTTCATAGAGTAGATTTAATCTGATTAATTATTACATTGAAGCAATCTGTCATCTACTATTTTTAGCACACTGAAATTCTATATGTGCCATTATAGCATACACATCTGCAAATATTGGCTCACTATTTGTTTAAAAAAAAAAATTAGTGAACTGACCAGCATTTTGGTGCCATTTTTGTCATCACTGACTCTTAAAGTGTCTGCCCAGAGATATCTATCTAGCTGTCTCCTTTCTGATGTTCTGTGGCTAACACAACTAATAATAGCCCCTTCAGTCACAACTGACTATGGAAATGCACCCCTGAGGTGACAACACTCAGCTGCTTATTTTCCTGGTGTTCTGTTCGATGTTTTCTCCTCACTTCTGCGTGCTGTATGAGCTTCCTTTCACCCAATCTAAGGTGGCGCTGTAGAGAGCATGGCCACTTGGTACGATCAGCAGCTTTATCCTCCCAGGTTGCTGGATTTATGTCAGTGCTCTCATGTATCTCTTGCACACATCGTTGAACCTCAGCTGCAGTCGCCCAACTGTTCTTTGGCATCTGCCAGTTGTCCGTAGAAGATATCTTTTGGGATGCGACCATCTTCCATGCTGTGGACATGGCCAAGCCAGTGTAGTCTGTGCTGTCTAAGCAGTGTATACATGCTTTGAAGGCCAGCATGTGACAACACCTCGACATTTATCACTTTGTCCTTCCATGAAATACAGAGGATGTGGCATAGGCACTGTAGATGGAAGGTATTGAGCCTTCTTTCTTTTCTTAGCATAGGTTGTCCATGTCTTGCTGCCATACAGAAGTGTGCTGGTGATGCAGGCATTACATACCGCAGCTTTGGTCTTCGTTGTCACAACTATTAAAATTGTTATCCCTTTTATTTCTATCTCGGAAATTATGTTAAAGTTTCATGTAAAAATTCCTTGAAACTAGAAACAAGACAATGCTCAGTTCAATATCATACTGCAAGGCTCTCGACATGACCCACATTGCATTATGGAAAATAATATCTTGATTTGTTTTTCACTTTATAACCGACATCCAGTTATTTGATTCAAAGGGCTGAATTACTGCATTCACTGTTAGAATATGATGGTGATAAATTATTGTTAGCAAATATTTCATCTAACAACTCCGCTGCTGTTCATTTACAATTCTCTCTAGTCACTGTTAGTAGACTAGCAATGCACTAGTTTAGAACTAAACAAGCGCCAGTGGACCAAGAGATGAGAAGAAGATGCTGGAGATGGATAGGACACACATTGAGGAAACTTGTTGATAGTATTATAAGGCAGTCCTTGGTCTGGAATCCTCAGGGTAACAGAGGGAGAGGGAGATTAAAGAACACATGGAAAAGAAAACTGGTGACAGATATGAAGAGGATGAAGAAGACATAGAAAGAACATGAGCTGATGGGGTGGGACAGGAAGACCTGGCACATGTTTGTTGAAGGCCTATGCTCCTTGGAGAGCAGAAGGGTGAAGAATGATGAATGAATGAATGAAAGCTATATAGTCACTATTTGTTTATTAGCAATGTACTATTTATGACGATAGCTTTCCAACAACTACAACAACAACAAAATCACTGAAAAGGCTTATGTGCAATATTATAAATAGCAGCCTAGTCTAAACAAGTACTTCTTAAACTGGTGAATGAAATTAGTTTGGAGGTGAATGAAACTAGAGTAGAGGGGTGAATGAAACATAAAGGGTGAATGACTTAATTTACTCAGATATTTATAATTTTTTTTTTCTATACTTAAAAAAGACATTGCCATTAAAGTGGTTAGTAAACTCTTATTGATTTTTAATGGCAGTGGAGCTGGAAATGTGATATGTTTTGTTTTTTCTCTCTAATTATGGTTTTCTTATTTCAAAGTAGCAGGATATTGCCTAAATGTACTGTAATATAACATTTTAGGGGAGACCAAGCGAGCTAGTGGGATAATAAATTTTCTATTCTAGTGACTTCAGCATTTTCTGAGTTTGATTTGGTAACCCTGGTCACACCACCTCAGCTGCAGTCACGACCAGGGTAAAAGTATACTGCTTGTCATTTTATTGTGATAAACATACACAATAAGAAAACATGGTTTCTAAGAATCTAATTCTAAGCTCTAAGACTGTTGTTTGCTAACTTTACTTCATGTAAATAGAAAAATTCTAATAATTTTTCTGTTAATTGTTTTTTTCACTCCAAGTTTTCTTTACATATTTTTAGGATGTTAAAAAACTTGAACAAAATAAACACTTAATAAATGAGTTAGTTTATATTTTTTGCTCAAGTGACAAAGTGAATTATATAGAAAATTATACACAAGGGAGAGTAAGATGAAAATTACCAAAAACATAAGGAAATTTAGTCTCAGGTGAATGACATTTTGTAATAAAGACTCGAGGGTGAATGACACCGAAATAGTTTAAGAAGCATTGGTCTAAACCATAACTACCATACTTTTCTCTCCTCTTAGAGCGAAATTATTTGGCATCCCCAAGCTGGGAGAAATTAAAAAAAAACTAGCTTGGCGAATTAACAGTTTCTTCAGCTGGTTGGCAAGTACTGTTAGCAAGATAACTTGGCTTACCTACTTTATGAGTTAAACTAACTTCCTGACCTCACACAATGATCCCTGTATTAAATTTGTTTATGTAAATAACATTTGCTATGAACAAGCAGTGTTGCATTTAACTAATTTCCTAACTTGACATAACATCATTGACTCTAAGAAATACAGTGATAAACATAATTTCTAGGAGGACGTTTTATAAGACTTGCCTTGGAAGGACCATCCTTATGATGATCCTGAAGTTTGAAATTCTGTGGACTGTAAACTTCCTCAAAATTGTATTTGTCCCTGACCTCTGGAGCTTTCGCTTGGTACTGGTCCTTCATTTCACTCAACTGGTTTCCCATCGTCAGTGGGCGGCGCCATCCACCTTGACCTAGCTTAAAAGTGATAGACAGATTTCAAGATGAGATTTTCACATTGTTGAATTACTATTGTTGTTTCAAGAGAAGCCAACATACACAGATACCTATCAACAATCAACATCATACCATCAAACAGTCTGAGGTGGCTTGGACTAATCCAGTGGACGGAGACTAACAGAGAGACAAGATAGTTGTTTATTGAGAAAATTCAGGATAAAAGAACAAGAGGGTGCCCAAAATGAAGTTGGATAGACAGCACAAAAATGGAGCTAAAAATACTGGGAATTTTTAAACTGCTAGAGACCATCAATGATAGAGAAAAATGCAAATGGACTCTTTGTAGTAAACAAACCTAATAGCTTGAATCACTTGAAAAGAAGATTAATGGAGTTGTTGAGTGCGCATCATGGGGCATAGCGATTGTGTAAAGGTAGATTTGGAGAGATCGCTCTGCACCAAGATGTGCCTCACCAAAACACAAAATAACTATGATCATTTACTATAACTACACACGTTACGAAGTATGACGTAGAGTACATAGTTACATTATTCAGAGTGTCGGCTTGTGTGGTGTGGTCCACTTATCTAAGTGTAGAGAATTCTACTTACAAAGTGTGTCTAAGTTATAGATTTCGAAGCAGAAATCAAGTGTGATTTTAATTCATTATGGGACAAACCCATCTTATCAGGATGTGTGAAATTCAGGGTAAGAATTAGGCTTGATTAGCCAAAAGAGATGTTTGAAAATATGTCAAGGTTATCAGAACCATCATGCAGAGACATGAATATTAAAGAGAAAATATACTCGCCAACTGAAAAGGAAATGTGCAAGAATGCACCAAGTTGTAATTAATATGGATATAAAAAGGAAGATAATAAGTCAAGAGGACTTTGCAAGAATATAATATATGGATGAAAATTATGAATTTGCTATGGAAGCACGAAGAGATTAGTCTTGATAGAAGAAGAATTGTGCCGATGTATGGACTCATTTATAAACAGTGTATTGCAGGAGAGAATCGATATTTTAAATGAAGATGTCAAACTTTATTAGAGCAATGTGTAGCTCATGCAAGTATCTACGTTAAATAAAAGTGAAAGTCGTTCGAAAACAGAAGTCTTCCAGAAATGATTAAAAGTTGGGATTAAGAGTTTGAACATATTAACAGTTAACAGTTTCTGACAGTTGGTTTAGTAAATACGAATATGAATACAAACCAGAACGATTATCCATAACAGTTGTGGCCAGAGTTTTTGGTGGCAATACTTCTACTAATTAATAGAAAACCCTAGACAACATTCAGACAACGAAGGAAATGTTCTTAACAGGAGTCTTTTGAAATCACAAAAATGCAAACTATCAAACCATATTTCTTTGGTCCAGTTTTTAACATTCTTGTCATACATTAAAAACATTAACTAGCTAATTTGTGAGTCAAAACTAGCTCCATCTGAAGATGTTAATTATTACCACAGCATGATTGTTTCTTTGTTTTTTTAGTTTTTTAAAAGTATGCTTGTATGGAAACATTTATAGTAAAGTACACAAATCACCAAGAGTAATGGTGGATCAAAGACAAATAAAGTACACAGGTCTACAGATCTTACCTGAAGTGTTAGAAAGAAAGATGTTATGCAATGTCATGCACCATTTTGACATTATAAATCAAACAGCTGCCATCAATGGTGTCTATACCTTGTAGCGGTTAGGCGGCTTGCATACCCTGACAACCCCCAGAGCTATGATAGCTGGAGTTTTACTCCTTGCAGGTTCTACCAAGCTGGAGAGGTCTGCGCAGGTAGGGGTCAGACTAAAGCAGACGCCCTGGTCCTTCAGGATGGGGTTTTAGCACAGGGTCGACACCCCTGTCTATGGACATTTGGAGACTGAAGCTCGTATGACTGCCAGTTGTGAATGCTGAAAGAAGGCCACTGACATGAAAACAGACATCCTGATCGCAAAACATGAAACAAGAATATGATTTTGGAATGTCAGGACAATGAATCACAACGGGCTGATCACCCGTTTGCCAGTCACTTCGATTACGGAAACAACAGCAAATGGGTTGATTTGCCGTTGCCCTAAAGACGCCATTAGGCGTGATGGGAAATAATGGCAAAGAAAACCTATCTGCTGTTGCCCTAAGACGCCACTAGGCGTAATGGCCACTGACTGCTTTGACTGTCGGTGGCTAAGGACGGAAGAAGAAGAAGAAGAAGGACAATGAATGAGACAGGAAAATTGGAACAGACCACAATGGACAGTGGAGGCTGAGATGCAAAGCATGAACCAGAGTTGGGGCACGTCATGAAGGATGGCCACCGATGAACCAAAACGGGGACAGTTTGTTGCTGCCCTACAAGACGCCACTAGGCCAGAAAGCGGTCGACAGTATTTCATACCAAAGTAACTTATGGCACTCGTGGAAGGAGTGTCACTGATCCACTTGGATATGTCTTTGATCCACTTGGATCATCACTATTAAATGGCATCCATCAGATTTTTCCTGGTTCATGGAAAAGGTAGGTTTGAGCTTACACCACTCTGTTTTCAAATCCTTATTAACACTGAGCCTAATCATATTTTATTTTCAAACATGCCATACTGAGGTGACTAACTCACAGGTAGCATAAACCCTATTGGAGTCTCACAAAGCCATTTTGATACTCTGGATCTTCAATATCATTTCAAGCCCAGTTATGTCCATTAGCTTGTACAAGTCTGTTATGTCCATTAGCTTGTACAAGTCTGTTATGTCCATTAGCTTGTACAAGTCTGTTATGTCCATTAGCTTGTACAAGTCTGTTATGTCCACTAGCTTGTACAAGTCTGTTATGTCCACTAGCTTGTACAAGTCTGTTATGTCCACTAGCTTGTACAAGTCTGTTATGTCCACTAGCTTGTACAAGTCTGTTATGTCCACTAGCAAGTTGTTATGTCCATTAGCAAGTCTGTTATGTCCACTAGCTTGTACAAGTCTGTTATGTCCACTAGCTTGTACAAGTCTGTTATGTCCACTAGCTTGTACAAGTCTGTTATGTCCACTAGCTTGTACAAGTCTGTTATGTCCACTAGCTTGTACAAGTCTGTTATGTCCACTAGCTTGTACAAGTCTGTTATGTCCACTAGCTTGTACAAGTCTGTTATGTCCACTAGCTTGTACAAGTCTGTTATGTCCACTAGCTTGTACAAGTCTGTTATGTCCACTAGCTTGTACAAGTCTGTTATGTCCCCTAGCTTGTACAAGTCTGTTATGTCCACTAGCTTGTACAAGTCTGTTATGTCTATTAGCTTGTACAAGTCTGTTATGTCCTCTAGCTTGTACAAGTCTGTTATGTCCCCTAGCTTGTACAAGTCTGTTATGTCCCCTAGCTTGTACAAGTCTGTTATGTCCAATAGCTTGTACAAGTCTGTTATGTCCACTAGCTTGTACAAGTCTGTTATGTCCATTAGCTTGTACAAGTCTGTTATGTCCCCTAGCTTGTACAAGTCTGTTATGTCCCCTAGCTTGTACAAGTCTGTTATGTCCATTAGCTTGTACAAGTCTGTTATGTCCCCTAGCTTGTACAAGTCTGTTATGTCCATTAGCTTGTACAAGTCTGTTATGTCCATTAGCTTGTACAAGTCTGTTATGTCCATTAGCTTGTACAAGTCTGTTATGTCCATTAGCTTGTACAAGTCTGTTATGTCCACTAGCTTGTACAAGTCTGTTATGTCCATTAGCTTGTACAAGTCTGTTATGTCCACTAGCTTGTACAAGTCTGTTATGTCCACTAGCTTGTACAAGTCTGTTATGTCCATTAGCTTGTACAAGTCTGTTATGTCCATTAGCTTGTACAAGTCTGTTATGTCCATTAGCTTGTACAAGTCTGTTATGTCCACTAGCTTGTACAAGTCTGTTATGTCCATTAGCTTGTACAAGTCTGTTATGTCCATTAGCTTGTACAAGTCTGTTATGTCCATTAGCTTGTACAAGTCTGTTATGTCCATTAGCTTGTACAAGTCTGTTATGTCCACTAGCTTGTACAAGTCTGTTATGTCCATTAGCTTGTACAAGTCTGTTATGTCCACTAGCTTGTACAAGTCTGTTATGTCCATTAGCTTGTACAAGTCTGTTATGTCCATTAGCTTGTACAAGTCTGTAGTCTTTTATCTGAAATCCTTGAGGACAGCTTTGTTTCAGAAACCAGATTTTTTTCAGTTGTCAGATGTCACCAAAATCGTATTTGAAAAGTAGCCCAAACCAGCCATGTTGCCTAAAAGGTGTTAAATAAATAGCCCAAAGTAACCCAAAATAGTCAGAAATTATCAAAATTGTGATACAAATGTAGCCCAAAGAAACTTTTGATTTTCAGAATATTTCGGTTTTCAGATAAAAGGTTATAGATATGTACTGTGATGTGGCCATCAATTAATTAACATTATGTTTAAGTTTTACGCTAGCTTGGCCATGTCCACAGCATGGAAGATGGTCACAGCCCAAAAGATATCTTCTATGGACAACTGGCAGATGGCAAAAGAACAGTTGGGCGACCGTAGCTGAGGTTCAAAGATGTGTACAAGAGAGACATGAGGGCACTGGACATAAATCCAGCAACCTGGGAGGATGAAGCTGCTGATCGCACCCAGTGGCAATGCTCTCTTCATGCCACATCATCATCATCATCAGTTGCCATCTCCACAACGAAGGTAGGCTGTAATGGATCTCCAACGTCTTCTGTCTCTTGTCTTGGTGGTGCACTCTGATAGACTCATTCCTGTCCATCTTTTGATGTTATCTTCCCACTTATAGCGCTGTCTTCCCCTTGCACGTTTGCCTTCAACTCTCCCTTCTGTTATGGTCTTCTGAAAGGTGTTATGCCTTTTTATGTGGCCAAAGTATTTTAGCTGCCGAACTTTGACCTCCCTCATTAGTTCTCTTTTCATACCTAGATTTTCTAGGACCTCCTTATTTGTTTTCATCTCTTTCCATGAGATACGCCTCATTCTTCTATATATCCACATTTCAAGAGCCTCAATTCTTTCTTCCAAATGCTTATTCATCGTCCATGTTTCTGCACCATACAGAAATGCAGAATATATATAACACTTTATGATTCTCAGTTTTAATTGGTGAGATAACTGTTTAGATGTCAGTATATGTTTCATGTTGTTGAATGTAGCTTTGGCCATTCCTATTCTCTTCTTGATTTCTGTTTCACATCTACCATCTTCTGTTATTATATGACCAAGATATACGTAGCTCTTGACTTGTTCCAGGATTTTCCCATTTACGCTTATCTTTAATGTGGGTTTATCGTCTGTTTTGCTAATTATCATAGTTTTTGTTTTCTCAATATTAATGTCGAGTCCATATTCATGACTTATACTGTTCACTTGCTTCACTAGTTCTTGTAACTCCTGTTCGCTTTCAGCTAACAACACGGTATCATCTGCATATCTAAGGTTGTTTATTGACCTTCCACTGATGTTCAGTTCTGGTACTTCCTGTATCTGTTTGAAAATTTTTTCGGTGTATAAATTAAATAGGCAGGGGGACAGCACACAGCCTTGTCTGACACCTCTTTTTATGTCTATGTATGGTGAATAATTCCTTCCAGATCTTACTGTGGCAGTTTGCTCCCAATAAAGGTTACTGAGTATTCTTATATCCTTTCCATCAATACCTATGTCCTCGAGGCATTCAATTACATGCCACATCAGACTGGGTGAAAAGAATCTCTCATGGCAAGCAGAAGAGAGGAGAAAAAGTTGAATGGAAAACCAGGAAAATAAACAGCCGACCTGTCACCTCAGGGGCACATTCCCATAGTCAGTTATGACTGAAGGGCCTATTATTATTATGTTTAAGTTTGGGGCCTGCATAAACAAAATTAATTTTAAAGAAATATGCTCTTCCTAAAATAGTCAGATTTAAATATGTACCTTCTCATTGCAATAAATATTTGTCTGTTAGTTTCTCATTCAATACATGCAGCTAAGCTCCTTCTCACTTGTCACTGAATACAGAAACGCAATTCATCTACATACCTTCTCAGCAAGATCTTTTATATAGTTAACCTTCCAGTGGGCGGGAGCTTTTTTGTGTTGAGGATCACCATACAAGAGGCCTGGAAATTTGCGATCATGAAAATATTCCTTGGTGGTTAAGTATGGCTTGTCCTTGGTCACTTCATCTTCTGCAGCCAATTTTGGTGGGAGTGGATCCCTCAGTAAGGTCTGAGAAAAAAGTGAGAGTAAAGTGTAACAAGAAAATGGAAGTTACCACAGTAAGAAAGGCTTAAGTAGATGCTTAACTGAAAGTGACTAAGAATGACTGAAACAAATAAGAGAGAAAATGTTGATAATTCCTTTATTTTATTCACATAAAAATAACCTCCTTGCCTCTCTCTTTCTCTACCTCCCCCACCCCTCTCTCTCATAGTCACCATCCAAACAAGGACAATAAAATAACAAACTAAACAACATCGCAGTCATAAATGCCACGTTCATCTATGAGTTGTATTATTTTTATTTATTTTTCATGTATTTCACTTAGTTCTTAAATATTAGACAAACATAAAGGTATGTTCTCAGGCACTTGTAAGAAATAAAGAAGTAGAAAACTAGACGACAGAAAAACAACAGACGTGAGTGGCTTACCCAAGACTCGAACCCAGGACCTTTTGTGTGACAACCCCACCTAGCTATGCAAGGGAATCACACTGTCCTCCCTGCTATCTAGGCATCACCAAAAAATGATGCTTCGATGACGGGCCATTAGTGCGACCCGCAACACATAACACCGGAAATTTACCATGGGCAGTCCAGCCTATTAATGACGCAATCACTTCTGTTGTTCCCCTATTATACATTACAGGGCTTTCTTTCCCTTCTGGTTTTTATTCGTTTGTCACCGACGAAGGCCTTGTGACTGTAACGTAGGCAATTAAATTTTGTAACAGTGAAAAAAAAACATACTACGACTACACACAAACCTTAAACTCTGAATCTGGAAAGTAGTAGCCAGGCCTATAGTGGTGACCAACTCCAGTACTAGTCAGGTGCCAGTTTTTGGCGTCCTGCCGCTCTTCGTATTTTACCTCCTGGTGCATGATATGGAAAAGAAACTGTTGGAAACACCTTAAACACAAAAATTACACCCAGAAAAAAGTAAACAAATGAGACAGTGTGCCAATTTAAAAACAATATGCGACTGCGGGCTATTAAAGTCATAAACCCACACGCAGGAAGCAAAGCAGCGTTCCCGTTGCTAAGAGAAATGTCCTATCGATATGGCCTCGCTTCCGCTAAGGGGACGTTACAATGAGTGGACGGATTCAAAAACGCGTCTTCGTGGCGTGACGGTCAAGTAATAAAGGGATTTTTTGTGCTTTCTGAGGTTTGTTTTTGTGTGTTAGCTTAGCTAACTTGTGACTTTGCTTATTCTAATTTGGTTTAAACCAAGCAAAAAAATATAGAAAATGTCCGCCCCGTTTGTGCCAGTGTTTTTGGTAAATATGGAAGAAGACCTAGAGGGTGGAGTACTGCACAAGCAGGGAACATTAGCCTAGTTATTTCGGTTACAGGGCCACAGGCAAACAGAGCCTCTTACTCCCTAATAGCCAGTATTTTGGCCGGGCCAGCCGGAGTTGGAACAAGTGGAGTCGCCACGTTGTACAGATTTGCAGGCCCTTTTAAGTGGTACGCCACTTTGACATCTGCAGCTCAGATGAAGCATTACGCTGGTTTACACGGGAGAAAGTTCGAGTGGACCAACCCGCAGATGTCAGTGTACATCGAGCATTTAGATAAGGAGAAGTCCAAGGGGATACTCCACTGGATGCCCCCGACCATAAAGACAGAGGCGGCCCAACGGATTGCAGTGGTGGTGACGGGAGATAAAGAGGCGGAAGTGTCTAGAATTAAAACTGCCCACGACAAGTGGAACTTCCTATATAAGCCATCGACACATCAGGTACCTCATTTTATTAACCTTATGATGAACGATCCGGGAGACAAATTTCAGCGAGTGTGGGTAGCCCTGCCAGGACGCAGAATACAGTGCGCCATTTGCGGGCTTGATTCGCACTGGGTCAGCCAGTGCCCAAAAAAAGCGGGCAGCCCCCACTCAGGTCAAGCAGACGCAGGAGGAAGCATTTGCTGTTGATAAAACACCAGCAGAACAGAGCGGGGAAACAATGGCAGAACAGAGCAGGGCAAGTGAACTCCCTGCCCCAGAGAGCCCAGAATCCCGTGAAACCACCAAAGAAGGTTACACAACAGTTGTCTCAAAAAAGGAAAAGAAAGAGAACAGGAAGAGACTCCTACTCCAGGAAATGGGGCCTGGGAAAACCAAAGAGGTAAGGCGTAGTGAGAGCACGTCTCCAATAAAGTGGTCTCCGTGCAAGTTAGTTTTGCCACCATCGCCTAGGGCACCCACACCAGAGCCCTCCCTGAGGTGGGTATCATCGACACCTGTAGTCGATGATCGTGCAGTGTCTAGGCCAAACAGCCCTGTGGGAGAAACGCCAACACAATATAGGTTTCCAGAGGCGCCAACACCGGTAAATACCCAAGTTTACCCCGGCTGGGCAACAATGGCAGACGAAGACGACATGGAAGCCATGTTATCTCAAGCAAGTCTGTTTATAGACGGCCAGGACTTTGACCCAGTAAGCGTATGAACTTACAGTTTCAAGTTCCTCTTCCCTGCACTGGGGCCCAGTGCAAGCAGTTTCAAGTTTCAGGCCTCAAGCAGGTGAGACAAGTGAGAGGTCTGATGACAAACGGTGCATGTGTGGGCACGCCCAAGCTGCACCCCAATGGTATCCTCCCCTGTGGGCCTGTCGGAAGTTTGAACAGTAAACTACCAGTGTGTGGGAAGATCTACCCCCTTCAGCGAACTCAAGTGCATCAGCCTAAGATAATAAAGATAATGTATTTTTTTACAAGTAAAATGTAACAACACCTATAGGTTAGAAAGTGTTGCTTATGATTTAAGAGTCTTGTGTTTTTTCAATGTAAATAGTTTTTTGATGGTTTGTCTGTACACACTGCACACTTAACATGCGCAC
This sequence comes from Oreohelix idahoensis, assembly GCA_024509875.1. Taxonomy (NCBI): domain Eukaryota; kingdom Metazoa; phylum Mollusca; class Gastropoda; order Stylommatophora; family Oreohelicidae; genus Oreohelix; species Oreohelix idahoensis. The sequence goes on along the minus strand of JAMPIV010023208.1, from coordinate 231,964 downwards.
AGTTTTAATTAAGCAGCCAATCCCCCCCCCCCCCCCCCGTCAGGGCGGGAGGGTCTGACAGCGCGGCTTTGCCTGCGCTTGGCCCGAATTATCAAGGCAGAATGACGAATAGCCAGCCCCCAGTCACTATTCTGTCAAGCAGTCAAGAAATTAGGTCAAGCGGTCAGCCCTTAAGCACCGCCTTGTCAAGAAGTGTAGACATAAATTTATCAAGTGGTTTAGTCATGACAGGCAGTCAGCTCACAGTCACTGCCCTGCCGAGTAGGCTATGTATAACAAGTGACCAGCCTACCACTTTGCCAGGTACATCCATTATAGTACATGATAAATCATCAGCTAGCACGTCGTTGAGTAAATCACTTATGACAGGTGGCCCGCCCACATTCCCCACTTCGTCTAGTAGTTTAAGTAGGACAAGCGGTCTGCACTCAGTCCCCACTTCGTCGGATAGTTTAGATGAGGCAAGTGACCACTCTGCCACTTTGCCAAGTAGACAGTTTGCAATAAGTGGCCAACCCTCAGATACCACTTTGTCAAGCAGCCTAGTTGTTATATCCCTCAATATCAATGGTTTGAGGAATAAACTAGAGCATATTATCAGACTGATTAAAAAAGATAAACCGGATTTCTTGTTTTTGCAACAGACTGGGATTACTTCTGATTCTCATGCCAGTCAGATAGTAACAAAATTAGGACTCAAACATGGCTGGTTTGCCTTAGGCACCAACCATGGTAGTGGTGTAGCCATACTGCAAATTAATGAAGATTGGGAGGCAGTACGCTATAGAACAGACAGTTGTGGCAGAACTGTCATTATACAAATAAAAAATAAACACAACAAACATGACACGCACACACTCATCAATATTTACGCACCAGCGACGAAAATTGACCGACCTAGGTTTTATGACGAATTACATGACATCCTAACAGAACATTATAAAGGGACTAAGACAATTTTAGGGGGGGACTTTAATTGTGTCCTGTCTGACCTAGACTGGTCTAGAGGCTTCACGAGAGCACAGACACGAGAAAAGTCTTCACTTGTACGAGAGGTTCAGGCTATGTTAGAGGAACACGACCTTTCAGACGCATACAGGAAAATAGAACCCAACAAACAAACTTTTACATATTATGACAAGACGAACCCATATCTCAGACTGGCCTCAAGACTTGATAGAATTTATACCACTAGTAACTACAATATACACAAAACATACCACATAAAAAGCACTCTTAAATTTACAGACCACCATGCAGTCTACATATCTTTAAGCACGGGACACATGCACAAACAAGTAAAGAGATCCCCGCACTGGAAATTTAACAACAATCTACTTAAAAATACTTACTACACAGAGCAAATAACACAACTAATACAAGGTTACGCACAGGACATTCCCAATAATAACATCGCACAATATTGGGATATGTTAAAAAACACAATAAGAGATAGGACACAGATTTTGGCCACACTTATACATAGGAAATTTAAGAAAGAAGAGGGGATTTTAGAAGAAGCAATTAGTTTAACTAAAAGTTTAGACAACACGAACCCTCACATCCATACCTAAGAAGAACAGTTATATCAATATAGACAGTATACCTACCAGGGAGCACTGCTTAGGACAAAACTAAACACTATAACGCAAGAAATCCCTAGTAGGCAATATTTAGCAATAGAACAGAACGTTCAACGCAGTAGACAGATACATGAAATAATTGACATGAAAGGACAACAGAAAACAGACAACACCAGCATTAGTCACGCTTTCTTTGAATATTATAAACAATTATATACAAAAGAAGAAACGCATGCAAACATACAAGACAAATTTCTACAATACACAAAGTGTTTAAGTGATGAGGAAAGTGAAAGGCTAGACCAACCTTTAACTTTAGACAATTTACAAGAGGCCCTTAGTACCTTTCAAAAAGATAAAGCCCCTGGGCCAGATGGGTTGACTGCAGAATTTTACAGGGCTTTCTTCCCCTGTTTAGGCCCCATCCTAATTAAAATGTTTGAAGAAGTATTCCAAAAAGGGGAACTCCCGGATAGTTTAAATCAGTCCTATATCACCTTGATACCTTAGGACAGTAATGACAAAAAATCAATTAAAAATTTTAGACCCATCTCCCTTTTAAATACCGATTACAAAATTCTGGCCAAAGCACTTACTCTGAAGCTTAAACCACATATGCATAACATAATACATGAAGACCAACAGTGCAGTGTACAAGGTAGAAACATTTGTAGACACACACACTTTATAAGAGATTTAATCACATACACACATGATAGGCAGTGCCAGAGTGCCATATTATCTTTAGACCAGGAAAAGGCATTTGATAGAGTATCACATGCCTTTCTACATAAAAGTCTTAAAGCAAATAACATAGGGGAATATTTTAGAACATGGATAAAAATTCTATATAAAAAACCTGAAAGTAGAATATTGGTTAACCACAGTTTAACCAAATCATTCAAATTATCAAGGTCTGTTAGACAGGGGTGTCCATTATCGCCCCTGTTATATGTAATAACATTAGAACCAGTTTTGGAAAGAATAAGAGAAGATACAAATATCACGGGAACTTTTGTTCCCGGTACAGGGGAAAAGAAGTTGTTGGCCTACGCCGATGATACGATATTCTTTCCAACAACAAATGATTCTATAAAAAATATTTTAGAGGTTTTCACAGAGTTTGGATACGCTAGCGAATCCAAACTAAACATTCAAAAATCTAGTATAATGGGGATAGGTAGATGGGGCAATAGATCAGATTTCCCTTTTCAATTAACACAAGTGAATAAGATTAAAATTTATGGGATAAACTATTCTTTCAATCCATAGGACCCCAACAAAGAAACATGGACAAAATTGTTAGAGAAAATTCAAAATATGCTAGAAAATTACAAATACAAAACGGCCACCATTTTTGGAAGAAGTGTTATAGTTAATTGTTTTATTATACCAAATATAATTTATATAGCAAATATACAGATTGTACCTAAAAAGATCGTAACAGAAATAAATAAACTAGTTAGTGCCTTCATTTTTAAGAACACTTGGTACAGTATAAAACACGTAACCCTAATACAACCTAAAAACAAAGGGGGGATAGCCTTACAGGACATTGACACCAAAATTAAAGCATTAAGGATTAAATACATAGGAGAAGTTATAAAAAGCCCGGGTCTATACCCACTGGCACACTATTATATTGGGTTAAGATTATCAAATCTTTGTAAATTGAACAATAATCAACCCCATTTTTTCGGTACACCGCCATCCTTTTATGCAATATGTCTGCACAATTTAGAAGGGAACAAACATTTAATAAAACAGGACACCAAACTTATATACAAACTTCTAGTTGCAGCACAAGAAACACATCTGAACACACGAAGAGGGTACAACCTTTTTATAACCGACTACATACAGAGTTTCACAAACATTCATGCAATAGACATCAAACCACAAACAAAAGAAGTCACTTTCAGATTACTACACAGTTCAACACCGCTTGCTAACAAATCATCAAAAAAAGCAGGCAGATCAGCACCAACATGTAAACTATGCAGTGACAACATTATAGACATGTAGGACAGTGGCCCCCACTTTAAACAAATTAAGGAAACTAATAGCCTCCAACACGCAACAAACGCTAAATTTGTACAGAGCAGTCACGCTTAACACGTTACCACAGATGACGAGACGAACAGAACTTAAACTACTGACTTTACTAGCTGACTTTAGATATCTTGTATGGACATGTAGGAATAGGGCTGTATACGACGGCAGACAATACGACAGTACAATATTTACACAAATATATGAACGCAAGACATAACAGAACAACTTTAAAATTCCTTAGTGTGTTATACACCTTGCATTAAATACGTTGTTGTTTAACTATATAATGTAAATAGATACAAAGCAAGTAGCTTTGAATGTAAATACTTCGCTGTTTATGTAAATACCCATCAACATTGTACCATTAATCATTTCATTTCTCTCATTCATCATACATGTTCCTTTGTTATATGTTATAGGTCGAATATTGACTTGTAATAAAGCTATGTTGAGGGGGGGGGGGGGGGGGAAAGAGAGTTATCTTTCATTGTTAAATTTTGAAGACATTGTTTAGAATTCTGGGAAGTAGTTGCTGAGGCTATTATTTGCATTTTTTGAAAATTTTAGATTATGATTTTGTTTCTGCATTTGGCTTGTTTGTGTTGATTACTTGGGGAGGGAGGAGGGAAAGGGGAGATATTGTATATCTTATATATATCTTATGTATATCTTACATCATGTATTTACAAATTCTAACTCTTGTAAATATTATTGATGGTGTCATGACCTAATAAAGGTTTTTTAAAAAAAAAAAAAATACAATGAGTGGACGGGAGTTGTGATTCCACTTTCATGTATCGACAATTATTCATTTTGTTTGGAATTGAAAACACAAAATATCCTAATTATAACCCATCAGAGGGTGAAAGGTATATTTCTCATCATCAAATTTTAAAAATAAATCTTTTGAGATATACAGCATGAATCAAAGGATCACCCAGTCAAGTATACTGGACATGCCCGGCTGCTGGCTCGACCCACCCAGACAATTGTTGGCTAAATGGGCTTTAGTGTAGCTGCAACAGCCGCATCAAGCCGGCAAAGGATTTTATACTGCTCAAAGAATTTAAAAAAAAAATAATGCCTCACAAGAACTAAATCTGCACATCCCAATGAGGCTCAACAGCATATTCATCTATGTGTTAGTAGCTTCACCAGTATCTAAGTTTTTCAGTGGTGGACTTGTTAACCCCCTTGAGGACACGAATGTGGTTTTTTCTTCTCTTTTAGTTTTACCCATGTTGCTTGGCCTCTGCCTACGTTCAACGTGACCATCCTAATGGCCCTTTTGCTAGACCAGGGTTTCTCAACCGGGGTTCCATGGAACCCTGGGGTTCCGCGAGAGATCATGATTGAAAAATATAAATAAATAAACGTCGTTATTTGTTTAACTTTGCGCACCAGGTGATGTTAGCGCTCGCAGTGGTCGGTAGTGCTCGAGCAGCCACGTATGGCAGTGCGCAATAGGACAGTGTGCACTCTTGCACATACAATATTTCATCAGCATCTTGTACAATAGAAATTTGAGATAAGACTTTTAGGCCTACTTAGATAAAGTTAAAAAATCAAGTAAGAAATTTGTTAAAAGGAAAAAAACAGAAGTGTCTTCTACCTATACTACTGACTTGCATTAAAGTTGATTTCCTTTGTGGGGAGAGGGAACCACCAAAAAAAAAAAAAGATTGACTAATAAGTTAACAAAGGAGGGGAACAGCTGGTGACGTCTGCTCAAAGATAAATAAAGCCAGATGCGCTTTTAATGCCCTTCGACCAATGTGGAACTCCTCAGCTATATCCAGAGAGAACAAAATTAGAATCTTTAACTCAAATGTGAAGTCAGTCTTGCTGTATGGCTCAGAGACATGGCATGTCTCAAAGAGTATCACCTCCAAGCTACAGACATTTGTAAATAGATGTCTCCGACGGATCCTCCGTATAAGATGGCCAGATGTAATAACAAATATAGAGCTAAGGAATAGATGCGGACAACAGCCAATACAAACAGAAATTAAAGTAAGAAGGTGGGGATGGATAGGACATACACTCAGAAGAGAACAATCAAGCGTAGCCAGAGTTGCCCTTGACTGGAAACCACAGGGAAAAAGAAGAGTGGGGAGGCCAAAGAAAACTTGAAGGAGAAGTGTTGAAGAGGAGGATAGGGAAATTGGAATGACTTGGGCACAGATGAAAAAGACAGCCCAGAATAGAAATCGACGGAGAGCAACTATTTTTGCCCTATGTTCCACAGGGAACGAACAATAATGATGATGATGAATAAGTTGACCAAAATAAATAAATCCATGGAAAAAAAATAATTATCTACTCAAAAGAGCACTGACTATTTTTATTGCATTATTATATTCACAACTTACTGAACACGCTAAGGTATCATGAGCTGTAGATATGTCGTAGATTTTTGATAGGGGAATTAAGACTTGGGTTGGTCCCTTCTGAATAGATTAGAATGAGTGATAGCCACAGTGAGAGATGATAGTAGAAATAGATTTCCACGAGTGAGATGGTAGAAATCAATAGAGGCTGTCTCTGAAATCGAGAATCTTTTCTCTCTTTTAGCCTATCTTCTACAACAGATCTAGAGGAGTCAGACAGTCTGTTAACTACATATATTAATATATATATTACCACTCACGTGCACACACACACACAATTGACGACACATAGACGCACACATGTGGGAAAACTATAACAATGATTAGGCTATATAGGTATTTTGGAACGAGCTGACCCGACACACTGATTAAGTTCAAGGGAATTTTTAATTATAAGAAAATTCCATCACAACACATAAAATTACATCAAAGCATATCTTCTTCTTCTTCTGCGTTCGGTTTGTAGTCATGCTAAATCTGCAGGCCTGTCGCCAGGACGAAGTCCACAGTCTGGATATCAGTTCCACAAGGGCATTCATTCTTGTGGGATATCTTGAGGCGATAGAGATGTCCAAGTGATCTGCAGTGACCAGTTCTAGCGGAAAAATTGTCGTCTGACACATTTTGAAAGATTGATCTGCATAGATTTCCTTTCAAGGGTGTACTTGTTGTGGATGATGGTTTTTTGCCCCGATAAAATGGGAATGGCTGTATTGTTCCATTTTACTTGCCTCTCTATAGAGTCATCCTCATTACCACTGATTCCACAAAGGGCAGGTAACCATAAAATTCCATGACACATGATGTTAAGCTCAGTCTAAAAATCTCATCAAAGCATATACAAATAGTCATAAAGTCAATAAAAATGCTACAAGAATGATAGACCCACAGTATGATCCTTTCCCTCGATGAATAGCCCACAGTCCTGTTAGAAGAAAAGTGATAGCCCAAAGAGTCACGGATACATATGATTTAGTCTAAGTCTTCCCTTTAAAGGTATGAACAGACTTGGATACTCTGCTCTATCCTAAGGAAAAATATTTGTTAGCAACAAAACTTGCATCAAGAAATTTAAGACAGCAAGAAAAGAATGGGTGCAAAAATACCACAATAAAGGAATCGCTCAGTCCTGCATTCACTCTATTCAGTCATCAGGGATCCCTGTCATACATTCTTACCTACAATCGTGCTGTTGTTCGCCGTCTGGCGCAAACTTTAGGACACTTCTCTACAGTGAATCTGTATTCTTTGGATAAAGAGAATCCCAGCTCTGCAGATACAGGTTTCTTCCACTGCTCCGGGGAGCATTCACTTCACCAGTTTATTTTAAGATTACTGTTAAGGTCACTTGAATCAGTTTGGGTAAGAAAGTTTAAATAGGCTCACAGTATCAGAATCACGAGGTTTCCACTACTTAGGAAAAATGGCAGGTTTGTAACTTCGATCACAGGTAAAATTCTGGGTCACACCACAAGGTTTCAAAATCGTCGGAATGTTAGTTTCTTGTAATATGTTACTCGCCCCAAGGGCTGACATGTACTTGATGTTTTATCAGGAAGAAATTAATCTGGCTCGGTAGGCGCAGTTATTTCATTAAAATCTTAAAGTTCTTGTAAAGGTTAACACCAAGTCTTTAAGGAAAATGTTTTAGTTCTTCACAGATATTTCTCGTGTACTCAACGCTGGCACAGTTGGGTCACCCACAGTTTTCACTCCACACAGAACTACAAATTAAATACCACGAAACTAGAATCCTTCAATATAATGGTAGTCTAGAACTCGGCAAAATGTTGCCAAGAAACTCAGAACTTATTCAATATACAAGATATTTCCTAGCCCGAGTGATCTGTCTACTGCGAATCTTGAGTATGAATGCCCATTCTAAAACTCTCTCGGGTAGATATATCTTAAACAGACAAAGGATGCACGCTATTTCGCAAACCCGAAATAGCACCGGTATCTCCCCCTCTCCTAACACTTCGCATTAGCTCAGACCCTGCCATAACCTGCAAAAACGCGTCTTAACGCCTCACACGACATGTGGCCGTTCTGAGCGATGCATGTCTGGCGTTTTCCACACCTCAGGCCAAGGGACTGGCCGAAGGAGCGTGGTGTCAGGTGAAAATGTAGACGATATGTCTCATTTTAGAACGCTGCGTGAGTGTCATATCACACTTATCGCCGAGCGACTAGCCTGAAGAAACGCCCGTGTCGGATGAAAATGTAGACAATTGTCTACATCTGTGTCTGGCGAAACGAATTATCACACATTCCGTCTACCTGCAGCTACTGATATCTGATGTAATAACGTGTGTACTCAGTAAGAGAAAAGAAACAGGTAAACGTCAGAATGGGAAAGTAAATTTTGTCGCAAACGAACGAATGCGAAAAAACATGAAAAGAATGAAAGAGCGCTAATAAAGTAGAGGACACGGGTAGAAAAGAAAGAATATAGAAAATTTATTGATCATAAATGTCTATGCGACAAGATATAATGATTTTTATGCAGGGATTCCCTGAGACCTGAAAATTATTTCAAGGTTTTCTTCAGTATAAAAAGGTTGAGACAGGCTGTGTTAGACCAATCCAAAAACTACAGTCTACGCTGTCAGGAGGAAACGCAAGTTTACTCACAATTACAAGATGGAGACTTACTTACTTACTTAGTCGTTCCTCTTCTACCGTGAGGTGTAGAGGTTTGGAAGAGAGAGCGCCAGACTATTCTATCGGCTGTCTTCCTTCTGGCCTGGTTCCATTCTAGTTCTCGGTCCTTCAAAGATTGTTTAATGTTGTCCTCCCAGCGGACTCTGGGGGTCTGGATCCCTGGCTTTTTGTTTCCCATGCTTGTCGTGGTAGCCGATCTTCTCCCATTCTGCAGACATGGCCAAACCATCTTAGTTGGGACTGTTCTACTTGGGTCTGCAGAGGGTGGGATTTTAGGCCTTGTCGTATCGTCTGGTTGCGGACCATGTCTCTTCTTGTTACTTCACAAGATGGAGATACTAGTGGAAGATAATCATTCTGGGGGGGGGGGGGGGGGGGCCCCTCTTGAGATAAAAGATGATGTCATTACTATGCATCGAACAGTGCGGTCATGTTTGTCCTTAAAGTTTCAGATTATGTTGATGTGCATGCGTGTTTTCCTTTGTCCTAATTATTGCCACGCAATAATTAACAAAAGAACGTCTGGCGGAAAATGATAGGGCAGTATAAAGCACAATTAAAGTAAACAGGCATGCACACCATCATTGCAGGCAGACGCTGGAGCTGAGTTGACCGAGTTGACCATTTCCTCAGAAGGGACCCTGACACCATCACCAGAACTGCTATGCTATGGACCTCAGAAAGACGGGGAAAAAGAAGCACACAAAAGACAACCTGGCAGAGAACAGTGAAGGCTGAGATGCAAAGCATGAAACCGATTTGGGGCACGGCACGAAGGATGACCACAGACCGAGCAAAATGGGAACAGTTTGTTGCTGCCCTACTAGGCGTGATGGCCATTGACTGCTTTGTCAGTCCAAGGATCCAAGAAGAAGGTAGTGAAGGTAGCTGTGTTGAAATAACAGACACCCCCTAGACCAAGATCAGTAAAGAGACGTTACGTTACAGCTGTGAAGGTCTTCCGCTGGTTGTAGAACGGACCGAAAATATCTCCTACTAGTTGTTGAAAAACCATAACAACGGAATGTAGGACATGGACTTCATAACAAATGATTACCAGTGCTAGACGTCGATAACGATCAGATTACCCCCTCCTGTAATGCGACTCTGTCATCATCAGAACAAACCGAAAAATATTAACGACGCAAAATGTTAAGACAGAGAAATATCAAACAAAGCAAGTATTGAGAATTCAGAATCCTTTACATTACGTTCACAACAGAAGCAAGATCAGGCTGACATGAGAATTCAACAAGTCAATCACGTGTCAGTTCAGCTCAACTCAGTTATGAAACATACAATGATCGAGAATGACTATAAGGAGGTAGCTGAAAATTACATTATGTATACCAACCACACGCTTTGCTGTCGGTGCTATAACTGTACGTTAACCGAAGTGTAAATAAGAAGAGGAAAAAAAACACCTCTGGTAAAATGGAATACATGAGAAAAGTAGCTAATGAAACAGAAAAGCGATGAACAATAAGACAAAGAACACTGCTGTAACAGCGCCAGTGAAGGTTTGTATTGAGAGACAAAACTGTTTTGCATACCAGCAGTCTCAAAATACAAGCGATCGAAAATGGAGAATGCCCACGAGAAGATGGATCGAGGAGTGATGGACGTCTTAAAGAATACAACATGACAGCCCAGCAGTTCGCAATGGATCGGAAACCATTACACTCTAGATATGAGCTAAATGGAACAGAGGCATAAATAATTTGCGAGATGTGTTCTTTAGAAGAATAACTAAACGGCTGTCACAGAGAGTTTATTGATCATAAATTGCCTATATCCTCTTCTTTATTATCACTCTTTACATTTTTCCTGTATTTTTCGCATCCATTCGTTTGCGAAAAATATTTTCTTCCCCATTCTCAACTTTACCGTTTTCTTTCTCATACTGGTAAACACATTTATGACATAACGTGTCAGAGAGAGGGCGTTAAAATGCATTCTATTGCATTAGGTGTCAGTGGACGAAACTGTGAACATATTCGTCTGGCCAGACATAGGAGCAGACATATGTCTACAGCATTCCCTGCACCAGACGAAATACACCGTGAATATTCACTTTCGCCAGACCTATAGGCGACAAAGTTGTCTGCATTTCACCTGCCACAACGAGTTGCATCGGCTGAACGCTCAGTGAGGCGCCATAGCCGACATCTGCTCGGCGCAGTTTGAGACATTTGTCTGGAAATCTCAGCTGACAAGGCACTTACTGTTGGCCTGGTCAGCGTGAGGTGTGAAAACGCACGAGTGTCAGTTCGTGGTAGTCTGCTAGTTGATGTAAGGTGTTTTAGACGGAAAGGGGAGATTATTTCGTTTGGCGAAATAAAGTTGGGACCCCTTTGTCTGGTAATAGATATAACCAGAATGTTAAACTTTATTTTCATTCTGACTCCTAAAATGTTGCAGTAGACAGATCGCTGTGCTAGATCAAATATCTGTGTTTTGGCGAAGTCTGAGTTTCTTGGCCATTTTGCCGAGTTCTAGACTACCATTAGATTGCAGTATTCTAGTTCATGGTTTGGTCTGTAGTTCTGTGTGTGGAGTGAATACTGGAGTAACCCAAACTTTGCCGGCGTTTTGTACAGAGACATACCTAATAAATGCTAAGAAGAAGCTAGGAGGAAGGAAGAAGCAGACCGTCTATTACAGCAGAAGAAGATTGAGGAAGAAATGAAAATTCGCAGGGCGAACGAACAAGAGAAGGAGAGACAGCATGAGGAACGAGAGAAGGAGAGACAGCGTGAGGAACGAGAGAAGGAGAGACAGCATGAGGAGGAGAAGGAGGAGAGACAGCATGAGGAAAGAGAAAATGAGCAACGACGACAGCATGAGCTGGCGCTTAAGACTCTAGAGTTCCAAAGCCGTGGTGCTGCCTCTACCTCCAGCAATGGAGAGTCTTCTCCTCATTCCTCTTTAACTGATCCTTCAAACACACAATTTACTCATCTCACCGCTATGTCTTTTGCGCTAGAATCTTTCCCGTGTCCAAATGAGAAGATTGACACGTATCTAGAAAAATTTGAGAAAATTGCAACTCTGTACGGTTTAGAGAGGTCGCGTTGGAATATGAAGCTTTCTCAGGCGCTGAAAAGCAGTGCGTATGATGTTTACGCCAAACTGGAAAGCAGCCAACAAGACAACTATGATGTGTTGAAGAAAGCGTTACTGGAGCGCTTCGAAATGAATGCTCGCAAATTTTTGCAACTGTTTCGCAACAGCAGGAAGGAGAGCTCTGAAACTTTCCAGCAGTTTTCATCTCGGTTGAAGGGATATTTGACAAAGTGCCTTGAGCTCTCGCAGCTCCCCTCTACCTATGAAGGTCTGGAGGAATTTGTTTTAACAGAACAAATAAAGAACACTTTGTCTGCTGATACCCGGAGATTTATAGCTGAGCAGGGGGCAGAAAAGCTTGAAGACATCTTAGAAAAGTCTGAGCGATATCACAATGTGCTGGCTGAACTACCGGCCCCAAAACGGAAACCGACAGAAGAGCATTTTCGAAAGAATAATCTAGAGCAATCTTCTCATGCTTCTAATCAGAATAACTACAGAGAAACTGGACCTCAAAACCCCCCTCCTGAAAAATCCAAGTTCTACAAAACCAAGTACCCCAGCAACCACAGTAAACAGTCTGATCAACCCGACCGCCCTTCACGGCAGCGTAGCCAGAAAGGACAAGGTGGCAAAGGGAGAACCCCTGAGCACGGGACTAATGATCAGAGTGAGCACACCGAACCTAAACGCATCGGATGCTTGCTAACAGTCTCGCAAGGCGGAATTATTGACAGTGATTCCCAACCTGTTGGGATAGACCCTCAACGCGAGGTACTGTTACATTGAACGGTTCTCAAACTTCTTGTTTATTTGACACGGGGCTTTCGTATGATTGCATTGTTGCCAGAAACCTGGTTAAACCCGGTCAAGAAACAGGAGAGACCATCGAACTTTGTGGAGTTCTTAAGAGTGAGGCACCTACAGCGCTTCCCATCGCATTGGTGGAGATCCACTCCGCTTTTGTCAGAGGCGTGATCAAAGGGGCTGTTATGGATGATCCCATCTACCCAGTCATACTTGGCGGTAGATACGTGTGTATTGGGAAACCGGAAGAGCCGATTGTGGCAGCAGTAACTACAAGAGGGCAAACCAAGAAGGAACGGGAGCCTGCGCCTAATTTGTTACCTATGGAACTTAAAGAAGCGCAACAAAAGGACCCTACTTTGGCACCCTGCTTTAGGAAACTGCCCATGGCTAAGGAACCCAGACAACACGGGGACATTTTTTTCTAAGGATGACGTACTTTATCGCAGAACGGGCAAGCCTGACCAAGGTTACAACCAGCTCCTAGTACCGAAACAGTACAGAAGCCAAATCCTAGAAATGGGGCACTCTCTTCCCTTCAGCGGACATATGGGACAGAACGCCACAAACCAACGGATAACCACTCATTAATGGTGGCCAGGAGTAAACACTGATATTATCAGGTATGTCAAATCCTGTGCCCAGTGCCAACGTGTTCCACCCAAGCAACGGATACCCCAGTCTCATTGGGTGAAATGCCAATAGTGGGAACACCATTCGAACGGGTTGTGATCGACATTTTAGGACCCTTAGAAAGGACTAAAAGAAGGAACAGGTTTATCCTGACCTTAGTCGATTCATCCACATTATGGGCAGAAGCTATCCCGCTAACATGCGCAGATGCCAAGCATGTCGCAGAAGCCCTCGTGTAGATTTTCACTCGGTTGGGATTCCCTCAGCAAGTGTTGACGGATAACGGATCCCCATACCGAAACATGTTGATGGATGAGATCGTGAAGATCTTGAGGACCAAACACATCTACACAAAACCTTATGCTCCGGCCGGAAATGTGCTCGTGGAACGTGTTAATGGAAACCTCAACATGATGCTAAGTAAACTGGCACAAGTGAAACCTGAAGATTGGGATCTTTGTATTCCTGCAGCTTTATTTGGCTACAGAGAATCTCCTCATACTTCCACAGGATTTCCGCCAGCTACGCTTTTATTCGGCAGACCCATCAAGGGGCCGCTTGAAGCCTTACTTTGGTCGCTGACAGACCAGAAGGCTGATGAGACAGTCGTCTCAGCAAGTAAATACGTATCGGATTTAAAGGAAAGGTTGAAACTAGGATGGGACCTAGCAACGACTAACTTTAAGCGAGCACGCACAAAGCACGCTAACCGATACAGGAAAGTCGCGAAAGAGAGAGAACTGGAAGCAGGAGAGAAAGTTTTGGTGTTACTCCCTACCGGAAACAACCAACTGAAGATCGGATGGCAAGGGCCGTTTACCGTCCTGAAAAAGATTTCTAAGGCTAACTACCAGATCTCTATTCAAGGAAAGGAAAAGGTTTTCCATTTAAATCTGTTAAAGAGATACTTGGAAAAACCAGTGCCAACCTCCGACCATCTCCTGACGATCGCCAAAACTTTCAAAAATGTCAGAAGCGGCGACGCTCTTTCAAGCGCGCATGGGAGACATTCAAGAGGAAGGAAACTTTTGGGAGTAGACTTGAGTAGGAATTGGACAGAGATGGAGGGGGGAGATGAGATGGAAGAAGACAGACACCCTGAAGCTACGGATATAGGAAATTTATTTCCATAACGTAGACATGGAGTGATTCCATATCTTAAAGGGGGGACGTTCTGTCACAGAGAGTTTATTGATCATAAATTGCCTATATCCTCTTCTTTTTCTTTCACCCATATCCTCTATTTTATTATCACTCTTTACCTTTTTCCTGTATTTTTCACATCCATTCGTTCGCGAAAAATATTTTCTTTCCCATTCTCAACTTTACCGTTTTCTTTCTCATACTGGTAAACGCATTTATGACATAACGTGTCAGAGAGAGAGAGCGTTAAAATGCATTCTATTGCATTAGGTGTCAGTGGACGAAACTGTGAACATATTCGTCTGGCCAGACATAGGAGCAGACATATGTCTACAGCATTCCCTGCACCAGACGAAATACACCGTGAATATTCGCTTTCGCCAGACCTATAGGCGACAAAGTTGTCTGCATTTTCACCTGCCACAACGAGTTGCATCGGCTGAACGCTCAGTGAGGCGCCATAGCTGACATCTGCTCGGCGCAGTTTGAGACATTTGTCTGGAAATCTCAGCTGACAAGGCACTTACTGTTGGCCTGGTCAGCGTGAGGTGTGAAAATGCACGAGTGTCAGTTCGTGGTAGTCTGCTAGTTGATGTAAGGTGTTTTAGACGGAAAGGGGAGATTATTTCGTTTGGCGAAATAAAGTTGGGACCCCTTTGTCTGGTAATAGATATAACCAGAATGTTAAACTTTATTTTCATTCTGACTCCTAAAATGTTGCAGTAGACAGATCGCTGTGCTAAATCAAATATCTGTGTTTTGGCGAAGTCTGAGTTTCTTGGCCATTTTGCCGAGTTCTAGACTACCATTAGATTGCAGTATTCTAGTTCATACACAACGGGCTGATCACCCGTTTGCCAGTCACTTCGATTACAGAAACAACAGCAAATGGGTTGATTTGCCGTTGCCCTAAAGACGCCACCAGGCGTGATGGGAAACAATGGCAAAGAAAACCTATCTGCTGTTGCCCTAAGACGCCACTAGGCGTAATGGCCACTGACTGCTTTGACGGTCGGTGGCTAAGGACGGAAGAAGAATTCTAGTTCATGGTTTGGTCTGTAGTTCTGTGTGTGGAGTGAATACTGGGGTAACCCAAACTTTGCCGGCGTTTTGTACAGAGACATACCTAATAAATGCTTATACTGGGCCTTTGAGCCAGTGCATATTTCTACACTAACTCTAATGTACATGCTGCCTTGTGGCGAGAAAAAATTACAGAAATCTAAAACATTAACTTTCCGACATTGTTGACAAGTGTGTGGTGAACCAAGATTATTTGTTGAGAGAAGTTGTCCACCGGTCATCTTCCTAATTAAGGGAAACTTCGTGTTCTAACATTGTGTGCTCGTTTAAGCCTAATTCTTACCTCGTGAGTCAAGTGACACTAACTTTAGTCTGAAATAACTATCGCATGAAGCAGACGCTCCCCAGATCCATTTTGATGAAACCAACAAACAAATCTGCAGAGCTGGGATCCGTTTCATTAAACGACAGTAACAGATAAAAAGTGTGTGAGTGTCCCAAAGTTTGCGCCAGCCGGCGATCCACAGCACGATTGTAAGTATATCAGGGCCCTGATGAAAGAACTGAGTGAAAGTAGACTGAAGGATGTTCTTTGTTTGAGTCACCCACGTTGTAACTTCCTTTATACAAGTTATTGCTAACAATACGTACCCTTAGAATAAAGCAGAGTATCAAGTCTGCCCATACCTTAAAAGGGAGAAACCATAGACCCAATCATATGTATCTGTAACTCTTTGGGGTTATCACTTTCTTCTAACGGGACTGTGAGCTATATATCCAGGGGAGGACCATACAAACGGGTCTATCACTATTGTAGCATTCCTTGATTTTTTATGACTATGTGTATGCTTTTGATGTATTTTTATATGTTGTGATGTAAGTTTACTATGATAATTAAACTATACCTACATTTATTTCAGTGTGGTGGTCAGTTCGTTCCCATAATATCTATATAATCATTGTTATAGTTGTTCCCACATCTGTGTGTCTAACTGTCGTCACTTGTATGTGCGTTCACGTGTGTGGATAGATATATATTAATATACATAATTTTTTATAGACTGACTCCTCTGGATCTGTTGTAGAAGATAGGCGGAAAGAGAGAGAGATTCTCGATTTCCGGGACAGCCTCTATAAATTTATACCATCTCACTCGTGGAACTCTATTGCTATTATCACATCTCACTGTGGCGATCACTCATTCTAACCTATTCAGAAGGGACCAACCCAAGTCTTAATTCCCCTATAAAAAATCTACAACAACGGCAAAGAAGACAAAATATCACTAACACCTTTATAATAGTAAAAGTCAAAACCAGACTATACATCGACTGGAGTATGTAGAGAGACCAAATAATTGTTCATAATATACATCTAGTTTCTACATACTCCGTCTCATAATTGGTCGTTCTATATTGCGTATTCTCTCTCTCTCTCTCTCTCTCTCTCTCTCTCTCTCTCTCTCTCTCTCTCTCTCTCTCTCTCTCTCTCTCTCTCTCTCTCTCTCTCTCTCTCTCTCTCTCTCTCTCTCTCTCTCTCTCTCTGCCATTAATTATTTATTTCTCATTTTCGGAGCACAGAAATCCGTGACCCAGTCACTGGTTACATTTTCACACTTCAATACGTGTCAGGTCAAGGCGTCATTGACAATCCTTAAGGATTAATTGTAATCGCTTAAGTGATTGCACCAGATTGACTTAAGGCGTGAATTGTTTGTTTACGATTGCGCAACCATTTCCGTAGTCAATCGGGAAGTGTGGCGTCAGTGTTCATACAAGCGACTAGGAGTGTCTGATTAGTGACGCAATCACTTCCCTCGAAGTTACCGGTGATGATAATTACAGATTATATCAATCTAGCGAGACATTTGAAGAGTGAACTTCATTCATTCATTACCCTCCGCTCCCAAGGAGCATCGGCCTTCAACAAACACATGCCAAGTCCTCATGCCACGTGCCATCAGCTCAAGTTCTTTCCACGTTCTCCTCAACATTTTCACCTCCTTTTCCAGCTCTCTTCTCCATGTGCTTCTTAGTCTACCTCTGCATCTCTTGCCTTGGGGTTCCAGAACAAGGGCGGCCTTGTAATGCTATCAACAGGTTTCATCAATGTGTGTCCTAACAATCACCATCGTCTTCTTCTCAACTCTTGTTCCACTGGCACTTGTCTGGTTTTTGTCATCAGTTCCACGTTGGTAACCTTGTCATACCATTTTAATCCTTCTATTCTACGCTATTCATATCATCATTTATTACCAAGAGTGAACTTGTAAATGTGATAATACTTACGGAAACCACACTACCTTATATAGAAAATGACTTTTGAAATCCGTGACTTTGGTCACGCAGAATTTTTCCATGAGGAAGTGTTGGGATAACCCCATTATAACACACATGGGTGAATGCTTTTGGTTGGCATTCGAAATGTAAAATTACTACACTCCTGATTGGAGCCTTGTCCAATACTAACAATAATGTGTGTGGGCTGAAAGTTGCAATATAATCTGACACTTTTGCCGGTCTAGGTCACTGTGAAATTCAACTCGTCAAGAAGACAGTCAGAGTAAGGAATAGAATCAGGATTCCTCTTTAAAGGACCGGGCAACGCGTTTGAGCATCTTGTGGACTTGTATCCCAGGAACACTCTAATTTCATTAATACTGAAAGCCTGAAATCATAGGAACCTGAACACTAAGTCATAGTGCGGTCTATTTGCAAAGTAATATCCCAGGCCACGTGTAAGAGGCATCTTAGTCAAGTTGCCGTAACTATTTCTCTGAGCCAGAAGTAAGTCTGTATTCCCAAAGAAATATGGGTAGGTGGTACCAATTGGTGGTACTATCTGTGGAGCAAGTGAGTGGTACAAGGGGCCTTCAGTCAAAGCTAGACACCACCATCAGACAGGTCTTGAAGACGCTGGACCAGCTTTGTAATTACTCCATGATACTTCTTGAAACGTGTTACCGCCACCAGACTTGACCAGTGACGAGAGTGAACCAGTCTACAATCTGCAAAGAACCAAACATCGGCTGGAGCAGAAACCAACCAACAGTATGTTACTGGCAGCTAAGTACACATTCAAAGCTGCCAAGTGAACTTTCCCAGGAAGAAAATGCCCTTAACTAACCATAACATCATCTGTGATGAGTTTTTAAAGAATTATTCGTTTTTACACTGTTAAATATAATTGATTATTAAATTTGTTATCTGTATGTATACAAATTTATAGTTGATTTAATATTTTGAGTGTTCTGCACACGTATGTCTCAGTCATTTTAAAATACACTTAAACAGAGCTATTAAATTAATATTTCATTGAATTAAATCAGTTGGGGGCTTCAACGAGCTAAAATACATAATAATTCTTCATAAAAGGTGCTGGGCAGATAAACAGTTAACAATTGCTCAGACCAATTCAGCATTGTTCTTGATTTCTGAAATATCTTATGAAGACTCCCTCAAGATAGAGGCATAACCATCCTTCAATTCACAACTCCATTATATCCTAATGACATCCTTCTGTAGTTTTCTCGTGCATACGTAACCCACTGTCCAAGTTTGGACTTGTTTGTTTTCATTTGGGCATATGAGGAAGGACCGATACTGATATGAACATCATAATTTATATAATACATCAGTGGGTTGTATGAAATATATAATGGAAGTGGCTTGACCATCACTCGACTGGCTACCGTTACTTCTTCAAACTACACTTCAAAGCTGCAGTTTATATTTAAAAAAAAAAAAAAAACTGCCCCAGCCCAGCAAATGGGGAAACCAAAATTAAACCCCCTTCATCGAAAAAAAAAAAAAAATACTAGGTGGAGTCAAAACTCATATTCGGGGTTCCAAAAAAAAAAAAAAAAACAACAATAGAAACCGGGTGCCCGGGACAACACTCTTTTTTTTTTGACAGGTTAAAGCAATAAGCAATATTACTGTATTGCCTGGGAAGGGCTAGAGCTGAATGTATGGGGACGATTAGATGTTAGCTCTGAATAATCAGTGCCCGAGCAGTGTATTCTTCTCTTTTTTTTTCAGGTATTACAGGTTGCAAAAACCAAAAACAGCTTTACAGACAGTGTCATAGTACAAATTCACCTTTTTACGGTACCACGGTATAGCTTTGATACTTAGCTGATCTGGGCTTTCGGACGTCTAGAAAACAGCTTGTGACTATGTGGACGTTAGATGTTTCCCACTTTCGCCTATAATAAGAAAGGCCTGCCAGTAGCGTGGACGTTCACAACGTGGAAGTGATGAATATGATCTGCATAAAAAAAGAACTGCTATGGAGTATGATCAAGAAAGCTATCCGGATCCAAACATGGATACATTGCTAGTCAAAGCTACATTCTGGAAGGATGACGGTATCTTTATCTATCTTGAGACTAGGCACAATTTCCGGTAATTTCCAACTATACAGTGCGGTTCAAGCTCTAGAGCAAAGCTGCAAATATGATTTATGGTTTATTTTATTGCGTTGTGTCACCACACGGTGCTGCCAACAAAGCGAACATTTAGTGGGTAACAGCCTATTTCAGGTGTAACGTCAATGAAAAGGCGATAAAACGTAGCTGTGATATCTGCACATACTTTCGGTCAGACACATTTGACCACATCCTCTCGACCGGGCAGGGGAAGAAAATAATTCTTCGACTGCACGAATTAAACACATGCACCAGCTTGGTTTTAACCACTGACATGAGGCTTTTGCCTTACTAGGGACGCATTTCGTTAAGAACGAATATCCACACTAAAAACTCAGCCCAGCCTGCACAACAGTGCTGCAGAGGAACTCGTTGACTTGTTTCCAGTACACAATGTTATTACTCCGAGTACTTAGATCATCTTTTGTTTATTAGACTTAATACTGTAAACAATTCACCATAAACTCAACGTGACACACAAGTTTCAATGTTTCTGCCCCATTCAGAGTCTATACGTCAAATTTTACGCATTGTATGTTCTCGTTCTTGAAAACCCAAGCTGCCATATCAACTTGGTCTTAAAATAATGTTAGTAGTTAAAATAATGCTGCTTGGTAAAAATGAGATATATTCCAATGCCTCGGTTTTCCATTTTCTTTGCGGAAAGTGAACCTTTGTTATTGCTTTCGATTGTTTACCCTGAATTGAAAACGGGTTATATCCCCAGCCAATAATATGGTTTACTTTTGGTTGTTGTGTTCTGGATCTAAGAATCCTGCGATCGTGCAGATTCGTGATAACTAACTGCGATTAAAAAAATCTAGCGGTGAAGATGCATAGATGCGGTTAATTTCTTAAACTATCTAGGAAGAAGAACAAACATCGAACGTCATCCTTTTAATATAGGAGCTTTATGTCGAGATGATCATCGATTTTTTCTGTAAAACTCCCAAGACAAGACTTCCCTGTGAGTGAAACTGAAAATGACCATCACGAGATACACACGTTTTTCTTAACATAATATAAACGAATAGTGAATTTGAAAAGTATATTTTATATGAGAATTTCTGATTAATGTTTCCAGTTACAGATCCCTCATCTGTTTGATCACACACTGATTCTATGATCTGCTGCATCCAAATGTAAACAGCTTACATTTTTATTAGGCCTAGCCTAATTGTTTTTTTAAATTATGAACAGTGTGGCGTTTTCTATGCTTAGTCATAGTGCATCATATTAAAGTATAATAACTTTAGAGTCCTCTTTTCTAAAGGCATATTTGTGCCAATTAAAAAAAAAAATAGTAACAGTAGCCTGCATGTAGAAATCAGATTTAAATTCTTTAGTTCGGTTTTTTTAAAAGCAGTTTCAGTCAAGAACAGTGGGATGTGTATCCGATTACACACAAATGTTTATTGATCCAGAAGCCAATTAAGTTGCCTACATTGTTAGGGTTAGAGTTAGGATTCCTAAACCCAACCCTTACTCCTTATTACTACAGCTCTGAATTCTTTTTTAAGGTCATATTGATGTGAGTGACTTAACTGGCCTCTAGCATGATAAGACATTTGGATGAAATCAGACAAACATTTCACTGTTTTTCATTTCAACTCATGCAGACAATAAGCGTTAAAATAACAAATTAATTTAGTGTAAAGGTCTTTTTCATAGTACAGTTATTTTGTATCAACCATTAAGTTAGTTTGTCATAGCAAAGACATTATAAATCTTCCATGTTTTCTTACCAGGTATTTGACTTGATTGCTGTTGCAAAAACAAAATATAGAGATGAGGGGCAACCCAGGTGTTGTAGGAGGGATTTGTCCCAATCCACAATGCAAGAAGAAGCTGTATTTTCCTGCTCATGAGGCCAGTGTAGAATGTACAGGATGTGGTCAAAGGCATACACAGTCTGTCCTGAACAATTTGGGAGTAAGGAAATTTTTACTAATTTGTCATGATCTCCGTAGTTGCATAGTATGCTTCATACACATTTTCACATGGAAATATGAAGTAATTTATTCAGTGACTAGACCATATTAAAGACAAAACTAAATAAATAAACACTTACAAAATGAAACAAGTCTTGCTACCTTGAATGTTTAAAAAATTACTTATTATAAACGTATGTAGGATCTGTTTCTGTTTTATTCATAAGACAAATTCTTGTTATGTTATCTTTCTTGTAATGCTCACAAAACACATTTAAATCATAATTTGCAATGTTCATGAAACAGCTTAAGATATTTTTATTTGTTAAAAAAAAATATGTGAGACCAAGAGCTAGAAAATACAAACACATTTACATACTTAGAAAGCATAGTAACACCTGATGGTGGAACAAGCATAGTAACACCAGATGGTGAAACAAGCAAAGACATCAGCAACTGAATGAGTAAAGCCAGAATAGCTTTCACAAATCTAAACAACATATGGGAATCCTCCCATGACAGTACAAACACTGAATTAAAAATATATGAGAGCTGCGTAATTTCTGTACTTCTGTATGGTACAGAATGCTGGTGAGTAGCAAAAAAAAAGAAATGTCCAAACTGTCTTCTTTCCACACAATCTACCTAAGGAAAGTTCTCGAATTTTTTTTCCGAACACCATCACCAACCTTCTTCTTCTTCTTCCTCGTTCGTCCTGAAAAGGACATTGGTTGCGTTGTGTCTGTTTACACTGGAGCTGCGATATCTGCGCCTTTCGGCCAGCACATCTGACTTCAGCACAGCATTTTTTGGGACCGGGTTTGCCTTCCCTCTTTGATCCCTACTCTCTCAGCCAGACTGCAGTGATGCAGCCTGTTTCCAGGACCACCACTTGGAGGTGGAGTAGGGTCTTGGTCAGCTCTGGTTCGCTGACCCTGACGCAAGCAGTCAAGCTACGGGTCGCTGACTGCATTCTCTGTTGCTGCGTCTTTGGGTCCCATCACCAACCAAGAACTGCTATCTCTTGGAGCCACCAAGAAGATATGCGCACCATCATAGTGGGTAGACACTGAATTGGGTCCACCAGAACTGCCATGCTATGGACTCCAGAAGGAAAATGAAACTAACAAAGAGATATCTGGCGGAGTACTGTGGGGGCAGAGATGCAAAGCATGAACCAGAGCTGAACCCTTGAAATAATTTTCAGGTCTCAGTGAACCAATGCATAAAAATGTATTATATCTACAGCTCAGGGTACTTTAAAGTGATCAGTAAGTTGTAATTATAATAATCCTATAAAATTGTCAATGCTCTTCTGATTACAGAATTATTTTTTCTGTGGATATTTTTTTTTTTTTAAAACTTTGCGCACCGGGCAATGTTAATGTTGGCAGTGGTGGACAGTGACCAAGCCGCCCTATATGGCAGTGCGCAATAGGACCATGTTCTGTCTTGCACTTACAATATTTCATTAGCATCTTGTAGAGTAGAAATTTGTGATAAGACATTTAGGCCTACTTGGACAAGGTTAATAAAAAAAATAAAGTGGGAAATTTAAAAAAGGAAAAACTGAAGTTTATTCTACCTACACCACTGATTTGCATTAGAGCTGATATCCATTGTGGGGAGGGGAAACCACATAAAAAGAGTAGGCTAATAAGTTGGCCAAAATAAACATATCCACAGAAAATATAATTATGTAATCAGAAGAGCATTGACAATTTTATTGGATAATTATAATTATTAGAATCTTTTTGACAGTGAAAATGGCGCGAAATTGAATGTGCCATGTGTCAGACATTGTTGCAAAACGCATTTCGCACTCTTGGTCTTCAATCTGTTTTG
Source organism: Oreohelix idahoensis (assembly GCA_024509875.1). Taxonomy (NCBI): domain Eukaryota; kingdom Metazoa; phylum Mollusca; class Gastropoda; order Stylommatophora; family Oreohelicidae; genus Oreohelix; species Oreohelix idahoensis. Next base: position 208,395 of record JAMPIV010023208.1, on the reverse strand, counting down.
ATATTAAGCTTGGTTGTGAAGTTTGTCATTTTATTATTATGAGCACTAAAAATGAATTTGAAAAAATGTTATACTGCAGCAGAAAAGCTCTTAGTGGTAAAATATGCAGAATCTAACGGCAATCCAAGTCGACATTTTTTCCATTAATGAGTGCAACATTCGATTATGGCGAAAAAACAAAGAGGCGCTGCAAGTGTTGCCTAGTAAGAAAAAGGCGAATCGTGGGTCACCACCAGATCTTCCAGACCTAGAAAAAAACTATTGGAGTGGGTTGTGGATAGAAGGCAACAAGGCATCGGTGTTTCATGCATTGAAATTCGACTTAAAGCTCTGGAACTTAAAAAATCTCGTACAGGCACAACAGCATTTAAAGCGTCATATGGATGGGCAGTTTGTTTTATGAAGCGACATGGTCTTTCAGTTCGTCGAAGAACTACTAATGCGCAGCATCTTCCAGATGACCATGAAAAAAAGCTTCTGAAGTTCCAAAAGTTCGTAATCAAATTAAGAAAAGAACAAATCTATGACCTTGCACAGATTGGAAACGCGGATCAAACGCCTCTGACTTTCGATATGCCCTACGACAGGACCGTAGACACGAAAGGTATAAAAACTGTGTCTATATGTACAACTGGACACGAGAAGTCTCATTTCACCGTTATGTTCGCGTGTACTGCAGATGGAGAAAAGTTGCCGCCTTTCATAATTTTTAAGAGAAAGACTCTACCAAAAGGAGTACAATTTCCGAAAGGTGTACACATCCGTGTTCATGCTAAAGGATGGATGGATGAAGCACTAACCATTGACTGGTTAAAATGTGTTTGGGCAACACGTCCAGGTGGTCTCCGAAAACAATCTTCCATGTTGGTGCTCGACTCATTTCGGTGTCATTGGATGCCTTCTATCCAGAAGGAAATGAAGAAAATCAAATCTGATCTGGTTATAATTCCAGGCGGCATGACCCGTCTGTTGCAGCCTTTAGACGTCACTGTTAATAAGCCGATGAAAGATGCTATCCATTGTAAATGGAATGCATGGTTAAGCGACGGTAATCACACATATACTGCTGGTGGCCGTATGCGTCAACCGACTCTCACAGATGTCGCAGAGTGGGTACTTGCTGCTTGGAAGGAATTAGATAAGACTATAATTCAACAAGGCTTCCTCAAATGTTATATTTCGAATAAACTTGACGGCAGCGAGGACGACGTTTTGTGGGAGAAAGAACAGGTGTCATCGAATGAAGATGATGGCGATATTTATTATGATGGCACCAGTAATGGCATTGACTCGACAACACTAGATGAGCTTCTTTCTAATGAGAGTGATGATGAGGGAGTCCAAAGTACCTAAAATTTAGGTGTTGCGTACCTATTTCTGTTTGTTATTATACTTTCAGTTTTTTAACAAATGTTTCATAAAATAAAATCTAGAAAAATTATGGTGCGTATTACACACGAATTTCCATTTTACCAGAAAATTTTGGGCTAAATCAAGTGCGTATTATACGCAAGATTTTATGGTAGTTCATAACACCACCATGTTAACCATAATTTGTATATTTTCTCTAAAGAAATAATAGACATGAAATCAAATATAACATCTTCCTGTATCACACGTAGCTATGTAACCCTCCTAAATGTGATGGGAAATAATTATGTAATGCTCTGTCTGCTGCATGTCCTGATGATGGCAGTAATTCTCCTGTTGCCATTTTGTTTGTCTTTTCTATTCTATTTCAGGGAGGGAGGAGGATTCTGTTATATGCCCATTGAGGCATATTGGGAATATGGTGTTAGGGCCCATATTTTCTTGACTATCGGCACACTAGGGGTGATGTTGTCAGTATCTTGCCGGCCGCTTTAACCTTCCCAGAGTTGCTCTGGTACCCCATTCATGAGGCTGGGTCGACCCCATAGCTGTTTGCGGTCTAAAAAATTCCACTTCAACTGGGGATCGAACCAGCTAGGAAGCCAGTGCACTACTCACTGCAATATCGTGGCTTCTATATAATTTCAACTTGATTGGATCTTTGCAATCAAACTAATCATGACATATGGTCAGTGTTCCACGAAAAAATTGGAAGGCCGGTGTGTTATTTGATTGGTGTTCACTTTAGCTTTCAGTGTGCAGTGCAGGCCTATTCTTTTCCTGAAAAGGTGGCAGGATTTTTTCATTGTTAATTTCAAGGTGTATCACTTACATAGTAATGTGGGGATAACATTTGAAATTTACTTCAAATAAATGAATTAGATTGTTGGGGCAAAGTTATAAATACAATTTTATTTAAGAAATAAATTCATCTGAGTATGCTATTTGTCTAATCCCAACTAACATAATTACCGATGTATGTTACGTCGGTCGGTCTCACTCAAAATAGTAACTCGCACCAGAAAAAAAAAGTGCGCAATGCACGGTATGCAACTTGCGCGGCGTGGATTTTATATAAAACAAATACTTTGGTTTTTTTAATTTTTTTTTTATTCACAAAATTAGTAGCGCTCGAAAAAATTGGTGTGCATGAGCCCACCCAATGTACAAATTATGAAAACTTGAAAGTTTTTGTTAAAACCACTTATTATCAGGGAACACTCTTTGAAAACAATCCACGCACTTTCACACGAAATGTTGTCATTAAAGAACTTTTAAATTGAATCTAAAATAACATCATTCTAGCCGTGTGTACATTGGTCACAGCTGAGGAATGCAACCGTGTTGAAAAATTGTATTGTTTCCATTATATATAGTCTCCCGAAAATAGTCACAATCAACAAAGAAAAGCATTCAAATGACAGTGTTCATGAACAGTTTGATTATGGTGTATAATGGAAAGAAACCAAAAACACTCTAAGAATGTACTTCAATCTGCTCATCCGGGAACGGAAACAGCACACTATAATTAAAAGACGGGTTATTGCTAGTTGGAGCCTAATTAAATGCTAGGACTGAAATATACATTTTAATTAAAAAAGACCACATGTTAAGCAAAATGTTTTCTTCCTTGTTCACTTTTCATGGCGGTTTGCATTGCACAATGTTGTGCCCCTTGTGGCCCCGTGCATCCGTTTTCAGCATGCATTTATTTGGGACAGCTTCCCTAGCCTTTGGTTTTCTGTGACCTCCCTGCAAAGCAGCAGTTGTTTGTCATCAGAGTTGTCTCTCCTAAGAAAGCTGTCTTTCCTGATTAACAAGTCTTTCCTACCCAGGTTAGTGTGAAGTTTTCCTTCTACGTGGATGTCAAACCAAGACTATCATGCTCCTCCTGCGCTGATTTTTTGCAGGGTTTACTCCCTGACTACTTCCTGGCAGGGAGAGTTCCCTTGGCATGCCCTTGGTGGGAATTTGGAACATGTCTACACGTCGGTGGGCCTAATGTTTCCGCATGTAACAGGGGGGCATGCTTCTCTGAGGAGTTTCTGTAGGGTCCCCCACCCATATATTGTTTTATCCCATAAAATTGCCAGTTATCCGGTGCCAGATTATTTGTCATTCGCCAGAGCTGCATTTGCAAAAGCAGGGGACACCATGAGCAGGTACAAGTTTGGCTTGGTTGACAGAGGCTATGTATTTGCACAGATGTTACCATCTATTTAGGAAGGACCTGTCTTCTCGTCACTTGCCCCCGGTTAAGCAAAACAAACAGAAAAGAAAAATTTGACACATTAAGAATAGATGGAAATGGAACCTCATTTTTAGTACATTTAAAGCAAACATGTCTACTAGTACAGGTTACCCATATTCTGTACAGGTGTATTTTTGTTGTCAAATTTGTACAGCTGTACATACTTTCTATACAGGATTTTTGCCTAATTAGTAAAATATATGTATTGTTGTAATGCTCCGTATTGAGTTGCCTATTATATCCTATGTGAAGAATTGTACCAAATATGCTCAATACAAACAAGGAAATAGCAGTAAATAATAAATTATGCAAAAGCATAGGCGAAAAAAAATGCTCTTTTGTTTTCTTAAAGAACAAAACAGTCATTTGGTTTTTTCTGTCTTTTGTATGTTTTTTTTTTTTTAATTTTTGTACAGGATTTTTGAATTTTCATACAGGTTTTTCATTTTTTTTAAATATTTCATCTCTGATGGTTGACATGTATGTTAAAGCACAGTTTATAACAGGTTTTTTAATTCTGTTCTATAATTTAGTTCAATTTATTTTAAAGAATTTGAATCCAAAAATTTGAAATTAATGCACAAAGATATTTTATTTTTGTGTTTTTTTGCTTAGCTAACTGAGTGGTATGAGCTTGGAACCATTGAGCGTTTGTTACGTGAGCTGCAGAAAGAATCTCACAGAACAGCAGTGAGAAATCAAGAGTTGCTGAAAGTCGATGGCCTGTCCAACTACTTGTGCACCATTCTGTCTCCTCTACTTACAACCTACGGCATGGACAGGACAACTGGGAAGTAAGAAACAAGCAGTATTACTATTTTACAACTGTTTTACAATTGAGCGCCTGATTGACAGAGTGGTTAGAGCGCTGGTCTCGCGGCAAAGGCGCCGGGTTTGAATCACGGTATCGACACGCTCCAGTCTACTCAGCTGTAAATGGGTACCTGACTCTGCACTTTGAGTTAGGGAAGGAATAGGCAGCAAGGAAAAGAACTGGTCACCTCACCTCTCGATGATGGACCTAGTATGGTGAAGTCTCTAACACTTCACTCCCCTACGGCTGTATCTGCTATGGTACTACCTTTACCTTTTTTTCTTTTTTTTTTACAATTACCATTTTACAGCTGTCTTACAATTACCATTTTACAGCTGTCTTACAATTACCATTTTACAGCTGTCTTACAATTACCATTTTACAGCTGTCTTACAATTACCATTTTACAACTGTCTTACAATTACCATTTTACAACTGTCTTACAATTACCATTTTACAACTGTCTTACAATTACCATTTTACAGCTGTCTTACAATTACCATTTTACAGCTGTCTTACAATTACCATTTTACAGCTGTCTTACAATTACCATTTTACAGCTGTCTTACAATTACCATTTTACAGCTGTCTTACAATTACCATTTTACAGCTGTCTTACAATTACCATTTTACAACTGTCTTACAATTACCATTTTACAACTGTCTTACAATTACCATTTTACAGCTGTCTTACAATTACCATTTTACAGCTGTCTTACAATTACCATTTTACAACTGTCTTACAATTACCATTTTACAACTGTCTTACAATTACCATTTTACAACTGTCTTACAATTACCATTTTACAGCTGTCTTACAATTACCATTTTACAGCTGTCTTACAATTACCATTTTACAGCTGTCTTACAATTACCATTTTACAGCTGTCTTACAATTACCATTTTACAGCTGTCTTACAATTACCATTTTACAGCTGTCTTACAATTACCATTTTACAGCTGTCTTACAATTACCATTTTACAGCTGTCTTACAATTACCATTTTACAACTGTCTTACAATTACCATTTTACAGCTGTCTTACAATTACCATTTTACAGCTGTCTTACAATTACTATTTTACAGCTGTCTTACAATTACTATTTTACAGCTGTCTTACAATTACTATTTTACAACTGTCTTACAATTACCATTTTACAACTGTCTTACAATTACCATTTTACAACTGTCTTACAATTACCATTTTACAACTGTCTTACAATTACCATTTTACAACTGTCTTACAATTACTATTTTACAACTGTCTTACAATTACTATTTTACAACTGTCTTACAATTACCATTTTACAACTGTCTTACAATTACTATTTTACAACTGTCTTACAATTACCATTTTACAACTGTCTTACAATTACCATTTTACAACTGTCTTACAATTACCATTTTACAGCTGTCTTACAATTACCATTTTACAGCTGTCTTACAATTACCATTTTACAGCTATCTTACAATTACCATTTTACAGCTGTCTTACAATTACCATTTTACAGCTGTCTTACAATTACCATTTTACAGCTGTCTTACAATTACCATTTTACAGCTGTCTTACAATTACCATTTTACAGCTGTCTTACAATTACCATTTTACAACTGTCTTACAATTACCATTTTACAGCTGTCTTACAATTACCATTTTACAGCTGTCTTACAATTACTATTTTACAGCTGTCTTACAATTACTATTTTACAGCTGTCTTACAATTACTATTTTACAGCTGTCTTACAATTACCATTTTACAACTGTCTTACAATTACCATTTTACAACTGTCTTACAATTACCATTTTACAACTGTCTTACAATTACCATTTTACAACTGTCTTACAATTACTATTTTACAACTGTCTTACAATTACTATTTTACAACTGTCTTACAATTACCATTTTACAACTGTCTTACAATTACTATTTTACAACTGTCTTACAATTACCATTTTACAACTGTCTTACAATTACCATTTTACAACTGTCTTACAATTACCATTTTACAACTGTCTTACAATTACCATTTTACAACTGTCTTACAATTACCATTTTACAACTGTCTTACAATTACCATTTTACAACTGTCTTACAATTACCATTTTACAGCTGTCTTACAATTACTATTTTACAGCTGTCTTACAATTACTATTTTACAGCTGTCTTACAATTACCATTTTACAACTGTCTTGCAATTACCATTTTACAGCTGTCTTACAATTACCATTTTACAGCTGTCTTACAATTACTATTTTACAACTGTCTTACAATTACCATTTTACAACTGTCTTACAATTACCATTTTACAACTGTCTTACAATTACCATTTTACAGCTGTCTTACAATTACTATTTTACAACTGTCTTACAATTACCATTTTACAACTGTCTTACAATTACCATTTTACAACTGTCTTACAATTACCATTTTACAGCTGTCTTACAGTTACCATTTTACAGCTGTCTTACAATTACCATTTTACAGCTGTCTTACAATTACCATTTTACAGCTGTCTTACAATTACCATTTTACAGCTGTCTTACAATTACCATTTTACAGCTGTCTTACAATTACTATTTTACAACTGTCTTACAATTACCATTTTACAGCTGTCTTACAATTACCATTTTACAGCTGTCTTACAATTACCATTTTACAGCTGTCTTACAATTACCATTTTACAGCTGTCTTACAATTACTATTTTACAGCTGTCTTACAATTACCATTTTACAACTGTCTCACAATTACCATTTTACAGCTGTCTTACAATTACCATTTTACAGCTGTCTTACAATTACTATTTTACAGCTGTCTTACAATTACTATTTTACAGCTGTCTTACAATTACCATTTTACAACTGTCTTATACAATTTTACAGCTGTCTTACAATTACCATTTTACAGCTGTCTTACAATTACCATTTTACAGCTGTCTTACAATTACCATTTTACAGCTGTCTTACAATTACTATTTTACAGCTGTCTTACAATTACCATTTTACAGCTGTCTTACAATTACCATTTTACAGCTGTCTTACAATTACCATTTTACAGCTGTCTTACAATTACCATTTTACAGCTGTCTTACAATTACCATTTTACAACTGTCTTACAATTACCATTTTACAACTGTCTTACAATTACCATTTTACAACTGTCTTACAATTACCATTTTACAGCTGTCTTACAATTACCATTTTACAGCTGTCTTACAATTACCATTTTACAACTGTCTTACAATTACCATTTTACAGCTGTCTTACAATTACTATTTTACAGCTGTCTTACAATTACCATTTTACAACTGTCTTACAATTACCATTTTACAACTGTCTTACAATTACCATTTTACAACTGTCTTACAATTACCATTTTACAGCTGTCTTACAATTACTATTTTACAGCTGTCTTACAATTACCATTTTACAGCTGTCTTACAATTACCATTTTACAGCTGTCTTACAGTTACCATTTTACAGCTGTCTTACAGTTACCATTTTACAACTGTCTTACAATTACCATTTTACAACTGTCTTACAATTACCATTTTACAACTGTCTTACAATTACCATTTTACAACTGTCTTACAATTACCATTTTACAGCTGTCTTACAATTACCATTTTACAGCTGTCTTACAATTACCATTTTACAACTGTCTTACAATTACCATTTTACAACTGTCTTACAATTACCATTTTACAGCTGTCTTACAATTACCATTTTACAGCTGTCTTACAATTACCATTTTACAGCTGTCTTACAATTACCATTTTACAGCTGTCTTACAATTACCATTTTACAGCTGTCTTACAATTACCATTTTACAGCTGTCTTACAATTACCATTTTACAGCTGTCTTACAATTACCATTTTACAGCTGTCTTACAATTACCATTTTACAGCTGTCTTACAATTACCATTTTACAGCTGTCTTACAATTACCATTTTACAGCTGTCTTACAATTACCATTTTACAGCTGTCTTACAATTACTATTTTACAGCTGTCTTACAATTACCATTTTACAGCTGTCTTACAATTACCATTTTACAGCTGTCTTACAATTACCATTTTACAGCTGTCTTACAATTACCATTTTACAGCTGTCTTACAATTACCATTTTACAGCTGTCTTACAATTACCATTTTACAGCTGTCTTACAATTACCATTTTACAGCTGTCTTACAATTACCATTTTACAGCTGTCTTACAATTACCATTTTACAGCTGTCTTACAATTACCATTTTACAGCTGTCTTACATTTACATTTTTACAGCTGTCTTACAATTACCATTTTACAGCTGTCTTACAATTACCATTTTACAGCTGTCTTACAATTACCATTTTACAGCTGTCTTACAATTACCATTTTACAGCTGTCTTACAATTACCATTTTACAGCTGTCTTACAATTACCATTTTACAGCTGTCTTACAATTACCATTTTACAGCTGTCTTACAATTACCATTTTACAGCTGTCTTACAATTACCATTTTACAGCTGTCTTACAATTACCATTTTACAGCTGTCTTACAATTACCATTTTACAGCTGTCTTACAATTACCATTTTACAGCTGTCTTACAATTACCATTTTACAGCTGTCTTACAATTACCATTTTACAGCTGTCTTACAATTACCATTTTACAGCTGTCTTACAATTACCACTTTACAGCTGTCTTACAATTACCACTTTACAGCTGTCTTACAATTACCACTTTACAGCTGTCTTACAATTACCATTTTACAGCTGTCTTACAATTACCATTTTACAGCTGTCTTACAATTACCATTTTACAGCTGTCTTACAATTACCATTTTACAGCTGTCTTACAATTACCATTTTACAGCTGTCTTACAATTACCATTTTACAGCTGTCTTACAATTACCATTTTACAGCTGTCTTACAATTACCATTTTACAGCTGTCTTACAATTACCATTTTACAGCTGTCTTACAATTACATTTTTACAGCGGTCTTACAATTACCATTTTACAGCGGTCTTACAATTACCATTTTACAGCTGTCTTACAATTACCATTTTACAGCTGTCTTACAATTACCATTTTACAGCTGTCTTACAATTACCATTTTACAGCTGTCTTACAGTTACCATTTTACAGCTGTCTTACAGTTACCATTTTACAGCTGTCTTACAGTTACCATTTTACAGCTGTCTTACAGTTACCATTTTACAACTGTCTTACAGTTACCATTTTACAGCTGTCTTACAATTACCATTTTACAGCTGTCTTACAGTTACCATTTTACAGCTGTCTTACAGTTACCATTTTACAACTGTCTTACAATTACCATTTTACAGCTGTCTTACAATTACCATTTTACAGCTGTCTTACAATTACCATTTTACAGCTGTCTTACAATTACCATTTTACAGCTGTCTTACAATTACCATTTTACAGCTGTCTTACAATTATCACTTTACAGCTGCCTTACAATTATCACTTTACAGCTGCCTTACAATTACCATTTTACAGCTAGCTGTCTTACAATTACCAGTATACAGCTGTCTTACAATTACCAGTATACAGCTGTCTTACTGTTACGGTCTCCCGCTGTATCTTTTCTTGCTAGATGTTATTAAAAGATTCAGCGCCGTTGGACGTGAGTTTATTGGGTTGCTTGTCAATATTTCAGATATTATAATTCATCCATTCTAATTCCAGTTTTCTAGTTCGAGTGCAGTTTTTAAGCCATTCTGGTGTGATTAAATTATTATTATATTCAGTGTCGTTATTATATTAATTCTTCCACAGTGTTGGTTAGCTTATAGTTAGTCTTAGAAAATACCTGTGATCATCTGGACTGACCTTGCAAGGATTAATGACAGTCACAGCACAGAGTGAGAACTTGTATAATTCAGGCAACCAACAAGTTCCATGGACGACTGAACAATTTAATATATCCTTTTACACAATGGTGCAACAACAATTCACACATTTAAATTGGCTTCATCATAGTTTTAAGCTCTACACAATTGTTCCTCTCACAGACTTAGCTCGTCTGGGTTAACCGTTAAGTTTATAGCGTAATAGAGTGTGCAACCAACTCTTACCGAATCCGATCCTTAGAATTATTATCCCTTCACAATACTAGTGAGTACATTATCTGTAAATCTATAGATCCTGTCTATGTATAATTATTCAACGTCTTTGGCTTGCATCGCCCGGTCTTAACTGCCGTGTATATAAGTTCAAGGTGAACGTAATCTGCTTGGTTCACAAATCTAATACGGACTCTACCTGGTCCTATAATCAATTTTGATACGGATCCTTTCGCTATCTTACACTTTCCAGTGGATCTACCGTTCCACATATATATATAATCAGTGGCTGTGCCACATATTCAAACACGATCCTTAAGTGGTTTTACCACACATTTCAACACTGCCGTTAGGCTCAATGGCCACACATAGACTAGAAAGTAACTAAGCTAGACGCGTCATACATTGATTTGCGCGATTTCTGGTCTTAGTTTATTTGAGGTGTCCAGCGGTGCACGCATGTGGAATGTGGCCACCATCCACATGCCTGCAAGCCGCAAGACAGTCCTCAACACTTACAATTACCAGTATACAGCTGTCTTACAATTACCAGTATACAACTGTCTTACAATTACCATTTTACAGCTGTCTTACAATTACCATTTTACAGCTGTCATACAATTACCATTTTACAGCTGTCTTACAATTACCATTTTACAGCTGTCTTACAATTACTATTTTACAGCTGTCTTACAATTACCATTTTACAGCTGTCTTACAATTACCATTTTACAGCTGTCTTACAATTATCATTTTACAGCTGTCTTACAATTATCATTTTACAGCTGCCTTACAATTACCATTTTACTGCTGTCTTACAATTACCAGTATACAGCTGTCTTACAATTACCAGTATACAGCTGTCTTACAATTACCATTTTACAACTGTCTTAATATTACTATTTTACAACTGTCTTACAATTACTATTTTACAGCTGTCTTACAATTACCATTTTACAGCTGTCTTAGTCATGGAGGTCTTGGAAAACATCAAGCAAAATTTGAGCTTTATTTTAAGAATGTCACACCCCCCCCCCATATTGCTGAGACCTGGTATAATGAAGTCTCTAACACTACACTCCCCTGTGGCAGCATCTGCTGTGGGACTATCTTACTGTCCATTCATCTGTCACTTGCCTTGCATGGCAAAGGTATGGGTTTAAAACCTAGTGGAGTCGTGCTCTAGTGTACCAGCTGTGAATGGGTACCTAACTCTGCTCTTGAGTTAGGGAAGACAAAATCAGTGAGGAAGGGAACTGGTTACCTCCACCTCATAAAGCTGGACCTGGTGTTATGGAGTTTTTAAATACTTGACTTCTGTATGGCTGTATCTACTATGGCTGTACCTACTATGGCTGTATCTACTATGGCTGTACCTACTATGGCTGTATCTACTATGGCTGTATCTACTATGGCTGTATCTACTATGGCTGTATCTACTATGGCTGTATCTAATCTACTATGGCTGTATCTACTATGGCTGTACCTACTATGGCTGTATCTACTATGGCTGTATCTACTATGGCTGTATCTACTATGGCTGTATCTAATCTACTATGGCTGTATCTACTATGGCTGTATCTACTATGGCTGTATCTACTATGGCTGTATCTACTATGGCTGTATCTACTATGGCTGTATCTACTATGGCTGTATCTACCATGGCTGTATCTACTATGGCTGTATGTACTATGGGACCACCTTTTATTTATTTGTTTTGTTTTTATTTTAAGAATACTAACAAAATACTGGCTGGTTTTCAATTGATTATTGAACAAGAAGTTTGAAATCCAGTCGTGGATTCTACAAATCCAGTAGTTTAGAGCATGAAATCTGTCCTCCCTGTAATTATTTGGGCTACTCCAGTATGGGGAGCCTCGGTAGCACAGTTGTTAGTGCACTGGCTTCCTAGTTCGGTGGTCCATGGTTTGATCCCCAGTTGAGGTGGGATGTTTTAGACCGCAAACGGCTCCGGAGTCGACCCAGCCTCATTAATTGGGTACCAGAACAACTCTGGGAAGGTTAAGGTGGCCGGCATGATGCTGACCACATCACCCCTAGTGTGCCGATGGTCAAGAAAATATGGGCCTAACACCGTCTTCCCAGTATGCCTCAATAGGTGTGTAACGGGATCCTTTACCTTTTTTTTACCTACTCCAGTATGACAGACGTCAGATATTGATAGAGAGGTTAAGTTATATGCAGATCTAAAAGTAAGATAAAATTGTAACAACTTACGATAAATTTATAATTTGTATTGCAAATGACAGAAATAGAATGAGTTTTATATAGAAGATTCAGCTACTTCTAGCAAAGATAGCTTTGGTGAAAAAGATGACATGTTAAGAGAAAAAAATATAATTTTTTTAATCTTCATGACTCAACGTATGAAATATTATCTTTCAGTCAGAAAACAGTACAGAAGAGGAACTTTTAACTCAAATTTCTTGGAGTAATGTAAGGTAAAGGATCCCGTTACACGCCCATTGAGGTATATTGGGGATACAGTGTTAGGCCCATATTTTCTTGACCATCGATACACTAGGGGTGATGTGGTCAGCATTACACCGGCCACCTTAACCTTCACAGAGTTGTTCTGGTACCCAATTCATGAGGCTGGGTCAACCCCGGAGCCGTTTGCGGTCTAAAAAATCTCACCTCAACTGGGGATCAAACCATGGACCACCGAGCTAGGAAGCCAGTGCACTAACAACTGCTCTACCGCGGCTCAGTAATGGAGTAATGTAAATCTATTAAAATTTCCCTTTTAAGCAAGTCAGAAGCATAATTTTACTGTAAAAAATTGAGGGTCTTGCTGACTTATCACGTTGACAAACAGTTAGCTGAGAGAAATAACTTCAGAACAACATGCTACTTGCTTAAATTATGAAAAAATAATTTCCCATTTTATTTGCTAGAAATAGGTATTATTTAAATTACTACTGTCTAGAAAGACTTGCCATAGCAATACAGAGGTTAAATAAAATGAAGAACCTATGGCATAACACCAGCAAATTAATAAAAGTAAAACTGCTGAGAACGTGCATCTTTCCGGTAACAACATACAGGTGTGAATCATGGACCATTACTCAAACATTAAAGAAAAAATCAAATCTTTCAAAGTAAAGTGTTACAGAAAAATTCTCAGAATATCTTGGACCAAGAAGAAGAAAAATATAGACATCCTACACAACCTGAACATTGAGGAAAACTGGCTCATAAACAATATCATGTCCCAGAAACTGAAATACTTTGGCCACATTAAACGTCATAGTGGTTTAGAAAGAGCAGCGATGGAGGGTATGGTACCTGGAAGATGAGGAAGAAGATGACAAAGACGACGGTGAACAAAGGACATTGAAAACACCTTGAATACGACAATGGAGGAGACGGGAAGGCTGGCTAGAGATCGAGAGTCTTTCAGGCGGGCTGTGATGAGAGCGACGTTCTGCAAAGGACATGCTACATGATGATGACTTTCTAGAAAGGTATGCTGTTTTTAAATATAGCAGTTTCATAAAGGTCAGCTATAACTTGTTAACATGTATAGGGCTAGTAGCCTTATGCCAGACAAATTGCTGCAGGAACCACAGACACAAGACCACATGAATGATTTAGTGCTGGTTTCCTGGAAGGAGCCCGGCTACAGTGGTGGACCCATTCTCCAAAAGAAGCAAAACAGGAAATGAATGAATGAATAACTTGGCAAACTGCAACTGCCAGTTGATGGGGTTTTGGGGTACACGTGGGGGCCATTACCAACAGCTTGAAGGATGTAGCAAGTTATGCCTTATATGCTTTTGTCTTAATTGTTTATTTTTATCATCAGAGCCCAGCTTCTGACAGAAATGGGAAAGCCCCCCATTTTTGACTGTGCTCAGCTGGGTGACCGAGCTTTTCTCATCGATCCCCAGCACCTTGGCATTCCTGGATATGGTAGAGATCACAGTGGGAGTGACATTTACTTGAAGGATACACTTGAGAATATCAGGGTCTGTTGCCACTTATATTTGTCAAATTTTAATTTTTATTCATATTATTATTGTGAAGATGAGAATTGAAGGTAACTGCTTTGTTAATCCTGTCAAGTGTCAACTGAATGTAATCGTCCACAGCTGTCCTTGTTCTTTCCTAAAGATAGCTACAACTCTGCATTTTTTCAATTCTCTAACCATTAGTCTTTGTAGGATCTCTTAGTCTTTTTATTCTCATTTCCTTTCTTTTATTCCTACTTCTTCATGTCTTGTTTGTGTGGTCAAAGAGAATCGACATCATTTCCTTTTTCTCTCATTGTGGAGTATGCAAGAAGCTTGCACCATTGTTAGTCATTGGTTCATTGTTTTCAAGTTTTCCTATCTTCTCTTGTCTGTTAGTCATTGGTTCATTGTTTTCTAGTTTTCCTATCTTCTCTTGTCTGTTAGTCATTGGTTCATTGTTTTCTAGTTTTCCTATCTTCTCTTGTTTGTTAGTCATTGGTTCATTGTTTTCTAGTTTTCCTATCTTCTCTTGTCTGTTAGTCATTGGTTCATTGTTTTCAAGTTTTCCTATCTTCTCTTGTCTGTTAGTCATTGGTTCACTGTTTTCTAGTTTTCCTATCTTCTCTTGTCTGTTAGTCATTGGTTCATTGTTTTCTAGTTTTCCTATCTTCTCTTGTTTGTTAGTCATTGGTTCATTGTTTTCTAGTTTTCCTTTTTTTTCTCTTTGAAGGTCATTGGTTCATTGTTTTTAAGTTTTCCTATCTTCTTTTATCTCTTCATCAACCTGCTGACTGTGTTATCAGGAAGACTGATAGGGAAAATAGATTTATCTGTCAGACCCTGATTTGTATTGTAAAAGTTTCTGAGTTTGTCTTTGTGGACCATTCTGTAGGTTAACTTGTAAAACTGATTTCATACCCGAGACAGATAAAAGAAAGTACAACATCTCCTTCAGGCTTCCTCGTACAATGCAACTATTATGAGGTTGAGCATGAGGCTGGGAACCTCATCATGTGAAACAAATTGCTACAGATACCACTGCTGCATGAGTATACGAATGATGCAGGCTTCCTGCAAGGAGAACCAGCTGGAGTGGTAGCCCCTTGCTCAGTAAGGGGCAAAAAGGAAAATGATGATATTTCTTTGCTGTCATTGCTATGCTGTCATTGCTATCAGATGCTGTCTCATAGTTCTTCTTCTTCTTCTTCCGTCCTTAGCCAACGACCGGCAAAGCAGTCAGTGGCCATTACGCCTAGTGGCGTCTTAAGGGCAACAGCGAATAGATTTTCTTTGCCGTTGTTCCCATCACACCTAATGGCGTCTTTAGGGCAACGACAAATCAATCCGTTTGCCGTTGTTTCCGTAATCAAAGTGACTGGCAAACGGGTGATCAGCCCGTTGGGTCTCATAGTTCACTGGGTTGATATATAGAGATGTCAGCCATTAGTTTGGTTGTTGAATGATGATTCTGTTCAGAACATTGCTTTCTGATATGTACAAAATCTTCTTGTTCTTCTCCCAGTTGTTCCCCATCTGTAGCTTCCTTTTAAAGGCCTCATGTCATCATCACCCTTCAATTCTTAAGGAGCATACGCCTTTAGTAAACTTAGCCCAAGTAGGTCTTTTGTGGCTTTTTCTTTTCTACAGGATGGGTTGGTCGACCCCATACTGAATCCTCGTTAGTAGCTTCTTACGACATGCCTGGTAGGTTACAGTATTACTATTCTTTGTTGTCCTTTCAGGGCTCAGGTAACACACGGATGTGGTCAAATGTCACTGTGATCGTCACATTTTTCCAGCCACTGCCAGTAGTGTTGTGCCTTGTCAGTTGCTGCATGTGGTCAGGTTGCCTTTCTTTGGTTCTTTTAAGTATATTTCTACTTGTGGTTGTATTTGTTTTTGGGGATGGCTTCATATTTCCATATTATTTTTGTAGAATTGTGTAGCATCTTTGTAGTATATGAGACAATGACCTTTCATGACATCTCTTTCCAATCCTACAGCATTTCCATTCTTCAGCAGTTTTAGTGTCTTTGTGGTGTTTTTCTTTTTTTTAGCTTAGTGGTTGGACTAAATTATATTATGTATCCTAATTGTGGCCCATGCATGTGCAAGTAGTCTTCATTTTTGGCATTTTAATCATATTTGTATTTCCTTTTATATTAGTTGTTGGTGATGGCTTTGTATTTCCATGTTATTTTGAGGAGTTACTGTAACATCTTAATAGTAGATGAAATGTGATCTCTCAAGACTTCTGAGGAGATTCTATCGAGACCTACAGCTTTCAATTCTTCAACAGTTTTAGTGCCTGTGTGACTTTTTATTTCTTTTTCACTTAGTGGTTGGACTTCATATTTGTCTATCAATCTTCATTCTTTCCCTCCATTTTGATATTGTGCCTTTTTATATGTCCTCTTATTTGCCTCTTTATGTGGCTGTTGGCATCATAGTAGCTCCACTTGCTACTATGTCTTCTTATTTGCCTCTTTATGTTGCTGTTGGCATCATAGTAGCTCCACTTTTTATATGTCTTCTTATTTGCCTCTTTATGTGGCTGTTGGCAGCATAGTAGCCCCACATGCTACTATGTCTTCTTATTTGCCTCTTTATGTGGCTGTTGGCATCATAGTAGCTCCACTTTTTATATGTCTTCTTATTTGCCTCTTTATGTGGCTGTTGGCAGAGTAGTAGCCCCACCTTTTGCATGGTGGACTGAGAATGAAGACAGTACCAAAAAAAAAAAAAAAATTAGTCTTCAATCTGTTTAGTGTCAAGTTAAACATTTTTGTCTGTTGGGTTTCATTTTACAAATAAAAAATTTTTTTTTTAAACCTTTTTGAATTTTAGCTTTTATCATCTTCTCATAGTATTATGGGTGATACACAGAGTTATGAAAACATAAAGAAAGACAAAAATTAAGAAAGAACAAGAGAGAGGGGGAGAGAAGATTTTGTTTTTTCATTTGAATATTTTGTGTTTTTTACATTTTTGGCCAATACACAGGCTATAAATGAAAATGAAGAGCGCCTGATTCCTATTCATGCCGATGGAGATGGTCATTGCCTGGTACATGCAGTGTCAAGGGCTTTGGTTGGCTGGGAATTATTCTGGCATCCGCTGAGAGTAAACCTCAAACAGCATTTCATTGATAACCTAAGCAAGTACAAGATGCAGTTCCAGGTGAGTTGAAACTCGGGGCTGGCCACATTAGATGTAGTGAAGTGAGATAAAACTGTGAAAATTCTTCTTCGTATACGCTCAGACGTCTACTTGAATATTTTCAAAGAAAGCAGTGGTAAGCTTGAGACTGTATCTCCATAGAGTTTTTCCAGGAATGGTACTGGTGACGGCTATGTGTGCTGTCTCTGTTCCTCATATGTTAGACATGAAGCAGATGTTCAGCAGTCTTCTTCTTCTTCTTCTTGCGATCGCATCTTTGATGATTACACCGTCAGACGAGTTCTCATGATGAATTCGACTGTTGTTTGAAGTTCCTCTTTAACTCCATATAGCTTTGAGTTTAGTGTTGAGTCATTGGGCCAGTATATCTTTCTTAACTGGTCATACAGAGGACAGTCCTGTAGAACATGCTCAGCAGTTTGTTCGTTTAATCCACATGTGCACAGTGGTGAAGCAGACAATCGTAGCTTGTGCATGTGTTCATTCAGTTTGTTATGCCCTGTCCTGAGTCGAAAAATAGTTGTCTGTCCCTGCCGGTCGAGAGTGTGATAGTCGTCTTTGGGTTGGTTCTGTTCTCTTCTGATAGTCTGGATAGCTCTCTTTTTCTCAAAGTATGTGACTTCATTATCTTCTTGTTCACATTCTCCTCCCTTTTTTGCAAGTTTATCTGCCTTTTCATTTCCGGGTACACCACAATGAGATGGTACCCACTGAAGTATGGTTCTCTTTTTGGCAGCTACCTTGTTTAGTTCATTTCTCAGATGCGGGAGTTTACGACCCTTGAGAGCTTGCAGGACAGACAGTGCATCTGTGAGGATGACTACCTGGTGGCAGTCAGAGTTGGTGTTATAAATCATATTTGCAGCTTGCTCTAGAGCTTGAACCTCAGCTGTATAGTTGGAACAGAATTTACCAGTGGGAATGTGCCTAGTCTCATAGTGGTTGTCAGGATATGAGATAAAGATACCGGCACCTCCATTCCTAACAGCATTAGTTGCTGATCCATCTGTATAGGCATGTATCCATGATTGATCGGGATAGCTTTCTTGGATCATACTCAATGTAGCAGTTCGTTTTTGCAGATCATTATACTCACATCCACTTGTGAGACCACTGACTGTTGTATTAATTTGGAGGGCACTGCTGGCCTGCTCCCATGGTACAGGGTATAGGGTGGGCTTCAGTGGTGTTGTCTTCATGGATAGGTCTTCTTGATGCTGTCTTATAAGTCTTTTCCCCCGATGCACAAAGCTGCTACGCTTTAGACGTCCCAATGCCAGATCATCTAGTCTTGCCTTCATTGGGTGCATTGGCATACTGTTGTACTTTTCCATCTGGATCATGGTTTTTGTGTCTCTTCTATGGGACAATGTCTGTAATCCAGCAACCTTCTGCATCTCTGTTATTGGTGTAGTTTTCATGGCTCCTGTAATGAGCCTGAGAGCTTGATTTTGCACCTTGTCCAAAGACTGCAGATGTGAGTTAGCAGCTGATGACCATGCTGCTGAGCTAAACTCTAAGTGTGGTCTTATTACTCCATTATAAATCTTCTTTAGATTTTGTTCATTTGCTCCCCAGTTGGTACCTGCTAATTTTCTGAGTATGCCTAGTCGTCTTCGGGCCTTTCCTTCTGCATTTTCAATATGCTTATTCCATGTAAGCCTTTGGTCAAATGTCACCCCAAGATAGGTGGGGTAGCTTTCTTCCTTGATCACGGTTGTCCCTAGGTGTATGTTAGCTGATTTGTCCTTGGGGGCGAGGGAGAACAGTGTTGTGGAGGTTTTGTCTGTGTTTATTGTGATAAGCCATTTCTCTGCCCATGACACTAGCATGTCTGCTGCCCGCTGCATTCTATAATTTGCTGTGGTGACATTTTCATCAGCGCACCAGAGTACTAGGTCATCTGCATATAAGGCAGCTTTAACTCCTGCAGGGAGATCTTTCACCAGGTCATTGATGTAAACAAGGAAGAGTGTTGGGGAAATTACTCCTCCTTGAGGTACCCCCTGATGGAGCAACACTTTTCTGCTCTGCAGGACCGTCAAGAGTGACTCTAGTTCTCCTGTTATGCAAGTATGACTGGATCCATTTCATCATGTTGCCTTGGATTCCACTTCTCCTAAGTTTTGCAATGAGGCCATCTTTCCACACCTTGTCAAAGGCCTGCTTGAAGTCGACCCAGATCGTTAGGACCTTTTTTCTTCTCCTGGAAGGCATCTTCTATTGCTTGAGACAAGTAAGTAACTTGGTCTTCTATACTGTAGCATTCTCTAAATCCAGCTTGTTCCGGCACCAGGATCTGCTCAGACTCTAAATACCATTTCAATCTGTGGTTGACTATTCGCTCCATAGTCTTCCCAACACAGCTTGTGAGACTGATTGGCCGGTAACTTGCAGCCTCGGTCTTACATTTCCCTTTCTTTAGTATGGGTATTGTGATGGCTTCTCTCCATACTTGGGGGACCGTTCCTTTCAACCAGCTGTGGTTGAATATCTCAAGCAGTTTTGTCTTTGCTGCTGAGCTCAGATTTACTAGCATTTCGTTGCTGATTTTGTCTGGGCCGGGTGACTTTTGAAACTTAAGCTTGGAAATAGCCTTCTGTAGTTCTCCTAGTGTGATGGGTTCCCTCATTGGGGCAGGAGTATCTGTCTGTCCCATGGTTGCCAGTATTTCTTTTCTTATCTCTCTCTGATGGTCTATGTTAATGGGTAAGTTGCTTTCTGAACTGTATCTTCTAGCAAACAAGTCTGCAGCTTGTTTTCCTCTGAAAAGTTTGCCACCTTCATCCAATGTGATAGTCTGCCTTGGTGAGGAATGCTCTTCATTTAGAGACTTGACTAATCTCCAAAGTTTCCTGCCGTCTTTCTCAAGGTTCAGCGATGCCGTTTTAGTTCTCCAGCTTTTCCGCTTTTCTTCTAGCTTTGTTCTCTGAAACTCTGCTACAGCCTTTTTCCATTTGTTGTGAGTTTCAAGTGAAGGCTGAGACTCTGCGTCCTTTCTAGCCTTGTCCATAGCTTCCTGACGTTCTTGGAGTGTGCTGGACCAGTATGGTATGTAGTTACGCCGGCATCCTTTGGGAATGGTTTCTTTTGCAGCTTGTAGTATGCATCTGTTGAAGTCTTTTACCACTTCATTAATGTCTCTGTTCTGTACCTTGAGGGTAGACAGCAGCGTGTTCACCTGATGCCTGAATAAACCCCAGTTGGCTTTTTTGTAGTTCCATCTTGTAATGGCTGGGCCTGTACTGAGAGTTGCACTCTGGACAGTAAGAAAGATTGGGCGATGGTCGCTTCCCCCTAGTTGGTCTCCTACTTCTCTACTAATAGATCCAGCTATATCTGGTGTGGAGAAGGCAAGATCTGGTGTTGAGGTTGTGTGCCATCCTCTGGAGTAGAAGGTAGGAGTATCTGTGGCATTATTGACTAGGATTAGGGAGTGATCATCTTGCCAAGTTTCACCCTCTTCACCTCTGTGATCCAGATGGTTATAGCCCCAGCTCTGGGAGTGGCTATTAAAGTCTCCAACTGCTATAAAGTTGGTGGCTGGTACCTGTATAGAGCTGAGACTCAGGGGTTTGTTGTTCGGACAGTAATAGTTCAGGAGTTCTATTTCCATCTTGTCTACCTTTATCTGCAGCAGCTGATATTCTGCTCCATCCATGAAGGTTTTCCTTTCGTGTGCAGGAATGTTATTCCTTACAAGAGTAAGTACTCCTCCTTTTCGTCTATCTTGTCTGTCGGATCTGAAGCATTGATATCCCCTTATTTTAAAGGTTTGATCTGCTTTCAAGTGAGTCTCTTGGATACAGCAAACACTGACTTGCTTCTCATACAAGATGTTTTCCAGCTCTGTCTTTTTGCTGTATCCAGCCTGCTTGCTGTTCACTCCCTCTGCATTCCAGTGCATCATGACAAGTGGCACTCTGGGTTTCTCTTTTTCTGTTTTGTTTTGGTCAGTAGTTCTCCTCCGCCGTCTGTTGACTCCACAAGACGGTCTAGAGGGTCCTCCAGTAGCTGAGGGTGGGCTCTGTCGAGGCTCAGAGCCCGGCACTGCACCTGCCTGGTGGAGCTCCACAGGGCGAGCACCAGAACGAGATTTATTTGACGGTGTACTCTCCATAGAAAAAAAAAAGCGAGTTGCATGATACTGTGGTTTCCGGTGCGCCTTCTGGCCCAGTATCTACGACTTTAGCACCTGTTCAACGGGAGAGTGGGCTCATCCCTAATCTGTTTATGTTCCCAGTAGTAGACTATTCGCAAGCAGCCTGGGGGTGTCACTGCTCTGCGCGGACCTTGTTTACCGAGGCGGCGTCCGAGCTCGTATGGTGAAAATATGGTTGCGTTATCTTCAAAATAGCCCTGTCTTTCCCGTGGCTTTTCTGCCATCCTGCAACTTTGAGTTAGGGAGTTCTGAGCTCCAGTCTCTTTCCCAGGCATTTTATCCTGGCCTGGCACGCATACAGAGGACCCCACTTCTGGTTCTAAGTTAGCAGTTGGGGATAGGTGGGGTAGCACACTGTGCATTCCCCGTCATCCAGGGGGCTCTCCAACTATGCAGAGCTTGCACAATGCTGTGCTCTGGTTCTGGCCTCTCCCAAGGAATCCTCACGTCCTGCACAGAGCCACTTCCCGATACCCACCACCTGCCAACCCTCCATTGTAGAAATCTCCTGCATGCGGCCATCCAGTCAAGAGCCAGTATTAAGTCTGGTGCCCAAGTGATCCCCCCAAGCTCAGTGTGCAATGCTGGGTTCTCATCATGCTGCAACACAGGAGGGATTGTGATGCTCAGCCATCTCTCTCAATTCTGCACCGATAAGTGACATCGGGGACTTAACTTTGCCTCAGTACTGGGAGGCCCCGTTTCCGGGTACACCACACACAGCCAATTGAGGCAACGGTCGCCATGGGCGTGATAGACGACAAACAGTGAAGAATGAGGCAAGAAAGCATTTAACCCATGAAGTGGGGGTGGATTGGTGCAGACCAGAGCATGTACCACTCGCCGGTGGGTTCTGCATCTACACCTATAGGGTTCCACCCACTCCTCAGCCCATTTAGTCTGGCCCCTCACCCAGGACCTGTCCGGCTTGGGTGACCCTGCCAGGAGTAAAACTCCCGCCGGCATAGCTCCCGGGATCATTGAGGCGCTCAAGCTCTCCAACCACGGCAAGGTAGGCTTACATGTGGAGAGCTTCAGCAGTCATTTTATCGGTGCCACAGTTACACTCATCCATAGTTCCTATCTTTAGGTTGTTGAATAGATGGACCTCTACACCTCACGGTAGAAGGGGAACGACTAAGTAAGTAAGAATAGATGGTATCTCAATCTATTGTGGCCTGTGCGGAGTCTGAAGATTACCACTTATTTTCTTCTGCTGAGCTGGTAATATGCATCATTTTTTGTGTGGCCTGGATGCTCTGCATCCCATTTATTCCTGTATCTGCTTCTGATACAACTCTTTGCCTCCTCAAAAGTCATGATTTATATCAGGCTGAGGTAGCTTTCCACCTTCCTTTGCCAGTCTGTCAGCCTGTTCATTGCCATGGTTGTTGCAATGAGATGGGATCCATTGTATGACAACTCTTTTGAATTGCTGACATTGTCTGTAGAGTATGGAAAGGTTGGGAAGGTTTGCAGATTTGTATTAACAAAATCACAGGCTGAAAATTATAGATTGTTAATGTCTTTGTCATTATTATTGCTCTTAGGTCATCCAGGTCTGCATTATTTTCTGTGCTTAAGCACTAGTACACCAAAAATAAGGCTGTCATGGCAACAGGAGAATTCTCAAGTAACTTCAGAGCAAAGGCAAAGGCCTTGAAAACTGCAGCAGAGGTTCTAATGACAGAGAAAAGCACTGAGAGACAAGTTGCTTTCTTCACAGATGCACTGTTAGTAATTGCAACGCTTAAAAATACTGTGAAATAAAACCTGAAAACAAATAACTTTGCTGTTACCCTTGATTGTGTGGCCACTGTAAGTGGCTAAACTATTCATTCATTGTCATTGGTCACCTATCAGCTCACTAAGTAGCACACAGGCCTTCAACAAACTCATACCAAGTCCTCCTATCCTGTGCCATTTTCTCAAGTTCTTTCCATGTCTTTCTTAGTCCTTTAATTTCTTCCTCCAGTTCTTTTCTCCGTGTGTATTTTGGTCTGTCTCTACCTGTCTCATCTTGTGGATTCCAGAACAAGATCTACCTTGGTTAAATTATGTTAATGAAATTATCTTTAGGTATTCAGTTTCTTGACCTTTGGGGAGATCTTTCATCCTGATTGCTTCGTTCCTTCCGTCTCAGTGTCCTGCTCAGTGGTTACTTTGTTTTTGTACCGTCATCCTGTTTTTCTGTGTGGCTGGGGACGAAAAGTTGTCCATTTCCTACACTGATATTTAGTATCTACATTACAAATCTGCGTAAAGTAACTGTGACTTGAAGCATACTTTTCATTTTGGTACTTCAATTTCAAATCTTTATTCTCAGCTTGATTTACCTTGAAATAATTTCTTTGACTTCACATATTTTATTTTCATTTGTAATAATTGAACATAAATTGAAAGTTTTACTTATGTCCAGGAAGAAGATGTAAATGGTTCTTGCCTTGTGCTGAAAGGTTATGGTACATACACGATTGTTGCTTGCAGTTATTTACAGAACAAGATTGTTAATGTGGTCACTGCTTGCAGTTATTTACAGAACAAGATTGTTAATGTGGTCACTGCTTGCAGTTATTTACAGAACAAGATTGTTAATGTGGTCACTGCTTGCAGTTATTTACAGAACAAGATTGTTAATGTGGTCACTACTTGCAGTTTTTTACAGAACAAGATTGTTAATGTGGTCACTGCTTGCAGTTATTTACAGAACAAGATTGTTAATGTGGTCACTGCTTGCAGTTATTTACAGAACAAGATTGTTAATGTGGTCACTGCTTGCAGTTATTTACAGAACAAGATTGTTAATGTGGTCACTGCTTGCAGTTATTTACAGAACAAGATTGTTAATGTGGTCACTGCTTGCAGTTATTTACAGAACAAGATTGTTAATGTGCTCACTGCTTGCAGTTATTTACAGAACAAGATTGTTAATGTGGTCACTGCTTGCAGTTATTTACAGAACAAGATTGTTAATGTACTCACTGCTTGCAGTTATTTACAGAACAAGATTGTTAATGTGGTCACTGCTTGCAGCTATTTACAGAACAAGATTGTTAATGTGGTCACTGCTTGCAGCTATTTACAGAACAAGATTGTTAATGTGGTCACTGCTTGCAGCTATTTACAGAACAAGATTGTTAATGTGGTCACTGCTTGCAATTATTTACAGAACAAGATTGTTAATGTGGTCACTGCTTGCAGTTATTTACAGAACAAAATTGTTAATGTGGTCACTGCTTGCAATTATTTACAGAACAAGATTGTTAATGTGGTCAGTGCTTGCAGTTATTTACAGAACAAGATTGTTAATGTGGTCACTGCTTGCAGTTATTTACAGAACAAGATTGTTAATGTGGTCACTGCTTGCAGTTATTTACAGAACAAGATTGTTAATGTGGTCACTGCTTGCAGTTATTTACAGAACAAGATTGTTAATGTGGTCACTGCTTGCAATTATTTACAGAACAAGATTGTTAATGTGGTCAGTGCTTGCAGTTATTTACAGAACAAGATTGTTAATGTGGTCACTGCTTGCAGTTATTTACAGAACAAGATTGTTAATGTGGTCACTGCTTGCAGTTATTTACAGAACAAGATTGTTAATGTGGTCACTGCTTGCAGTTATTTACAGAACAAGATTGTTAATGTGGTCACTGCTTGCAGCTATTTACAGAACAAGATTGTTAATGTGGTCACTGCTTGCAGCTATTTACAGAACAAGATTGTTAATGTGGTCACTGCTTGCAGTTATTTACAGAACAAGATTGTTAATGTGGTCACTGCTTGCAGTTATTTACAGAACAAGATTGTTAATGTGGTCACTGCTTGCAGTTATTTACAGAACAAGATTGTTAATGTGGTCACTGCTTGCAGTTATTTACAGAACAAGATTGTTAATGTGGTCACTGCTTGCAGTTATTTACAGAACAAGATTGTTAATGTGGTCACTGCTTGCAGTTATTTACAGAACAAGATTGTTAATGTGGTCACTGCTTGCAGTTTTTTACAGAACAAGATTGTTAATGTGGTCACTGCTTGCAGTTATTTACAGAACAAGATTGTTAATGTGGTCACTGCTTGCAGTTATTTACAGAACAAGATTGTTAATGTGGTCACTGCTTGCAGTTATTTACAGAACAAGATTGTTAATGTGGTCACTGCTTGCAGTTATTTACAGAACAAGATTGTTAATGTGGTCACTGCTTGCAGTTATTTACAGAACAAGATTGTTAATGTGGTCAGTGCTTGCAGTTATTTACAGAACAAAATTGTTAATGTGGTCACTGCTTGCAATTATTTACAGAACAAGATTGTTAATGTGGTCAGTGCTTGCAGTTATTTACAGAACAAGATTGTTAATGTGGTCACTGCTTGCAGTTATTTACAGAACAAGATTGTTAATGTGGTCACTGCTTGCAGTTATTTACAGAACAAGATTGTTAATGTGGTCACTGCTTGCAGTTATTTACAGAACAAGATTGTTAATGTGGTCACTGCTTGCAGTTATTTACAGAACAAGATTGTTAATGTGGTCACTGCTTGCAGCTATTTACAGAACAAGATTGTTAATGTGGTCACTGCTTGCAGTTATTTACAGAACAAGATTGTTAATGTGGTCACTGCTTGCAGTTATTTACAGAACAAGATTGTTAATGTGGTCACTGCTTGCAGCTATTTACAGAACAAGATTGTTAATGTGGTCACTGCTTGCAGTTATTTACAGAACAAGATTGTTAATGTGGTCACTGCTTGCAGTTATTTACAGAACAAGATTGTTAATGTGGTCACTGCTTGCAGTTATTTACAGAACAAGATTGTTAATGTGGTCACTGCTTGCAGTTATTTACAGAACAAGATTGTTAATGTGGTCACTGCTTGCAGTTTTTTACAGAACAAGATTGTTAATGTGGTCACTGCTTGCAGTTATTTACAGAACAAGATTGTTAATGTGGTCACTGCTTGCAGTTATTTACAGAACAAGATTGTTAATGTGGTCACTGCTTGCAATTATTTACAGAACAAGATTGTTAATGTGGTCACTGCTTGCAGCTATTTACAGAACAAGATTGTTAATGTGGTCACTGCTTGCAGCTATTTACAGAACAAGATTGTTAATGTGGTCACTGCTTGCAATTATTTACAGAACAAGATTGTTAATGTGGTCACTGCTTGCAGTTATTTACAGAACAAAATTGTTAATGTGGTCACTGCTTGCAATTATTTACAGAACAAGATTGTTAATGTGGTCAGTGCTTGCAGTTATTTACAGAACAAGATTGTTAATGTGGTCACTGCTTGCAGTTATTTACAGAACAAGATTGTT
The DNA here is from genome assembly GCA_024509875.1 of Oreohelix idahoensis. Classification (NCBI taxonomy): domain Eukaryota; kingdom Metazoa; phylum Mollusca; class Gastropoda; order Stylommatophora; family Oreohelicidae; genus Oreohelix; species Oreohelix idahoensis. The sequence continues at coordinate 181,245 of JAMPIV010023208.1, read as the reverse complement.
AATGTGGTCACTGCTTGCAGTTATTTACAGAACAAGATTGTTAATGTGGTCACTGCTTGCAGTTATTTACAGAACAAGATTGTTAATGTGGTCACTGCTTGCAGTTATTTACAGAACAAGATTGTTAATGTGGTCACTGCTTGCAGTTATTTACAGAACAAGATTGTTAATGTGGTCACTGCTTGCAGTTATTTACAGAACAAGATTGTTAATGTGGTCACTGCTTGCAGTTATTTACAGAACAAGATTGTTAATGTGGTCACTGCTTGCAGTTATTTACAGAACAAGATTGTTAATGTGGTCACTGCTTGCAGTTATTTACAGAACAAGATTGTTAATGTGGTCACTGCTTGCAGTTATTTACAGAACAAGATTGTTAATGTGGTCACTGCTTGCAGTTATTTACAGAACAAGATTGTTAATGTGGTCACTGCTTGCAGTTATTTACAGAACAAGATTGTTAATGTGGTCACTGCTTGCAGTTATTTACAGAACAAGATTGTTAATGTGGTCACTGCTTGCAGTTATTTACAGAACAAGATTGTTAATGTGGTCACTGCTTGCAGTTATTTACAGAACAAGATTGTTAATGTGGTCACTGCTTGCAGTTATTTACAGAACAAGATTGTTAATGTGGTCACTGCTTGCAGTTATTTACAGAACAAGATTGTTAATGTGGTCACTGCTTGCAGTTATTTACAGAACAAGATTGTTAATGTGGTCAGTGCTTGCAGTTATTTACAGAACAAGATTGTTAATGTGGTCACTGCTTGCAGTTATTTACAGAACAAGATTGTTAATGTGGTCACTGCTTGCAGTTATTTACAGAACAAGATTGTTAATGTGGTCACTGCTTGCAGTTATTTACAGAACAAGATTGTTAATGTGGTCACTGCTTGCAGTTATTTACAGAACAAGATTGTTAATGTGGTCACTGCTTGCAGTTATTTACAGAACAAGATTGTTAATGTGGTCAGTGCTTGCAGTTATTTACAGAACAAGATTGTTAATGTGGTCACTGCTTGCAGTTATTTACAGAAGTCACAATTATCTTTCATGTCTTGTAATCATCATTGTCCTTTGCGCCCCCTTACAGAACATGAAGTCATCACTGCAGCTGGTCCTGCAGGAAACCTGCACAAAGCAGTTACTTGCTCTTGATGTGTTGGTTTCTGTGGCCATCTGTTTTACATAATGAGGTTGGCAACCTCGTGCCCAACCTCATGGTAGTTGCCTTGTATGACATGCCTGATGGTGCAGTTGTCCTGTTCTCTCTTTGTCTCTTCAGAGACCCCCCGAGAACTACACAGGGGCATGTTTTGTAATGCATGGTAATGTAAAAGTGAATGTATCCATCATCATCATCAGCTGCCATCTCTACAACTGCAATGGATCTCTAATGTTTTCTGTCTCTTGTCTTGGTGGTGATAGACACTTTCCTGTCCATCTCTTGATGTTATCTTCTCACTTATAGCGCAGTCTTCCCCTCACACTCTTGCCTTAATTGATTCCGTATGCAAGATCTTTAAAAAGACGCAATGGCCGACCGCTGTGTCCGCAAGATCTTTTAAAAGACGCTGATTTATTTCGTTGTTTCTTTCTATTCTGATATTTTATACTGCCCGGAATTTATCTCGAACGGAAGTAAACACAAAACTGGGCAAATTTCAACAAGCTTCAACGTCTTTTATTTGCATTTGAAGGGATTTTTTCACATTTATCTTCATCTTTAATCGTGTTTTGTCGTATCGCCATAATGGCCGAAAACACACAGGATATGTTACTAATATGTGAACAGTGAACAAATTGTGTGATCAACCATAACTTTCTTACTTTTTCTGTGTTTCTAAATGGATTACCTGCACAAAGAGAGCAGTGAAACTGTATTGTGATAACAATTTATGTTACAAGCCTTACGTAAGTCGAAGATTTTTGTTCAAAATTTCAAGTTATCTTTTTTTCCGTGTACATGTTATCTGTTATAACATAAACATAACATAAAATTAGCTAGAAAGGCATATGGATTTATATTGTTCATCCAATGTACTTTAATTTGATATATAATATGTTATACTTAACTCATGATTAGACACACATTGTCAGTAAACGTAAATTATGTATGTGTAAATTTTTGGGGCTTAAAAATAATTCCGTCCAGAGCTGAAAATAATTACGTACTGAATCAGTTAAACTCTTCCTTCTATTATGGTCTTTTGTGCAGCCAAAATATTTTAGCTGCCTAATTTTGATCTCCTTCATTAATTCTCTTGTCATACTTAGGTTTTCTAGGACCTCTTTATTTGTTTTCTTTTTTTTTCCCCATGAGATGTGTCCCATTTTTGTATATATCCACATCTTGAGAGCCTCAATTTTTTTTTTTTCCTGTGCCCCATTCTTGTATATATCCACATCTTGAGAGCCTCAATTCTTTTTTTTTTTTCAATTGCTTGTTCATTGTCCATGTTTCTACACCATACATGAAGAATATATATAACATTTGATGGTTCTCAGTTTTAATTTATGAGTTAATTGTTTAGATGTCAGTATTTGTCTCATGCTGTTGAATGTAGCTTTGGCATTTTCCTATTCTTTTCTTGATTTCTGTTTCACATCAGCCATCTTCTGTTATTATATGACCTAGAAATGAGAAACTCCTGACTTGTTCCAGGATTTTCCCATTTATGCCTATCTTTCATGTTGGCTTATCATCTGTTTTGCTAATTAAGTGAATGTATTGCAGGCATAAAAACTAGGAAGTTGAGGGGAACTGCGGTAAGACATGGAGTACAATGGATGGGTGTGAAAAAAAATTGAAAAAAGGTGATTCGTCTTACGAGGACAAAAGACAAAGAAAGTAGTCTACGTTACGGCCACAAGGCCTTCGTCAGGGAAAGGAAAGAAAGTGAAGGCTAGATAGGACACATAAGAACTTAAATAAATATAAAAATAAAACCTAGGTACTTCCCTGAAGGCAAGGCATCGAAATCCTACCACTATTTGCATAAAAACTACAGTGTTTGCAATGCTCTGATAACTTCATATGATAGCATTTTAAAATATTAAATATAAACTAAAGATTTATTTTAAACCAAAAACAGTTGTCATAAAAATTATTAATTTTTGTATTTTTTAAAAATGTGCATACTCTAGGACTTCGTCGATGAGAGTGAGTGGGATCTGATCATCAGAGAATGTGATCCAGAGTTTGTACCAAGTGGAGCTGAGCCAACCGGCTTGCGGAATATTCATATCTTTGGTCTAGCCAACGTGCTGAAGCGCCCAATAGTTTTACTGGATTCAATGGAGGGAATTCAAAGCCCTGGTGACTACGCAGGTTGGTAGCATACTTGACAACAAGTAGCTTCAGTTTTATTTGAATATAGTTGTTTGTGGTTTTTTGTGTGCAATGCATATTGTATGATTTGTCCATCGTATTCGATGAGGACCATCGACATCTCTCGTAATACAGTTCGTTCTATGATGTTAAGTGGGTGCACATATGGCTGATCAAGCCAATGTGGGCAAGACAAGTTCTGTTGCATGACCGACATACAAGGCCCGAAGACAATACAGGCTGCATATCCACGCTTGACTTTCGGGCTGCACCTTTTTTTTCTGGGCTGCCCTCACACGGTTGGCCTCGCTGACTGCAACACCTGTATTGATAGTGCCTCTCCAGGCTGTGCGATCCTGTGCCAGATGCTCCCAGGTGGATGTATTAATCTGGCAGCTCTTCAGCGACTCCCTCAGGCTGTCTTTGAAGCACTTCTTTGGTCGTCCTCTAGTACGCTGTCCCTCCCCTCAACTTGCCATTTAGCAGCCTCTTTGGGAGGCGTTCATTTGGCATACGAACCAGATGTCCGGTCCATCGTAACTGCGCTTTCTGAATCAGTGTAAAGACACTGGGCATATTTGCCCTTGATAGAACCCTGGTATCTGGGATCTTATCCTGCCATCGAATGTGTAGCACGTGACGCAGGCAGGTTGTATGGAAGTGATTTAATTTTTGAGCGTTTCTAGCATAAACGGTCCAACTCTCACTGGCGTAGAGGAGGGTGGGGTATGATTGCCCCTTGCAATTCCTGGGGGGGCTCTGATGAAACAAAGAAAGAATAGGATTACTACTCCCTTAGGTAAGTCTTACAAGGTGACTAATACGAGGAAGTGCATCATGTAAAACAAATTAGCTACAGAAACCACCATTGTAAGAGTATGTGACTGCTTGATGGAGGCTTCCTATAAGGGGGACCAGCTGTAAAAGAAGCTCCATGCTCCATAAGGAACAAAAAGAAAATTATGATGATAATTTTGTGTGAAAAGACATTTAACTCTTTGACTCTGTAATATTTTCCACCCTGTGCCGTAATTATTTTTTGAAGAATTGTAAACAGTGAAGTGTACTATCTTTTAGTGTAAACTTTATGTTAATCTTTTCTGTGAACATGTGCTTATTATATACCAAACTGTAGGGAAATGGATAGAGAATTGTAATATATAGTGTCTCTGGTAGTATTAACACAAGTGTGTTCGTTATACTTAAAACATTTTGCATGTAAAATTGAAAAACACTAAAAAGTTCACTGTAGAATACGAGCTTACCAAAGACAAATTACTGTTGTAGACAATAAAACTTTCTCTTTAGTCTTCAAACATCAAGGTAATCCATTTACAAAGTAAAAAAACATTGATTATGGCCACAGTTAGTACATTTAGTGTTATTCACACCAATGTTTACTGTGGTCCCTCTTAAGATAAAATAAATTATGCAATATTGCATTACGTAATTTTCAAACAAATAAAGAAGAATAACGTCATATAAAAACTTGTTACATTTGTTTAATGTTTTAATAGTATCCCTAGCATCATCTTCTACCTAGGACTAGTGATAAGATGTTACTGTATGTCTAGTTTTGTTGCTTTTCGATTGGCCAGAATAGGACAACGCCCACTCATCAACTAAATCTAATGTGTCTAGCTTTTCTGCACCGATTCCGTTATTTGACAACAAGCTGTGACTACCAAACAATCATTGTCAATGTCTAAGTAGTTTGACACAATTATTCGCTTAGGAGGTTTAGGAAATGTAAATATTTTTTTTTTTTAAACGTACGCTCACTATTACTTGAGGTGAGAATCTCCGGTTAGTATATCTAACCTGAGACTGATGTTTACGTAAGTATCCCTTTTTTCCCTGTACACTGACAGGTGTCCACTCGCCATTCAGGCAGACACTCGCCGTCTTTGGAGGGTACCCATTAGAGCTGGGTTGGCTCAGGAGCTGCCAGTGACATCCTTCAAATGTCTTCGCCAGGGCTCGAATTAATCCAGTCCAAGTCCCGGTCGACGACACTCATTCAGATGTCCTCGCCCGGGCTTGAACCTGGATCACCCGATCGCCAGTGCAGTGTGGTAACCATTACACCAGTGTGGCTCCCGAAATGTAAATATAAAGCATGACATATTTCTGTAACAATAGCAATGAAATAACGCAAACACGCGAATCGTCACACAAATTGTGATAATAACATCAAAACATGCACACGTGCTGCTTAATTACACTCAAATTAGTTGTTTAAATAGTAGCTGAAGTCATTCTACAAGTTTTAAAATATGAACTGCATTAAACGGGCGATTTTTGGGGTTTATTCGTGACAAATTAAAAACAACGCTCTGAGCGTTACGGTGGCATGGCAGTTACAATTTTGCAACGCTCTGAGCGGTGTTCTGGAGTCAAAGAGTTAATCAATTTTATTTATCTTCATTTTATTTCATTTCTCAGCAATATTTCTACCATATTTTTCACCCCCAACGGAGTGCATGAACAAGGAGGGGGCTCTGAACAAGCCCTTGTGCATTTCTTGGAGCAGCTTGGGGAGAAACCACTTCATTCCTCTTGTAGGGGTGAAAGGTTGGTATTATATGGCATCCAGTGTAGTCATTTTGTCCTAACTATACAAAAATTGTTCAACATGGGAAGATTTATAATAATTTGGGAAATGCTTATTAATAAATTACAGACTTTCCTAAATGTGTGCTTGTGTAGAATAAAAGGATTGAAATAGTGTAACAAGATCACCAATGTGGAGCAGATGACAAGAACCAGACAAAATGCCAGTGGAACATGAAGTGAGAAGGAGACACTGATTTTGGATAGGACACAAGTGGAGGAAACCTGCTGATAATATTAGAAGGCAGTATTTTTTCTGGAATGTCCACAGTAAGAGAGGTTGAGAATGACCAACAACAACAAAAAAAACACGGGGAAGAGAACAGGAAACAAAAAAATGAAAGGGGTAAAGGAAATACCTTGAAAGGATGGCATAAGACAGGATGACTAGGTATGAAATTGTTGGTCTATGCTCTGCAAGGAGATGAAGAGTGATGAATGAAGTAATATAAACAAATGCTGTAGCTCTGAGGTAGAACCCACAAATGTGCTCTAATTCTGTGGACCCTATAGAAGATTCTTTTTGTTGGTTACATACTTCCATTAGCATCTGATTGGCTAAGCGGTTACAGCGTTTGCCTCTCACGGCAAATTTACTGATTATGGGATCGCAGTCTGGTAGTGTCACATTCCAGTCTACCCAGCTATAAATGGGTACCTTACTCTTCTCCTGAATAAGGGAAGGCAAAGGCTGTGATGAAGAGAACTGGTCACCTTACCATATACAGTATAGTGAAGTCTTTAAGATTACACTCTCCTATGGCATTTCTGCTGTGGGACTACCGTAACTTTTTTTTTTATCTACTTCCCGGGAATAAAAATTGGACTTAGCATTTTAGGCAATTATTGTTTTGGGTAATATTTATTTTATAGTTAAAATTTCACTTTTACATTAGCTGGCTGAAGTCTGTTTAAAAACATGAAGCATCAAAGTCTCTCTTCAGTGGATACGAGACACACAGACTTACCAGGCAATGAAACAGCAGATGGACGAGCTAAACTAGGATTGTGTGATTCAAATGAACACTCCAGCCAACATGCAGGTGGCCAAACTAATGCCCCAAAACAGTTTCAAAGATGAATGGCTGACCCAATGGGCAAAACAGTCTGCTGCACGTGCAATGTATAAATAAATGACCCACCCCAATAAAAATGACAACTTTTAACATCCTACAATACATGGAGCAGGGCACAGTCTTTGAACTAAGTACAATACACACCAGAAAACAAATTAAATCCCTCACATGAGCCTTATTGCCGCAGCTGTACCCATCCATATGAAACAGTAGCATGTGCTTCTCATGTGTCGAGGATTTACCACAAAAAGAAGGCTATTGCCTGGCTTCTCAACAATCACAAATACTTAATATGGCAACATCTAACAGCTGCAGAACACATGCTAATTTTTCAGCTCGGCTTTGGCTGCGAAAGAGATGAGCTCAGCAGCCCTTCCTAAACAGCAACAAGAACTACTTTATATATTTCAAACATGAGAGTACTCTAATTTTAATAAAAGAAATTGAATATAAATTAGGTTCATTGTTTATTGAAGAATCAGATCACTGATTTGGTTCACCAGGTTCACCTAATAAAAGCTACATCTGCAGAGTTGCAGATAATCTCACATCATCAGTGGTGAAGGAAGGCCCCCTCTAGTGTTGGGAGGCGGGGATATATTTTTACTTCAATGCATGTTTATATAAAACACATGGAGAAGAGAACTAGATACAGAACTGAAAGGAATATCTTCTTCTTCTTTGATCCTTAACCGCCGACCTCAAAGCAGTCAGTGGCCATCACGCCTAGTGGCGTCTTGTAGGGCAACAACAAATTGATTCCACTTTGCTCGGTCGGCAGCCATCCTTCGTACAGTACCCCAACTCTGGTTCATTCTTTGCATCTCAGCCTCCACAGTCCTCCGCCAGGTTGTTTTTGGTCGGCCTCTCTTTCGTTTTCCTTCAGGGGTCCAAAGCATAGCTGTTCTTGTGATGGCATCGGGGTCTCTTCTGAGGACATGGCCAACCCAGCTCCAGCGTCTGCCAGCTAATATGGTGTGCATGTCCTCTTGCTTGCTCAGAGTAAGCAGATCTTGGTTGGTGATGGTATTCGGCCAAAAGATTCGGTGAATTTTTCTTAGGCATGTTGTGGGAAAAGAGGACAATTTCGACATTTCCTTCTCTGTAACTCTCCAGCATTCCGCACCACAGAGAAGCACAGAAAGCACACAGCTGTGATATAATCTTAATTTTGTGCTTGTGCTGTATTGAGAGGACTTCCAGATGTTGTTTAGGCTAAAAAAGGCTGTTCTTGCCTTATTCATTCTGATGTTGATGTCTTTGCCTGCCCCGCCGTCTGGTGTTACTATGCATCCTAGATATGTGAAGGTGTCTGTACCAGTTGCTGATTCCTTACTGATATGGGCTCAGGGTTGCTCACATTGAGCATCATGACCTCTGACTTCTTTAAATTGATGTTCAAGCCCACCTGCTGGCTAAACTTGATGTGAATGTGCTAGTAGTGCAATGTCATCTGCATATGCCAGATCTTCCAATGTAGAAAATGTAGTCCATCTTATTCCTCTTGGACTGCCCTCTGTTGTCTGGCGCATCACCCAGTCTATGACTGTTAAAAATAGAGTGGTTGATAAGGGACATCCCTGTCGTACTCACCTCAAAGGTTAGGTTGCTCTGCCCAACACTACACTTAAAGTTGGCATAGAGGCTTTTTATGATTGACACTATGCAGCTTGGAATTCCATAAGCCCTCAGTATTTTCCATAAACTGTCCCTATGTATGCTGTCAAAAGCCTTTTCAAAATCAACGAAATTAATGCACAGCTGTCTTTGCCATTCTGAGCACTGCTCTATAATGTTCCTGAGAGTGAATTTATGATCTACACATCTTCTGTTCTTTCTAAATCCTGCTTGTTCTTTCCTCAGTTTGTGGTCTACTGCTTTCGAAATTCTCTGTATAATTATCCTGCCTAGTATTTTACTGGGAGAAAGGGATATAGAAGACATTAAAAGATATTAACGCAGACGGAACAAATTTGTTGAAGGCCTATGCTCCTTGGGAAACTGAGTTGTAAGTGAATATATATATATAAGGAAAGGGTAGTCCTGTGGAAGATGCTGCATTAGGGGAGTGAAGTGTTGGAGACTTCACTATACTAGGCCTTAGCTTTATAGGTAGGGTTGACTGTTTCCTTTATTTGCTTCCTTTGCCTTCCCTAACTCACGAGCTTAGTCGAGTACTCATTTACAGCTGGGTAGATGGGAACACACCGCTACCTGGTTTCAAATATGATAATATTGCTTCAAGAAGCCGCTCTACATTATATACACATGCACGAGTGCGCACACACACACACACACACACACACACACACACACATGTAATGTATACATATGGTAGTACCTCACTTATTTTTCATGTATGTACAGGAAAGAAGTGTCCAGTATTGTCACGTCACATGATCTGCAGAGCCTGGGGTATTGCAGATAGTGAGGTTGATAAATATGTGGCTTTTGATAGTCGGGGTAATTTTCAGATTGGAGGAGAGAAAGTGCTGCAGGTAAGAAAAAAATCATTTTGTTTTAAATCTTTGGAATAGAAAAAACATAACATCATAAAGTTTCTCTCCAGTGGATACAAGACCATCAGAAGAACGATGAACATTACCAGCTTAACAGAAGTTAACAAGTAGTTATCTTCAGACTCTGCACAGGGCACGGCAGATTGAGATACCAAATGTACAACAAGCTAAAGATAGGAACTACCGATGAGTGTAACTGTGGTACCGATAAAATGACTGCTGAAAATTAGCTGCAAAAGTGCCCAACATATAAAGAACAGAGAAAGCACACATGGGCATCATGACCAGTACCACTCCTGGACAAACTCCGTGGAGATACCATCAGCCTCAGACTCACCACCAGGGACCCAAAGATGCAGCAATAGAGAATGCAGTCAGCGACCCATAGCTTGACTGCTTGTGTCAGGGTCAGCGAACCAGAGCTGACCAAGACCCTACTCCACCTCCACGTGGTGGTCCTGGAAACAGTCTGCATCACTGCAGTCTGGCTGAGAGAGTAGGGATCGAAGAGGGAAGGCCAAAAAATGCCGTGCTGAAGTCGGATGCATCGGCCGAAAGGCGCAGATATCGCAGCTCCGGTGTAAACAGACACAACGCAACCAACGTCCTTTTCAGGACGAACGAGGAAGAAGAAGAAGAAGACTCACCATTGCTTTCTATAAGCTATTCAAGTTGATATCTGAAAAGTGCTGGGAGTTGTAAAGCCCTGCAGGACGGCAAAAATCTAGAGTTAGATCTCATTTTGTCCCTAAAACTCTGACAGTCCTAATGTTGATTCGACATTATTCTGGCAACTCCTGCGATGTGGCTGGTACCAAACTGTATCAGCTACTGCCATTCCTTGGACCTACTAGCTGTGTGGAAAGGGGAAACATGCTGCATGGTCAACAGCTTGATCTCCCTATAACTGTGCCCAAGCTAGCACCATGGAGAGGACACTCCAACTTCACCCTATATGTGTTGACACAACACAGGAAGTAGCAGTTACAAGCGAGACATGGACAACCTATGCTAAGCAAGAAAGAAGGCTCAATTTCGAAGGTATTGTCTATGCCACATCCTCAGTATTTCGTGGAAGGACCAAGTGACTAATATTGAGGTCACGTGCTGGCCTTCATCGCATGTATACAGTGCTTAGACAGCACAGACTACGCTGGCATGGCCATGTCAGCTGCATGGAAGAATCCCGAAAGATGTCTTCTATGGACAACTGGCAGACACCAGAATTACAGTTGGGCGACTGCAGCTGAGATTTAAAAATGTGTACAAGAGAGACTTGAGGGCGCTGGACATAAATCCAGCAACTTTGGAGGATACAGCTGCAGAGCACACCATGTGGCGATGCTCTCTATGGCGCAACCTCAGTTTGGGCAAAAAGATGCTCACACAGCAAGCAGAAGAGAGGAGAAAACATCAAAAGGAAGACGAGGGGAAAAAAAGCAGAGAGGGCTGTCACCTCAGGGGCGCATTCCCATAGTCAGTTATATCTGAAGGGGCTATTATTATTAGTACCTGGGAGTCTCTGAAGAAACAGAGAAAGAATGGGACTACTGCACTATCAGGCCTGTTGTACGAGACGACTAATATGAGGTTGTATGCGGAGCTGGCACACCTCATCACGTAAAATGAATTGCTACAGAAATCACCACTCCAAGGGCAGATAAATGCTTGGTGCAGGTTTCCTGTAAGGGCACCAGCTGTAGTGGTGGCTCCATGCTTCGTTGGGAGCACAAAGTGAGTGAGTGAATACAAGTGTACCTGTAAAATGTGACACATATTTGCTTTAACGACGGAGGGGAATTTTTACTTGTGTTAAGGGGAGCCGAGCTGGTGTAATGGTTACCACACTGCGCTGGCGATCGGGTGATCCAGGCTCGAGCCCTAGCGAGTACATTTGAAGAAGTGTCATCGACCGGGACTTGGACTGGATTAATTCGAGCCCTGGCAAAGACATTTGAAGTAGTGTCATCGACCAGGGACTGTAATAACCTGAACGGCTCCTGAGCCGACCCAGCTCTAATGGGTATCTCCGAAATCGGCGAGTATCTGCCTGAATGGCGAGAGGACACCTGTCATTGTACAGGGACAAAAGGGATACTCACGTAAAATCAGTCTCAGGTTAGACATATTAACAGGAGATTTCTCTTCGAGTAATAGCGGGCGTACGACAAAAAAAATATTAAAAAAATTGTGTTAAGAAGAATCGTATTTGAGGTTCAACCATGCAGGTGTCGTTACTTCTGGTTTATTGCCAAGACACATTCATACCAGATTACTCTGTTGTTCTGTGTCTGATGAGAAGATACCTGCTAGATGTTGCTCCCAAGGGATCTCTGAGGAGACAAATAAAGAACAGGACCACTGCTCCCTGAAGCATGCCATAACGTGTGACCAAAATGAGGTTGGTCATGGAGCTGGCAACTTCATGATGTCAACAAAATTTGCTTCGGAAACTACCACAGCAATAGTCTATAAATGCTTTGATACAGGCTTCCTGGAAAGGGACCAGCTATGTTGATGGCTCCATGCTTCGTAACGAGTGCTAACGAAAATGATGATGAATGTCTGGAGCTCGTGATGACACTAATTATGATAGAGATTTTTGACTTTTCTTTGTGCTGAGGTCTAGCTGTTTCATTTTATTAGGCATTTTCATACCTTCTTGTTAAGTTGAATTTTATCAGGATATTTCATGTGCACCACATTTGTTCTGTTTTCTTGTTGACAATGTTAATGTTAACACAGAGCCTCCAAATGATTCAGATGAAACTTAAAAAAAGGTAAAAGTAGTCCCTTAGCAGATACTGCCGGAGAGGAGTGAAGTGTTTGAGACTTCACCATATGAGGTCCAGTATGAAGAGGTGGGGTGACCAGTTCCCTTCCTCACTGCCTGTTCCATCCCTTACTCAAAGAGCAGAGTCAGGTACCAATTTACAGCTGGGTAGACGAGCGTGTCGGTACTGTGATTCGAACCCGGCACCTTTGCCATGAAAGACCAGCTCTGACCACTCTGTCAATCAGACACTACCAGATGAAATTACTCATAGAAATAGGCAACATACATGGCTGACTTTACACATAAATATTTCTGACTTGACAGAGGTTGAGGCACATAATTTTGACACTTATAAGACGAAACTTTTATCTATAAGGCACGAATGAGTCATTGTAACATTTCTTACATAGCTCACATAATTTTGATTAGCTATAAACTATGAGTTGAGACATGACTAAAATTATGAGTATATACTTACTTACTTAGTTGTTCCTCTTCTACCCTAGGGTGTAGAGGTTAGCCAGAGAGAGTGCCAAACTATCTTTTTGGCTGTCTTCCTTCTGGCCTGGTTCCAATCTAGTCCTCAGTCCTTCAGGGATTGTCTGATATTGTCCTCCCAATGAACTCTGGGTCGTCGTGGAGGTCTGGATATCTAGCTCTTAGTTTCCCGTATTTGTCATGGTAGCATTCTGCAGACATGGCTAAACCATCGTAAATGGGACTATTCCACTTGCATCTAAGTTTTGAGGCAATGACATATCGTCTGGTTGCTGAGCATGTATCTTCTTGTTACTTGCACCATCTTCCTCAGATACCTCATTTCTGAGGTTTGGAGCTAGCTTTTGTGGGTAGTAATCATTTCCTATGTTTCGCATCCATAAGGCAAGACTGGAAAGTATGTACAATTGAAGACCTAGGCTCCACAAGGAACTGAAACATGGGAAGAACTTGAGCTGATGTCACATGACAGGAGGACTTGGCATGTGTTTGTTGAAGGCCTATGTCACGTGACAGGAGGACTTGGCATGTGTTTGTTGAAGGCCTATGCTCCTTGGGGAGCTAAAGAGTATCGATTGATATACTCGTATTTATCATAAAAATGGTGGTCTTTCAGAGTGCTTATCTTCAACGGCTTGTGGCAGCGATGTCTGACATCTTTTTCCAGCAACACGGAGTCTCTCCCTCACTTATTGCAGATGTGTACCAGCAGATTTTCAAGGCCAATGGTAAATTTACACTTGTATGTCATCTAGTTTGTTATATGTGACAGGGTGCCATGAAATGGGTAATTTATTGGTTATTTTACAATATACTGATATTACTATATATGTTATTAACTCAACCAGTCCTGGTGCCCTGAAGATGTGAATTTTCTGTAACCAGAGTCTCGATATCAGTGTCAGTCGAACGCTTTTGGATGCTGACTGCAGGCAGTAAAACATTGCTTTGCACCAGACGATTTGAATCTTATCTCAAAAGTATTAATTATACCATATAATTAAAGATATATTTTTGTATGAGCGTGGGCCACAAAACATTTTTACATAGGCCTCATTTGGACCACGCTGATCTAGAGTATCTGCATCAGCCTCACTATTAGCTGATAAAAGAACCCTACTATCTGGCATGGCAGGGATGCCCCTTATCAACCACTCTGTTTTTAACTGTCATAGACTGGGTGATGCACCCGGCAACAGCGTATGCCCCTAAAGGAATAAGATGGACTGCATTCTCTACTCTGCAGGGCCTAGAATACGCAGATGACATTGCACTATTCACACACACACATCATCACATTCAAGAAAAAGCAGACTGAATAAACATAGCCAACAGGTGGGACTAAATATTAACCTCAAGAAGACAGAAGTCATGACACTCAGTGTAAGAAATCCTGCACCTATTAAAATAAGGGATCAAGAGCTAGAAAATACAAACACATTTACATACTTAGGAAGCATAGTAACACCAGATGGCAGAACAAGCATAGTAACACCAGATGGCAGAACAAGCATAGTAACACCAGATGGCAGAACAAGCAAAGACATCAGCAGCTGAATGAATAAAACCAGAATAGCCTTCGCCAACCTAAACATCTGGAAATCTTCCCAGTATAAGTACAAAGACTAAATTAAAAATATATGAGAGCTGCGTAATTTCTGTACTTCTGTACGGTGCAGAATGCTGGAGAGTAACAGAAAAGGAAATGTCCAAATTGCCCACCTTTCCGCACAATCTACCTAAGGAAAATTCTTCTAATTCTCTGGCCGAACACCATCACCACCGAAGAACTGCTAACTCTGAGCCACCAAGAAGACATGTGCACAATCATAGCAGGTAGATGCTGGAATTGTGTTGGCCACATCCTCAGAAAAGACCCCGACACCATCACTAAAGCTGCCATGCTGTGGATTCCAGAAGGAAAGCAAAAGCAAGGCCAGTAAAAAGCCACCTGGTGGAGAACTATGGAGGCAGAGATGCTAAGCATCAACCAGAGCTGGGGCACCACTTGAAGGATGGCTGCAGACTGAGCAAAGTGGAGACAGTTTGTTGCTGCCCTACAAGAAGCCACCAGGCGTGACGGTCACTGATTGCTCTGTCAGTCAGCGGCGAAGGACCAAAGAAGAAGTCAACCTGGCAACCAGTCACAGCGTTGCCAGATTTCCGCTCATTATCACTATCAGATCTGCTTTCTTCGTCACAGGATTCTAAGTCACTTTCGGAATATTGTTTCATCAAATTCCTGTTTGTCTTGTTCTGTGAATGATACATTTTTTAGTACCTAGAAGCCTAGACCCTTTCCCACTCAAAGTACTGAGCTCTTCGTTAGCACACTTCATGCTAAAAATAGTCAAATTTTCTGTAAACACAACAAAAGAGGCTGTCTTTTGCAGAAGAATTCTGTCTACTGCACTGACTACTTAAGTATAATGCGATAGGTTGATTATTTTTAATTTTTGCCCTCGTTGTCCCTTGTGTGTTGTTCGTTGCCAGTGTCCATGTGGTCATTCCCAATAACCTGCGAATATGGCATGGAAAGGTTAAAAGATCTTTGCAGATGTGAAAAAATGATTAATTTTTTTTTAAAAATCTGGTGAAATTGTGTTAGGTTTAAAAACAGTTTTTCTGAGGTATCAGATTCTCAGAAAATCAAATATAAAATTCAGCAGTGTATTGGTGTTTCAGCATTGATTATGACTTCGGAAGTTATTTCAAATATAAACACTGCACTTGAGAGTAGACAAGAAAGAATAAGAAAATTTAATGCTGGACATGTTATATGAGGGAAGGTAAAAAAGTAATGCCTCCTATTTTTTATGTATGTAAATACTGCATCGGTGTACAATTTGTAAATTTAGCAGGATTCCTCAAACACTCTTCTGCACTGTATAGCGTTACCAACCTGTTTCAGTAACAGGTGGCACCACTGTAACAGTTTAAAAATGGCTGCCAAAGACGTTCGGTTAAAACAACGTTATGTCATAGAATTCCTCAATGCTGAAGGCGAGACCCCAATTCGCATCCACGAACGTTTGAAGAATGTTTATGGAGATTCAACAGTGGATGTTAGCACTGTCCGACGTTGGGTACATCGTTGTGACGAAGCTGAAGTAGGTCAATCCTCAATGGTTGACGCAAAGCGGACTAGCCGTCCGTCTACCGCAGTGACTCCACACAACATTCATCGAGTTGATGGCATCATTCGTGGTGACCGTCGGGTAACACTGGATGAACTTTCTTCCATGTTGTCCATTAGTAAAGGCAGTGTCCAGAACATCATTAAAGACCTGGGTTATTCAAAAGTTTGTGCACGGTGGGTACCCAGAATGTTGACAGACAGACATAAAGAAACAAGGAAAACCATAGCCATCAACCTCCTGCACCATTACGAAACTGAAGGAGAAGAGTTTTTATCGAATATTGTGACAGCTGATGAGACTTGGGTTCATTTTTTTGAACCGGAATCCAAGAGGCAGTCAATGGAATGGCATCACACAACATCGCCGACAAGAAAGAAGTTAAAAAATTCACCATCTGTAGGGAAAGTTATGGCCTCCGTGTTTTGGGATGAGAAGGGTGTGATTCTTCTCGACTTCTTGGAACAGGGAAACACGGTGAATGCAGACCGTTACATTGAAACTTTGAAGAAGCTTAGAGGTCGTCTTCGGCGACTTTACCCATTAAAAGAGATAACTGCACTAATGTTGCACGATAATGCCACGCCACACACCGCTAAATGCACCATTGATGCGATTGCAGAATTTGGCTGGACATTAATACCACATCCCCCTTACAGTCCCGATCTTGCACCTTCTGACTTCCATCTGTTTGGACCACTGAAAGAAGATCTTCGCGGACATCACTTTGAGGACACCGAGACCCTTAAACGCGCCGTACGCCAGTGGTTTAGGAAAAAGGACACAAATTTTTACCGTGCGGGGAAACATGCCCTTGTGAGAAGATGGACAAAAACTGTAACAAATAACAGAGACTACATTGAGAAATACATTTTTGAAGTTCAGACTTGGGGCTACATTTGAATGTGAATTTTATCTGTTTTTTTGCCTATTGAATGAAATTAAAAATTACGAGGCACTACTTTTTGACCGTCCCTCGTATAACCCATTTATGAGCTATCAGAATGGGGCACTGCATGATGTTAGAAATGGTGTTGTCATGTTGTGACTTTTGGTTTGATTTAGCATAGGGGAAAATTTTTTGTCTATCCTGGTCAGGTCTGATGTTTGGGATGAACTTTAACCTGCTGCTAGAGAAGACCAAGAGGAGCATCATGGACAAACATTTGTATGTGTGTTTGTTCTGCTGGTCCCTGTCTCTAGCAGAACCAGTGAGGGAATCGTCACTTCTGCCAGGAGGAGAGCTGTACAAACTGGCCGTCACTTGCCATGGCAGCTTGAAAGATGGGCAAAAGTACTCTTTTCCTGTACACGGTATGAATTTTCTTTAGTTTTGTCTGCCTCATAAATTTTTGAGACATTATGAAGGACAACATATAGAAGCCTTTGATATCAGAATTAGAGTGCATCAGGGATGCCTCTTGTCACCATTTCTGTTCTTAACAGCCATGGATTTTGTTATGCAAGCAACATCTACGAACAAAAGGAGATTTCTGTGGACTCGACAGAACAATTTGATGATATAGATTTTGCTCATGACCTGGCTTGTCCTCCCCGTAAATCTTACTCAGATGCAAGACAAAATGAGAATGCTTCATGAGAGGTCACAACATTTGGGAGAGAATAAATGCAGCAAATGATACCCAGAATATACTGGGAGAACGAACGAATGAACGAAATCTTTATTTCATCAGGGTAAAGAAATAGGCATAATTGCCTTTTTACATTTCTGCCCTGCAATACAATTTTCTGCGTGTTAAAAATTAAAATATTAATAACTTCAGACAGGATCAATTAATATAATCATCACAATCAGAAACTTAGCACACACAAGTACATTTACTCATAGTCATTCACGCACATAGAGAGAGGGAGAGAGAGAGAGAGGTCAAGCAATAAAGCTACTTAATATTAAAAATTCAATTTAAAATTGAAAATATTACAGTGACAGTTAAATGCTCGTGGAAACGTTGAAATAACTGAAACAGAATTGTCGTTAAATATGTGTACAAGATTTCATTACATGTGAATGCAGATTTCTTTTAAATGTGGTGTAATTATCAGTTTTGACAGACTTGGGTAGGGAATTCCATGCTAAACCACCTGCATAACTAAAACAACTTCGGAAGAGGTCAGTTCGAGGTTTTGCAAGGTCCAAAAGTAGGTCGCCACATATAAAATATGAGCAGTACTTATAGCAAAAGAACATTTGCAAGTATGAAGGCGTTCTGCCGTGTAAAATTTGATGCACAAATAGGAGATCTTGGAAGAAGAAGAATTTTTTAAGAGGAAGAACATTCAGCTGTGAAAATAGCTGAGCACTGGGAATGTTATCATTCAGGCAAACAAGTCGTAGCGCCCTTTTATGTAGGGATTCTAGGCGTTTCAAAAACGACAAGATCTATACATATATCTTGTCTATATTATTGACGAATTTGGAGGGACTGACAGTTTTAACTCATTCCACCCTGGAGGTCTGGCACATTTTTGTTCCCTAACCAAGGGGACGTAACTCTGTTTACCACATGACGTAATCTTTGAAAGCATATTTGAGCATGCAAATATTCACCAATTTCAATCAAATAAAATTGTTGGAAAGAAAAATGAACGAACTTTCAAGAAATGTTTACATTTAAATGACTTTAATGGTAATTTATTTTTAGAAAAATAAAAAAAAATTTTGTCCCTGACAGTGTTCAGCGTGTCAGACCACTCTAGGTCTGCTTCTGTTTCACCAATGCTGTCACTAGTTTCACTGTTAATTGTTATCAAATAAATCCACTGCCTCATCATCTAAGTCAACATCGGACTCGTCCTCTTGGTTGTTATCATCGGGATTGTCATTATCAATCAATGACTGAATAAATTGAAAGGCCATTCTGCCGTGGATTGTTGATAAAAAAGGCCTCAACACACCACACACACTGGTCTGACTTCAAACGTCTGTATAATCTGAGTGAAACCACATAAAAACATTCAGTTTTCAATGAATCGAAAGTGAAACTCTTTAGTTTTTTTTACTGTTCTCGCCGGATATTGCTTGATACGAGAGTTCCGTGTGCTAGACGCTGTAACAAAGTGGTTTTAAGTTTATAGAGTTTGCCTGAATGAAAACAAGACCCTAGTATGAGAAAGTCTGAGAAGATAGAATTTAGATGGAAAATGACATGCCTGTGGACAGATGAGACTATTGGCTCAAGGGATAGAACCAGGTTTTGACTCGCCCTTGCCGCTTCGTGACTTCAGAAAGGCTATAATCTCACCCTCCTCTGACTTCCTTTAAATACAAGGAGATAAGGTGTATAAAACGACCACAGACACCACTATACAGACAACATAAAGTAAGTATAGTAAGGAGTAGAAGCTGATCCAGTATACAGTAAATATATATATTTTTATTTACAGAATGGAAAAAACATTAAAAATACCATCAAAACATCAGTCAAGAAATGGCCTGCACTGTTGCACGGCCTGAAAACAAGTAACGATTAAATTAATAGACACCAAAAAAAAACCCATAGACACCAAAAAAAAACCCAAATCACATTCACTCTTTCTGTCACCCTGCTGAGGAACAAAAAATTTGGTTAGTGATTTAAACACCTCTAATCTTGTGGAGCTGTCGACTTTAGCCTCCACTCTCTAATAAAATAAGATTCTACTGTCTCAGTCCTGTTGACTCTTCCTCAACGAACCGTCTACACAGCTTCCAACTTGGTAGGCGATATGCACCACTATCTAACACCACTGGAAATGCTAAAATAATAGACTTGGAGTAACACAATGGCTCAATGTCTATCCGTCGAATGGATACTGAACAGACCCTACTGGTCCTGTCTATTTTCTCCCTCCTTCTCTCTATCTCTCTCTCTCTCCCCCTTGGTCTCAGTGTCTCTCTAACACTCGACGACTGATGATGTGGCGTCTCCGTTATGCTCTTCTCTCATTACTTTCAAGACCCAGGTATTTTAACCCTGTCACCTGTTCCTGAATTCTGCGATGATGATGACTGGTGGGTATCCAGCATAAGAACTTGATTAACTGTAGAAAAACTTCTCTGCTGCTGACTAGCTTCTATGATTTGCTCCTCTAACCTGCTCCAGATTTAGAGGCAAACACAGCCTTGATTTCTGGCTGTATACGATTTAACCCAGTCTCACGGCCACCTGCCGTTGCTAGAGACTATAATAGCGATGCTCTCGGCTGTATGATAAATAAACCCCGTTCCAGCTGAAGCATAGGGACTTCACTGCCAGAGACCATAGGTTATTTTTCTTTGCTCCGGACGATAACTCGAGTACTCTGACCCTGAGATATGTCTTTTTGCCGTGGATAATTTTATTTGTCAAAATTATGCTCCCCACTGTTTCGCCATGACTCGCAATTATCGCTGTTGTTCCCCGCAATGGAGACGATAAATACGCAGTCATACAGCAGGCACTTATTTCTTACGATAGAGAACTTGGCCCCTGTCTAACTGGCTATTTATACACACCAGGGCCACCCCCGTGTGTTCATTAATCTACGCACTCGGGCCAATGGAAACGCTTAGAAAAATAAACATAACTATGAGCTACGCCAATCAGATTTGAAAACAACGCGACCGCGTGTCCAAAAATGACATCACGTCCACATGCGTTTCTGACGCGTCATACAGGCGTGCCCGAAAAATAGCGATTTCCGTAAACAACGGAAAATCAGAAGAAAGAAAAACTGGTCGAGTGTAAAATAAACCTACCATCATAAAACGACCCCGTTTAATTATCTACTCAAAAATACCAAACACGATATATATACAAATGAGAAGAAAAATATGATGAAAATTCAAAATAGAACCACAGAATCGGGCCGGTTGAAGGACAGAATTACAGTGCGGCATCACATAAGTCCCCCCTTTCAAGTGCGGGAATCCGTGCTAAATCACTGAAATCTCTGGGTTTCATACTGGCCCGTATCTAGATCTACCTCTCGATCTAATCACTGTCATAATTTGCATTATCATACAGGCCCATCTCCATATCCTTGAGAATCTCTGCAAGCACTGGATTATGAGGGCCATGCCTGGTGATTTCCTCCTGGCGACTGCAACCTGACTGGTCGCCCTTCCTCCTCCCTCTCATGTGTTTCCTTCGCCCACGAATTTTCCTGGCGGCGCGTGGTAAATAATGATTACCAAATGGTGCGACTTCCCAGTGTTTGGAAACAGACTGACTGGCTTGGCCAGACATCACCGTAACAGGGCGTAACTGGTTGCGGTTGACTGAAGAACCGTGCACATGTTCCTTCTTGTCAGTATTTCCCTCCCTTGAGGGATTTAATACCATCGGGGGCCTAATTCCCGACGAAAAAGAAGGTGCTTCTGAAATCAGAGGCGTCACCACTGTTTGACCTTTAGGCTGAACAGGGCTGACAGGCGAATACGCCTCTGTAGATAACATTCCACTGTCTCTAGAGGCTTCTCTCCTCCTCATCGCAAGACAAGGATGTTTGAGCTCCCGTGGGGCTCCGTGAATTTGGGGCTTTCCCCTTTCACTTCTCTGGCCTGCAGTAGACCCCCTTGCATTAGCAAGGATCGGCGTGGTTGGGTTTCCCAAAACTAAGTATGGGCTTCCCAGGATGAAATCATGTGCTGGCTGTGCCATTACAGCTGCCTTGATTGTGCCAGACACAAACTTGCATTTCACCTCAATATTAGCTACGGGCAACCGCTG
This sequence comes from Oreohelix idahoensis, assembly GCA_024509875.1. Taxonomy (NCBI): domain Eukaryota; kingdom Metazoa; phylum Mollusca; class Gastropoda; order Stylommatophora; family Oreohelicidae; genus Oreohelix; species Oreohelix idahoensis. The sequence goes on along the minus strand of JAMPIV010023208.1, from coordinate 159,581 downwards.
TGAGATACCTCTTCTCAAAATGCCACCAATCTCAACTATTTCTCCGGTCCACTGCCCTGGTTTCACCAAATGACGAGCGACGATACTGGGGTATGTAAGCCCGCTGTCAAACAAACACGTAGTGGCTGTCCCATTCACTACGGCTGGTCCACTGTTAGAGAACAACTTCTCTGCCTGGACTGGTTCCCATTTATTCCCTTTAGTCCATCTCACCGGTCTTAAACAAGCTGCATGGTGAGCTGGGGGTTTGTTCATGCACCGTGATGTCCAGTGGGAAGTGGTTCTACAATTCTGACAATACCTCTCATTATCTCCCCTGTTCCTAGCGGGTTCCTGAGATGATGTCGGCTGTGCTCGGTTATGCGGCTGGGGGCGCAAGTTATAACCAGAATGAGGCTCCTTGCGAGAAGGCCCTGGTTGCTGATGAGCTGGTGAAGTAGCTGGCTGCAATGATGAAGCTCCTTTGTCTGGGGCTGGCAGGTCTGGGTTTTTCCGTTTCTGTCCCAGTACTTCGGCCTGTGCTGTCTGGTACCTTTCCGCGAACACGATAATCTGATCAAGTTGCTGGGCACCCTGCTCTGCCAGATACCGCCTCAAGTCGGGGGACATGTTTGCTTTTACCTGTTCACACAGAACTAACTCCTCCAATCCTTTGAAGGTTTTCGCCAGTCCTGACAGTTCCCTCCACCGAGTTAAGTAATTTCTCACCGTCTCTGCAAACTGAGCAAAACTCTCTCCCTTCTCCGGCCTGCTCTCCCTGAACATGGTTTGGCATTTGCGGGGTGTCCACTGAAACCTTTGCAACAAAGCATTTCGCAGTGCCTCAAAGTTGTTCTGATCATCTATGAGCAGCTTGTTGTAAACTTCATACGCATGACCTTTGAGCGATTGTGATAATTTCAGACACCAAAGACTCTCATCCAACCCATATGCCTTTGCCATTCTTTGAAATTTCTCCAAGATCACGTCAATCTTTTCATTCCCGTTAGGGAACGAGTCAAATGGGAAGCTCATGGCTGCCATTCGGGGCCCTCCGTTTCCTGAGGTGTCTCTCGCTCCTGCTCTGGGTGAATCTCCATTAGCTGAACTGCCTTCCGAAGATCGGTACTGCAGTTCCAGAGAACGCAGGGCAAGTTCATGCTGTCTCTCTGCTGCCTTCTCCGCTGCTTCCCTTTCTGCTGCCTTCTTCTGTGCTTCCAATTTCCGAAGTTCCATCTCGGCCTGCCTCTCCGCTGCTTCTGCGGCGGTGGCCCTCTCTTCTTTCGCTGCTTCTGCGGCGGCGGCCCTCTCTTCATTCGCTGCTTCTGCGGCGGCTGCCCTGTCCTTTTTCTCTTTCTCTCGCTGAATATGCCTATCAGTTTCCCTTATCAGGTAGGCCTTAGTCTCCTCCTTGTCCATTCCCATGTCCTGAGCAGCCTCGCGCCAGGCAGCTCGTAACTTGGCCATATCCGCCATCTTACCTGTAACTGCTATACAGAGAAATGACAGAAAAGGAAAAGAGAAGGAACAACCTGTTACGAAATATAAAATACTCCCTCTATAACCGCTGTTCCAAAAACCCGACCTCAGACTAGCACCAAGTCTGAATAATAACCTGAGAAAAATTTAGTTAAGAAGCTACCAAAAACTAAATTACCTTCCTGTTAAAGAAAAATATGTCGGTATGCCATCATTTACCTCTAAGTCATATAAAACTAAATGACCACCAAAAATCTACTAGACTGCAACCTGTGGAAAAACCTATAACTGGATCAGTTCTAATAGCTCAAGTCTAGGGGATATTTAAAGAAAAATCTATACTCAGAAAACTTCCTATAGAGACAATCTATGAATGTAGATCACAGAATTGATCTCAACCGAATGATCCACCGGACGATTGCCACCCACTTGTCACAAAGTGGTTTTAAGTTTATAGAGTTTGCCTGAATGAAAACAAGACCCTAGTATGAGAAAGTCTGAGAAGATAGAATTTAGATGAAAAATGACATGCCTGTGGACAGATGAGACTATTGGCTCAAGGGATAGAACCAGGTTTTGACTCGCCCTTGCCGCTTCATGACTTCAGAAAGGCTATAATCTCACCCTCCTCTGACTTCCTTTAAATACAAGGAGATAAGGTGTATAAAACGACCACAGACACCACTATACAGACAACATAAAGTAAGTATAGTAAGGAGTAGAAGCTGATCCAGTATACAGTAAATATATATATTTTTATTTACAGAATGGAAAAAACATTAAAAATACCATCAAAACATCAGTCAAGAAATGGCCTGCACTGTTGCATGGCCTGAAAACAAGTAACGATTAAATTAATAGACACAAAAAAAAACCCCAAATCACATTCACTCTTTCTGTCACCCTGCTGAGGAACAAAAAATTTGGTTAGTGATTTAAACACCTCTAATCTTGTGTTTTTTTTTTTGAGAGTTATCTACCCTTCTAAGATGGAGGTGAAATTCGTTTCTCACCTTAGACGCCGAAAGAAAAACATCAGGAATGTGTATATTTCGATGGATAGTACCATGTTATGTTAAATTATAGAATAAAAGATACACCAGAGTATCTAGTGGTGTGGTATCAAGACGGAAAATTGGAAGAAGTAATTAAAGAAATGGATAATTATAAGTTGGACTTATTGGGTGTCAGCGAGTGTAGATGGACGGGGAAGGGCATAAAATATATTTCAGAAGAAAAAAAGCAAATTATATACTCTGGTAGTAATGATAATCGTCACACAGAGGGAGTAGCCATCCTAATGACACAGAAAGCAGCAGCATCGCTTATCAGCTGGGTACCTATCAATGAGAGGCTATTATTAGCTAGATTTCAGACACGATTTTTCAAGCTCTCAATTGTACAATGTTATGCACCAACTAACGACGCTCTTGATACCACAAAAGATGACTTCTATGAAGCACTTCTAAGTACCATCAACACAATACCCAAGCATGACATAATAGCAGTCATGGGTGATTTTAACGCCAAAGTAGGTGACAACAACGATGGAGTACAAAGATATCTCGGTACTCATGGCATAGGCTGTATGAATCAAAATGGCGAAAGACTTCTAGAACTTTGTGAAATATCAAACCTCGTTGTGGCAGACACCATCTTTCCACATAAGAATATCCACAAGATAACATGGAATTCACCTGATGGCAGAACTAAGAACCAGATAGATCACTTCTGCATAAGCGCTAAATTTCGCTCATCAGTTCAAGACGTCAGAGCATACAGAGGTGCAGAGATCGGAAGCGATCATAACCTCTGCATAGCTAAACTGAGAATTAAACTGAAGAAGTTATACCAACAGAATAAAAATAGAAGAATAGATGTACACAGACTGCAATCAAATGATATAAAGGAGGAATATAATGTCAAAATGAACAACTATTTCGATGCTTTAGGCAAAATTGACAACGATATCACCACCAAGACAATCAATACTAAATGGGAACAACTGAGAACAGCAATGACAGAAGCAGCAGTAGCGACCACCGGATACCTAGTACATAAAAAGAAAAAATGGATGAGAGAAGATACTTGGGATAAAATACAAGAAAGGAAAACAGCAAAACTTAAACTACTAGCGGCAAGTACACATAATGCAGTTGAATCTTGCAAACTAACTTATAACTTGTTAAATAAAGAAGTGAAGACAAAAACTCGAAGAGATAAAAGACATTTCATCAATGAACTGGCCGTAGAAAGCTGAAAATGCTGCAAGAACTGGTAATAGTAGGTGCCTTTATCAGATTACAAAACAACTATGTCACCAGCCTACTGCTATGGAAACACCTGTTAAAGGTAAATTAGGGAATTCAATACCAACAGAAAAAGAACAAATGAAGAGATGGGCTGAGCACTTCATGGAGGTGCTAAACAGACCACCACCAACAGTAACACCTGATTTTAATAATGAAACACCCACAACCACCTTGCCAATAACTTGCGATGAATTCACGCTGGACGAGATCAAACAAGCCGTTAAAAGATTTAAAAATTTTAAAGCTGCTGGAGTTGACGAAATTTCAGGGGAAATGATTAAAGCAGTTAATGACAACAACCTCTTGAGAATTTTAGATATTATAAATGAAGTATGGAGAGAAGAACAACCACCACAACAATGGAAAGACAGTATTATTGTAAAGTTACCGAAGAAAGGTGATCTATCAGACTGTAATAACTGGCGTGGTATATCTCTATTATCAGTACCTGGAAAATTATTATGTTGCATGATGTTAGAAAGACTTAAATTGCATGCTGACGAAAAGATCAGAGAAGAACAAGCGGGTTTCAGGCCGAAACGATCATGTATTGATCAAATATTCACACTAAGAACAATTATAGAAGAATCAGTGGAAAGGCAATCGCCACTTATTATCACCTTCGTCGATTTTCAAAAAGCCTTTGATAGTCTACACCGCCCATCATTGTGGAAGATACTTACAATCTATGGTTTTCCAACAAAATATGTGAATATAATCAAAGCGCTATATGACAATGCAAGATGTTGTGTTAGAACAAATAAAGGGAATACAGAATGGTTTACAGTAGAAACAGGGGTGAAACAAGGCTGTATTATGTCACCACTACTTTTTGGAATAGCTATTGATTGGGTTATGAGAAACTATACCCACAATGAATTGGGTATAAAATGGACAAATGGAAAATTCCTGGGGGACTTGGATTTCGCAGATGATGTAGCATTCTTAAGTTCAACACCAAGACAATCCCAAGAAGCAATAAATAATTTGTGTCATCTCTCGATTAAAATAGGTCTCCAAATAAATGCCTCTAAAACTAAAGCTATGAACTTTTCTAACGAGACCTTTGATATCATCTTGAACGGGGAAAAACTACAGAAAGTTGAAAGTTTCAATTATTTAGGCAGTAAAATGACTCAGGATGGTGACACAACAAGAGAAATCCATACTAGAATTGCTTTGGCAGCTAGCGCCTTCAATAGACTATCTAACATTTGGAAATTACGATCATTGAATATACATACCAAGCTTCGTCTGTTTAATTCAAATGTTATCTCAGTGTTAACATACGGCTGTGAGAGTTGGAAAATAACAAAATCATTGGAGAACAAGCTGAATACATTCGAGAACAAATGTCTTAGAAAACTCATGAACATCAGTTGGAAAGAATTCAAGACTAATCGACAAATAAGAGAAGACTCTAGGCAGAAATATGTCTCCGACTATATAAGGAAAAGACGATGGTCTTATATCGGTCATGTCCTACGAATGCAAAACAACAGAATACCACTACAGGCGCTCACTTGGGTTCCTGAGGGTAAGAGGAAAAAAGGAAGACCAAAAGAAACACTCAGAAGAACAATAATAAGAGAAGGAAGAACGTTGGGCCTAAATAATGTGCAAGAGCTAAGAGGAGTGGCGTCACAACGAACAACCTGGAGAGCACTGGTTTCTGCCTTATGCGCCGTGTTTGGTGCTTAAAGAATTTATTATTATTATTAATCTTGTGGAGCTGTCGACTTTAGCCTCCACTCTCTAATAAAATAAGATTCTACTGTCTCAGTCCTGTTGACTGTTCCTCAACGAACCGTCTACACAGCTTCCAACTTGGTAGGCGATATGCGCCACTATCTAACACCACTGGAAATGCTAAAATAATAGACTTGGAGTAACACAATGGCTCAGCGTCTATCCGTCGAATGGATACTGAACAGACCCTACTGGTCCTGTCTATTTTCTCCCTCCTTCTCTCTATCTCTCTCTCTCTCCCTTGGTCTCAGTGTCTCTCTAACACTCGACGACTGATGATGCGGCGTCTCCGTTACGCTCTTCTCTCGTTACTTTCAAGACCCAGGTATTTTAACCCTGTCACCTGTTCCTGAATTCTGCGATGATGATGACTTATACACACCGGGGCCACCCCCGCGTGTTCATTAATCTACGCACTCGGGCCAATATAAACGCTTAGAAAAATAAACGTAACTATGAGCTACGCCAATCAGATTTGAAAACAACGCAACCGCTTGTCCAAAAATGACATCACGTCCACGTGCGTTTCTGACGCGTCGTACAGGCGTGCCCGAAAAATAGCGATTTCCGTAAACAACGGAAAATCAGAAGAAAGAAAAACTGGTCGAGTGTAAAATAAACCTACCATCATAAAACGACCCCATTTAATTATCTACTCAAAAATACCAAACACGATATATATACAAATGAGAAGAAAAATATGATGAAAATTCAAAATAGAACCACAGAATCGGGCCGGTTGAAGGACAGAATTACAGTGCGGCATCACAGGCGCTTACAGAAAGGGCTGGTCGCTTTATGTCGCATCATGGCGGAATGGGTAATGTCGCATTTAGTCGCAACAGGGCGGAATGAGTTAATATAAGAAGGATACAAACGGCAGGAAAAAAGCTTTCATTGCATTCAGAATCTCACAGAAATTAAAAGAGATCATGTCCGGCACAAAAATGAGAATTTTCAATAAATATTGTCAAAGCAGTCCTATTTGTATGAGTGTGAAACATGGACAACAGTGTAAACATCAACCAGGAAGTTGCAGACTTTTATTAATGAGTAAAAGGTAAAGGTAGTCCCATAGCAGATACTAGCGTAGGGAAGTGAAGTGTTAGAGACTTCACCATACTGGGCCTAGCATCGGAGAGGTGGGGTGACTAGTTCCCTTCCTTGCTGCCTTTTCATTCCCTCACTCAAAGAGCAGAGTCAGGTACCAATTTACAGCTGGGTAGACTGGAGCATGTCGGTACCGTGATAGGAACCTGGCACCTTTGCCGCGAGAGACCGGCACTCTAACCACTCTGTTAATCGGACCTTGAGCATATTAGAAGGATTAAAAATGTGATGACAAGATAAGCAATATGAACTGATGAAAGAACCAGACAGATACCAAAAGGGAGCAAGAGGTGAGGAAAAGATGTTGCTGTTGGATAGGGGGACACACACATTGAGGAAATCCATCGACGTCCCCTATATCTACCTCGCCGCCCACTCCAAGAGACCACCCCGGCCCGATCCATCCTACCCACCCCCCTTCCTCGCGCAACCTGCAGATCACATCCCTCTGAGAGCCATCAGATTCCCTCCCCTCCGCCTAGCTCCACCCCACCCCAACTCCCAACTCCCACACCGATCTCCCACTTACAACTTCCATCACACACATAACACCACATCATTATCCTTGTCAGTAAGACAACATTAGGTCACAAATCCACTCGTACTAAACCATAATGTTCCTACCACCCCCTAAAGCCAACCACTCACCTTCCCTCACCCCCATGTTTACCCAATTCACACGCCTAAACATGTTCTAGTTCATAAAACACCATATTGCAACTTACAACAGATACACTATCCCCAACGATCTACCATCAGTCATTTGTCGGCACAACCGACCATATAATTCCCAATCATCATGGCCTCCTACACATTCAACTCCAAGCTATCAACGTGTCCATCCACAATTGCTATTCCAAATTTTAAATCCCAACAACCGCCCCAATAAAATACAATCAGAAAACTGTTCACTTAATTCCCCCTTCATCACATATATTAAAACTGTACCCCCAAATTGAACCTATACTCAACACCCACCAGATACAGCCGACCTTCGCATTATACCCAAATTGGTTTCCACCCCACTTTTATCTTAATAAAAGCAGATCTTGATTTGCCATTAATTGGACCAATAATGCCACCAATCTACACACAAACCTACCACGCTGAACACCCTACTTTCCCAACCCACCAACTACTCCCACAACACATGTAACTTCATCAGACAGTCTACATCGTGCACACATCCCATACCCATTACATCCCACTCCCCCCCATAAATTACATAGCTCGATTGATACTCGCGACCCCCGCATAGCCCTACAGAATTAGTACCACTAGATCCCTAAGCAATTCTCAACATGCATCTATAACATCCCTGTACGCTTAGACCTTATAAGAAGTCGCCGTAATGTGTTACTCATTGTTACTCAATGCATCACCCCAATCTCACCCTCCTTAGCCCCCCAATTCACACCACAACCCCCTTATTGCACAGACTGCCACCATCACTAATGACCCACTTGCAGTAACACATAACCGCTGTCCCAAACTCATTACCTCTACATCAACCTATCGCATATCCTATCCCTATCCCCGTTATTTTTGAACTCAGGAGACTCTACCCTATTATCACCCAACTCTCACTAATCAAATATATTACAAACCCTCACTAGAACCCACCTCCCAAAAAACTCTTCCCATCGATAGAATAATAATAATCTATCTCTACCTCCCCGCCCCACTACCACAACCCACCACCTCCCAGATGTGTGATACCGTTCACTTAGAGTTTCTAGGGAATATCACAACCTCGCCGCACACCGTATTTTCAACTCCCAAATCATGTTACCTCGTCCCTGCCCTCAACTCATCCCCCAACAATAACCCACATCTACCTTACACCTGCCTACCAATCATTCCTTCAATGTACAATCCCTCAGCAATCCCCAAGCGATTCATTCACAGACCCTCACTCGTACCCAATTCCCCCCACATACCAACTCACTTCACAACAAGAGCTCTAGCCAAGACGACCCCAATAACAACAATTCCCCCAACCTAACCCAGGGACCTAATCCCCCCCTTAGCAACGCATACACAAATAAATTCCATCCCAAACACTCTGTCCAACCTAATCTCGACCCCTTCCCACCAAAGTAGAATACCCTTAATCATGGCGTCCACTATAAATCCCACCAACCCCCCTCACGCATAAACTTCCCCCGGACATTCTATAACCAACAAACTGTAAAATCTCTAAATTCTCAACCAACCAAATTAAACCATGCATGACATACCATTACCCAACAATACTTTCCAGCCCTATTTACCTTTTTCCCCCTCACATACCTCACCACCCATCCCCCCACCTGATTTCCCCATCAAACGAAATACAGGTTCATACTATCCCACATAGTCCAAGTTTACACCCAAACCCCTTTACTAATATATAACTAACAAAACCCACTTGCCCCCCCCCCCCCTACAAAAATACCGTCTACCAACTCCATATCCTGTTGCTAATTACCCCAACCCCCCAAACTCCCTTATTTCCCTACCCCCCCCCCATTACCCCACTACCCTCATAATAATTACTAACAGCAATGACCTTCATATCACCAATTCACCCCACTAGACCTCCAAATCCATCAATACACCACTTACCTAATCCCCGTCCCTTAATCTCCCAATCCCACCAAATATTTCACTAAAATCCATTTACACAACGGTTGGTCCTTAAATTATTCGTTGTTCCACCGGTGGGGCCAACCTAACCCAATTTCACCTAGCCATTAACAACCATTATTACCCCCACCTACCCACACCACCCCCCCCCCCCCCCCAAACCCCCCCCACCCAAGTCTCCTACCCCTAACACCATACCACACCCCACCACCACCCCCCCCCCCTACCCACCCCCCACACCCATATATTAATTTACACCCCCCCCCCCCCCATACCCCACATCCCCTGTCCCAAAAAAACCCCCCCCCGCTACACCATAACTCCCCCCAACCTTCCAAATCCCCACGATACCACCAATCAAACATACTAACACCCCCCCCCCATACCTAAAATAACCTCAAAACTAACCCCCCCCACAAAACCATTAACCCTTTATTACCAACCACTAGCCCCAAAACCCACCCCCCATTTTCACCTAACCCCCTTAACCCATTTTTTATATTTCCTAACCTTTCTTTCAGTACTTTTCCCCCACCCCCCCCCCCCCCCCCCCCCCCACACTCTTCAAATTCAACAGGATATTATTTCTTTTTAAACCATTATATTCACCAAAACATTCCCCCCGGCAACCCCATCCACCCCCCCCCCCCCCCCACATTACTGACGGTTTTCATAACCAACATTATTCCACCACCCTACTCAAACCAACTTACTTGCTAAAATATAATTACAACCAATATACTTTTAACCCAACCCAAACTAAAACCAATCACCCCCCTTTGCAATAGTAAAGTTGATCCCCAACCCACCACTTAAACCCTCAAACTCCCCAACATCAACAAAATAAAAGCATACCAACCATCACCCCCCCTACCCATAACCCACCCCACCCACAACCATGCCCCCCGAACACCCACCCCACATAAAAATACCAATTACAAATTGTCTGTTTCACATACGATAAATTGGCCTATCCCACACTCCATTACAATCCAAAAACCCCCAAAAACCAATCTTCCAAATGACCACCCACATCCCCTCCCCCCCCCCATCCTCCCCCCTACCCCCAATTCCACCCCACTAACAACCCCAAAGTAAAACCCACCAACCAACAAATCAATCCAAACCTTCTCCCCCCCTCAAAAACTTTTACATCCTGTCCCAATATAAAACTGACACCCACCAACCTTAATACAACACTCACTTCACCAATGACCACCCACAACCCCAGTACAAACTCCACCATTAAATACAAAATCCAACTTACCCCCCAATATCCCCACCACCCAAAACCCCCAAACCCCCACCCACCCAAACTAAAATCTACCCCCCACCACTTACCCATACCCAACCACATATTTCTAACTTTCCCTACCCATCCAAGACCCCCAAACTAATCCACCCCCCAACCTAATAAAACCCATAACCCCCCCCCCAAAAAACGGCTTTCCCACCACCCAAAAACACCCTCCCCTAAACCCACCTACCCCAACACAAGAACCCCACAAACACTGTAACTATCCTACCCCCCCAACCCACCCCCCCTTTACCCAAACCCCCCAACAACAATCCCCCCAAAAACCCACCCCAATTTCCCCCCCACCCCCCACACTACTAACACCTTTCCGCCACCCCCCAACCCCATTGGCCCCAACCCCCCACCCAAACCCCCCCCCTATAACCCCCCATATCACACCCACAAACCCACCCCTACTCCCCCCCACCAAAACCCCAAACCTGAATAAAATCCAACAATACCCCCAACATAATAAAAAACCCCCAACAACCCCCCCTCACCCCCCAAAACCAAACCCCCCCACCAACCAACCCCCCCCAAACCCAATCCAACAACCCCCATTACCCCCAATCCCACCCCCCCAATTAACCCCCCCAAACCCAAAACCCCATAAAATAAACCCCCCCCACTCCCCACAAATCCCCCACTCACAAACCCAATCCCTCCCCCCAAACCCCCCTAATCCCCCCCCCCCCCCACTTCCCCCCCTCCACCCCTTTTCTTCCCCCATTCACAAACAAACTAAACCACCCCCAAAAACCACACAAACCCCCAAACCCTCTCCCACCACCCCCCCTAACCCCCCAACCCTAAAACCCCCCACACAAAAATCCTATACCCAATTAAAACCCTTACCAAATACACCAATCATATACCTTAAAACACCCACCTTAAAACCCCCCCCCCTATTAAACCCCTTGTTAATCCCCATAATTCATTCAAAATAAACCCAAATATGGCATTCAAATCAATAAACCCCCCCCCAAACCCCCCCCACTAATTACTTAAAATTCCCCAAAAGTACCCCCCTATACCCCCCAACCCACCATTTCCCAACCTAACCCCCCCCCTCCAACCACATTTCTGGCTGTTCCACCCCAAACCCCTACTAAATTCCCTAAAACCATACAACCCTAAAACCTACACCCCCCCAATCCAATATCTTTACCACCACAACTCCCAATAACACAACCCCATCCCCCACCAACCCACCCATTTCAAACACACCACTCCCCCCCCACCAACTAACATATCACCAAACACCCCCAACCCACCCACCCAAAACACCCCCCAACCAACTATACATCCCCAAACCAACCACCCCATAAACACCCCCCTAATTTCACCCCTTACATCCCCTCACCCCAAAAAACCAAAAACCCCCCCCAAACCCCCCAAACCAACCCACCCCCCCCCCCCAACCCACAATTCCCCACCCCAACCACTCCAAACCCAAACCCACCCCCATCACTAAATCAACAAATACCCCCAACAACAAACCCCACCCAACCCCACCCCCAACACTTT